>VMOF01000320.1:36887330-37441202 GCA_011764245.1 Trialeurodes vaporariorum | reverse complement strand
ACGACATCAAAAAAGCTCATTTCGCCATTTGATCACAAGGGGGCGTAGTATACTCTATTGAGTATCAGGGCGATTTCAATAGGCGCACGTTGTGCCAACGGTGCGCCTAAAAGGGACGCGGGGCCCGCACGGAAAAACTTATAATTTTCCCGAAGCATTGGAGCCGAGCCCGACTGATCGGTACCAGGCCCCTCCCGAACGGTGCAACGGTTCTCCCGGAACTTAGCTTCATTCTTACAAATATAATATAGGATTACCTCTGATCAGGAATCGGGACTGAATTTAAGTGAATTTTATTATGAGGTTTGGGTGAATATTTTCAACCGAACCAACGGTTGTGCATTTTATCATCTCACCCGAACTGTTTGCTAGGAAACAATGGGCGGCACCGACGCAGTACCCGAACCTCGAAACGTGTACCCGTTGCGCGAGGTGGGGGAGAAAAGAGTAACTTGAGGGCGATAGTTCAAAACTTCAGAGTTCGTTTGGAACCAATGGGGCAGGGGTCCCTGGACGCCAATCGAATCGACACGATACAGGTATCGTTTGACTAAAATAGTTTATAAAGGAAAAGTTGTGTACAGACCAATATCTATATTGAATAGAATTTTGAGGACAAACATTGATGAACCAAAGCTAACGCATTCATAGATAACAATCTGATGACAAATACATATATGGAGAGAACAGTTACTGATACTGGTAGGCGTTAGTTAGGCAATCATACGGCGCACAATGGAGCGAGTAAATTTAGAAAGAGCGGACAAATCGTGGCGACTTTAAATGCGTATATATTTCTTATAAATACGCAACTTAGAAGTTTGAATAGAGTTTCGTTGGTTTAATTATAAAATTTCCTCCAAGAATCACCCCGTATAATTTGTTTTTTGCCGGTAAAAACATTCAAATTTGAGGGCGCGATCAATATCCTTGAGAGACATCGCCTTTTTGCCCATGTGATGAGTCATGTGTTGCTATGAGTGAAACGGCCTAATTGCAAAAGATATGAAAACCCTTGAGGTCGATCGACTCCATTTTCCAAGCTGAATCGATGGGGGGGTCACAAGCGGGGTTTTGGCGACACCACCTCTTTGCCCATGTGATGAGTCATGTGTTGCTATGACTCATAGCTTGCTTTGCAATAAAATCTATTTTCGATAAACCGGTTCGAACCGCCTATCATTTGTGAAGAACCGGTTCGAACCGGAATTTTAAAAGGGGGTTCTAGGTTAAATCCACGGTTTGACGACTTCAGAAAAAACGTTTCGCGGTTCGGTTCACGGCTCAGCAAACTTACAGTTCGGAGCGGTTTTCTGTTCACGATTCGGTTCGGTTGAAGTCCCTATGGTTTATAAACCCAATTCGTGTAATAATAAGGCTAGATAAACGATTTTTCAGAAGAAACGGCGATTTTACACCATAAAAGTGCAAATTTAGGTATGAGCACATTTACGAGAGTGACAGCTGCATTGTTACCTGCATCAAGATAAGTATTTTATCTGCTGTCACTCGCTTGTGCTCATACCTAAAACTTAAATTTATAGCTGTAATAGCGGCTTCGTTCGTCGTTTTTTTTCCGAAAAATCACGAAACTAGCTATTCATACACGAATTGGGTGTACAAACCAATTATAAATACCCCTTTCATTGACATTTTCTGTTAGATTAGACCACAAATATTATTATTATATTCCCCCCCTTTTTTTTTTTAAATAACTTTTTTACTTGTTTCAGATTTTTAATTTTAGACCAAAAGGGAGGCAGAAAATGACCCTTAATAGGACAGGTCCTTTCAGGTAAACCCGTCAGTAGTCGGCACCCCTAAAATTTGCACCAGTAGCCGAAACCGATATTTTTCAATATGTGAAAAAGAATAGTAGGATGGCGACACTGGTGTTTTGCTTGGATTTTTCGAAGACTTTATAAATAAGACCTTGGGGGGGGGGGGGAGAAATACTTGGTGCACCGATGTTACCATCATGCTATTACTTTTCAATTAATAAAACATGGGTGCAGACTACTGGTGCAAATTTTAGGGATGCCAAATACTAGGGTGCTTAGTGTGTTTACCTTAGCCCCAAAAGCTTTTAAACAATGAGTTTAGGTAATTTTATCTTTCTCATTTTTGGCCGCCAAATAGGCCATTTGTGCCCACCGTGCGTCATAGCCCGGTCCGCAGCAATTTAATTACGTCCGCACAGGATGAAAGCTATCCCTGGAACAAAAACCGCATTTGAACTGGTCGCTTCTCTCGCTCTCGGGGCCTGCGTTGACTCATAGCATGGCTACTCAAAGACTTTCCGGGGGTCCCTCGTGGATGGTGTCAAACACAGGCAGATACAAAGATACAAAGCTCTTTGAAACCAACCGAGTGCATTTACATTTTTCCAAAATTCCAAAGTAACAATTTTCGACCTCCTACAAATTGTACCGCAAACGAATGCCTTTCGTCTAATAGGCCCAAGGAAGGTAGATTAATACAGGTGGATGCATCAGCGTTAGCTTATTTGGAGCACCATACACTGGATCGAAACATATATTTTTTCGGACAAAAAAAGTTTTGTTTACTTGCTTTAAAAATAATGTACCTAGTGTTGATTTATTCTTACAAGAACAATGTTAATGGAGCTCTTGCAAGGTTTTGCTGTATAGACAAATGGCCTATCAATTCTGATGTAAAATGCTGCGAAAATAACGACGAGACCATTAAAAAAGTCTAAAGCTCACTCCTCGCAGAGAAAACTTGACTTGAAATTTCGGGTAATCACCCTTGCATGTATGCACCAACCTTAGATTCGGACCCCAAACAAAAGAACAGGACATGAAATTAAGTGCCGTCTTCCTCGTATATTACGCAACGTATTAGATGTGAGAAGTCTGAGTAACTTTTTAGAGATTTGCTGCAAAGAAAAACAGTTTTCGCGAGGGTTTGGAAAAACTCTTCATACGGGCGTTCACGCAGAAAATGATAAAAAAAAAAATTATCACAAGAAAATTTGAGCTCAAGTATGAAAATTAAAAAATATGCGAAATCCGACTCTGGCTTTGAAATATTTTTTTAGTTCAAAAGCTATGACGATTTGAACTTTTGTCATTTTTTCGCATTTTCCAGCGGAAGGTTCCAGCGCGCCAGGTGCGCCGGTTTCTTTGCGGGGAGGTGTACAATTCGCAACATGACACTGATAAAAGGTCACTTTCTGATGCCACTCTCCTAGATAATTTGCAGCCACCTGTACCTTTTCACTTTGGATACTGTTGGGGGGGAGGGGGGGGTTCTAGATGACCGCTTATGTGGATCATAGAATATATATAAAAAAAAAAAAAAACACGATAGTACTTATTGTTTTATTGTTACGCCCTATATCTAGATCGAACACCGCTAATTACTCTTCTTTAAATGTCATCTGCATGATACTTTGTTATAGGTTGCCCCAAGAATGATTGGACTTGATAACAATAGGTTTGAATGAAAACGTCAGCTTCTTACTGCTCCTTAACCAAACAGGTTGCCTTATCTGAGGATGGACCCTGATGTTTTCATGAAAACCATAGAAGAGTCAGATCCAATCTTTTCTGGGACAAGCTATAGGAAATGATAAACTGTCTTGTAATTTGCAGTGGCGGCTCGTGCTACTTGGCAACAATGTCTTCACTCCATTTGATTGCATGTGAAACAATCGATTCGAAAGTGAAGCAGCGCTTCACCAGCAATCGATTGTTGGACATAGATTCAAATGGAGTGTAGACATTGTTGCCAAGTAGCACGAGCCGCTCCTGGTGATTTGCTGATCCTCTTGTTTGCCTATTTTGTATTCAGTCTTATAATGTGCTTACTGCTCATACGTACACGCGAAGAAGTTTCTGATCACACAGGAGTTTGTCTGTTCCTTTGTTCATACTAACGAAATAAATTTTGTCATCGTGCATAATAATCAGTTCGAAAATAATGAGTGATTAATCTCGGTTTAATTTTTAAATTTTCTCTGCGAAAGCCCGATTCTTAAATGAATCAATTCATCGAAAGATGTACACAAGTCGAATGGAACGAAGGATTTCAGTGCATTTTGAAGTACACACAAAAAATTTCGAAATCCACTGAGAACCCATAATTAACACTGTAACTAAAGCACGACGTGACGATCCGAAAGAGTAGAAAAACAATACTTTCTCCGCCGAATATCAAACAGTAGAGATGGGAGCGAGAGTGTGTGTGTGTGAGAGAGAGAGAGAGAGAGAGAGAGAGAGAGAGAGAGAGAGAGAGAGAGAGAGAGAGTGAGTGAGGGGGGGGAGGAGGGAGAGTTAGTGTGAGCGAGTGAGTGTGTAATTTCAGTAAGTTGTTTCACGCAGCGTAATGTTTTTATGAGGTTACGGCACCGCCAGCCGCCGGGGGTGGGGAGGGGAGTTTTGGCAGCGGCAAATCGCAAGGTTTTTCGCTTTTTCCCCTCGCTTCGGGACAGAAACTCATTTTCGCGTCTGCTAATTCACCTTGATCAGTCAGATTATTCGCCTCGTTACTCGACCTCCATACTTTCTCTCCTTTTCATTTTTATGTTTGTGAGCTCTCTCTCTCTCTCTCTCTCTCTCTCTCTCTCTCTCTCTCTCTCTCCTCTCCCCCCTCTCTCCCCCCTCTCTCCCCCCTCTCTCCCCCCTCTCTCTCTCTCCTCCAGCTCCTCTCTCCGCTGTGAGCTTAAAAAGTCTCGTCTACAGCACGTCAAATTGCAAACACTCTCATCGCGAAGTGAAAAAAAAGCACAAGAGGGCGAGACGGGGAGGATTAGCCATTAATCAATTTTAAATTGAAAAGTGTCTAGAAGTTTGTTTCTACTTTCGGAAATGGTTGAACCAACTATCCGGCTAAATATTTCGTTTTACGTGGAAAGATAGGTTTACGTCTGTCAAGCGAGGAAGGGGGGGCACTCCTCGTACACTTTTGGTAACACGCAACCCTCCACCTAAAGAGGGAGGGACCAAAACTTCAGGAGTCCCAACTCCTCATCCAAATTCAAAAAAGTATGCGGCGCGCTTCCGTGTTTTTGTGTTTTCATTATAATTTTAGTGACTCTAATCGGTTAAGTTAACCAAGTTAACCAAGTTAATCGGTTAAGTTATAAGGTAACAAAAAGTTAAGAAGCTGTCTCAGGACTTTTAGACCACCTTGTATAATTCCGTCCATACAATCAACTCTGGAAGTAAGCAGTTGACTCACCTTTGATTATAATAGAGTAGTCATTATAATTTTAGTGACTCCAAGCGGTTAGTTAACAACCAAGTTAATCGGTTAAGTCAAGGTAACAAAAAGTTATGAAGCTGTCTCTGGACTTTTAGACCACCATGTATAAATTCCGTCAGCATACAATCAACTCTGGAAATAAGCAGTTGGCTCACCTTTGATTATAGATGCGAGTAGTCATTATAATTTTAGTGACTCCAATCGGTTAAGTTAACCAAGTTAATCGGTTGAGTTAAGGTAACAAAAGTTATGAAGCTATCTCGGGACTTTTAGACCACCTTGTATAAATTCCGTCAGCATGAATCAAATCCGGAAATAAGCAGTTGGCTCACCTTTGATTATGTTGGTCTGCGGCAGACATTAAAAAATCCTCCGGGTCGCTCTCGTAGGGTGGCTCGTCGTACCAATGATGTCCTAGAGTGGCCAGACGTATCATATCGTCGTCATACATGTATGTGTCGTCCCCCGCCCCCTCACCTCTTAAACTGACCGACCCCATCCCCATCCCTACAGGCATACCGGCATCTCGTGAAAGTCCATGTCTAATATCCCGAAGAAGCTGTCAACAGAGAACAAACAACAAGGATAGAAACATTGCAAAGAACAAAATGTATTGGATTAAGAGAAAACACTAGAAAAAAATTCTATACGGTATTTGCTGAAGCAAATACATTTATTAGTAAATTTTAATTTACTGTTGCCGGTTTTTTTGTGTTGTTGACATATTTTGAATGTCGAATGAATCGACCAATCATGATCGAGTATATCCCATTGATTGAAATGGACGCTTTTGATTGGTCAATGGACCGACCAATCAGGATCGAGTATTCCCCATTGATTGAAATGGACGCTTCTGATTGGTCAATGGATCGACCAATCAGGATCGAGTATTCCCCACTGATTGAAATGGACGCTTCTGATTGGTTAATGGACCGACCTTTGTGATCGCATTTTTCTTTATTGACAACTACTTGCCTGAATGCGCCCATATTTCCACTTATTCATTGCTATAAGCGCCCTCAATTAACCTTATTTTTCTCGTTTGCCCCTGATTCCCCTTATTTGGCCCCTTCATGTCCCTATTTCACCCATATTTGGCCCCTATTAACCCTTTTCTCACCCATATTTGACATTTCTTCCCTGCTTTTTACCCAATTTGGCCTTTTTTGCCCCTTTCTGCTCATATCTTGTCTTACTGACACTTATTTGCCTGAATTCGCCCATGAAATCTGTGGAATTCCTTGAAATTTGCGGAATTCCTTAAAATCTGGGGTATTCCCTAAAATCTGAGGAATTACCTAAAATCTGGGGAATTCCCTAAATTCTGGGGAATTCTCAAAATTCTGGGGAATTCCCTAAATTCTGGGGAATTCCCTAAATTCTGGGGAATTCCCTAAATTCTATGGAATCCCCTAAATTCTGAGAAATTCCCTAAAATCTAGTAAATTTCATAAATACCGTTGAATTCCCTAAATTGTGGGGAATTCCTTAAAATCTTGGAAATTCCCTAAAATCTGGGGAATTCCCTAAAATCTGGGGAATTCCCTAAAATCTGGGGAATTCCCTATATTCTGGGGAATTCCCTAAATTCTGCGGAATTCCCTAAATTCTGGGGAATTCCCTAAAATCTAGGGAATTTCATAAATACCGTTGAATTCCCTAAATTCTGGGGAATTCCCTAAATTCTGGGGAATTCCCTAAATTCTGGAGAATTCCCCAAATTCTGGGGAATTCCCTAAATTCTGGGGAATTCCCTAAAATCTAGGGAATTTCATAAATACCGTTGAATTCCCTAAATTGTGGGGAATTCCCTAAAATCTTGGAAATTCCCTAAAATCTGAGGAATTACCAAAAATCTGGGGAATTCCCTAAAATCTGGGAATCCCCTAAATTCTGGGAAATTCCCTAAAACCTAGTGAATTTCATAAATACCGTTGAATTCCCTAAATTGTGGGGAATTCCTTAAAATCTTGGAAATTCCCTAAAATCTGGGGAATTCCCTAAAATCTGGGAATTCCCTAAATTCTGGGGAATTCCCTAAATTCTGCGGAATTCCCTGAATTCTGGGGAATTCCCTAAAATCTAGGCAATTTCATAAATACCGTTGAATTCCCTAAATTCTGGGGAATTCCCTAAATTCTGGGGAATTCCCTAAATTCTGGGAATTCCTCAAATTCTGGGGAATTCCCTAAATTCTGGGGAATTCCCTAAAATCTAGGGAATTTCATAAATACCGTTGAATTCCCTAAATTCTGGGGAATTCCCTAAATTCTGGGGAATTCCCTAAATTCTGGGGAATTCCCTAAAGTCTGGGGAATTCCCTAAATTCTGGGGAATTTCCTAAATCCTGAGGTATTCCCTAAATTCTAGGGAATTCCCTAAATTCTAAGGAATTCCTTAAATTCTGGGGAATTCCCTAAATTCTGGGGAATTCCCTAAATTCTGGGGAATTCCCTAAAATACTGGGGAATTCCCTCGAATTCTCCCCTGCATTTCATCCATTGTTGGCCCCTTTTTGGCCCTTTTCCCCTCTGTGTGCTCCTTTTTTCCCTTATTGACACCTATCTGCCGGAATTCGCCCATATTTCCATTTATATATTGCTATAAGCGCCCTCATTTAACTTTATTTGTCTCATTTACCCCTAACTCCCCTTATTTGGCCCTTCCATGTCCCATTTCACCCATATTTGACCCCTCTCTTACCCATATCTGGCTCCTTTTCCCCTGCATTTCACCCATTTATTGCTGTAAGCGCCCTCATTTATCTTTATTTTTCTCGTTTGCCCCTAATTCCCTTATTTGGCCCTTTCATGTCCCTATTTCACTCATATTTGACCCCTAAGTAACCCCTCTCTTACCCATAGTTGGCCCCTTCTCCCCTGCAATACCATAAATTGGAAGTAAAACGGTAAAGTAAAACCATAATTTTCCTTGATATGCCTATGGGAATTCTTGTGACCCGGAAATAAACCCCTATCTTACCCATATTTGGCCTTTTCTTCCCTGCATTTCACCCATGTTTGGCCCCTTTTTTGGCCCTTTCCTCCCATTTGTGCTCGTAATTCGCTTATTGACACTTATGTGCCTGAATTCGCACTTATTTCCAATTATTCATAGCTATATGCGGCTCCATTTACCTTTGTTTACCTGGTTTGTTCCTAATTCTCCTTATTCGGCCTCTTCATGCCCCTATTTCACCCATATTTAACCTTTACCTAACCTTCTCTTACCCATATTTGGCCTTTTCGCTCCTGCATTTCACCCATGTTTGGCCCCTTTTTTGGCCCTTTCCTCCCCTTTGTGCTCGTAATTCGCTTATTGACACTTATTTGCCTAAATTCGCACATATTTCCACTCATTTAAAGCTGTATGCGGCTCCATTTACCTTTATTTACCTGGTTTGCCCCTAATTCCCCTTATTTGGCCTCTTCTTGCCCCTATTTCACCCATATTTAACCTTTACCTAACCCCTCTCTAACCCATATTTGGCCTTTCGTCCCTGCATTTCACCCATTTTTGGCCCTTTCCGTCTTTTTGTACTCGTATTTTTTCTAATTGACACCTATTTGCTTGAATTTGCCCATATTTCCACCTAATTATTCATATAAGCGCCCTTATTTCACTTTATTTTTCTCGTTTGCTCCCAATTCCTTTTATTTTTCCCCTTTATGACCCTATTTCGCCCATATTTGCCCCTACTTAACCCCTATCTTACCCATATTTGGCATTTTTTTTTCCTTTGCATTTCACCCATATTTTACCCCTTTTTTTGGCCCTTTCCTCCCCTTTGTGCTCGTAATTCTCTTTTTGACACTAATTTGCCTAAATTCGCACTTATTTCCACTTATTTGTAGCTATATGCGGCTCCATTTACCTTTATGTACCTGGTTTGCCCCTAATTCCCCTTATTCGGCCTCTTCATGCCCCTATTTCGCCCATATTTAACCATTACCTAACCCTCTCTTACCCATATTTGGCCTTTTCGCCCCTGCATTTCACTCATTTTGTGGACCTTTTCGCCAGCCGGGGGGGGGAGAGGGGGGAAACCCCCCAAAAACCCCCCCTATAAAAAAAAAAAAAATTGTTTATATAATGCATGTAATGCATATAATGCATAAAGTACATATATTACATTTACTATATAATAACTATTTCAGTGCTATACACATATCTACTACAATACGTGATTTATATGCTAAATACATGTTATACCACCAAAATATAGTACGTACAATAGTACAGTACGTATAAACATAATATAAAGTCTATATACAGTACGTACTTTATAGAGTCCATCCGGGGGGGGGAGGGGGGGGGGAAACAAAAGCAGCTATATAAGTAAATTAAAATTTACTAATAAAATGAAACCAAATTTATAATAATAGCATCTTCTAATAATATATTAAACTAGAGTTACATAAGCAAAAACGCCAAAGACCTTTCGATCATTATGACCATCATCAGTGGCAGGCTATATAAAGTTGTAAGTAGGTAAAAACTAAAATAATAAGGAGAGGTCCTTCGAGGTTCAATGATTTTGGTGGAAAGAAATAAATTGATTCTTATGAGAAATAAGAGCCTTTAAACACCATTGTCTCCTTTCTGTTGGCTAAAAACAATAAAGGAGTTTTGTTGCATTGATCGTTCTACCGTAGACCATTGAAATATTAAAGGATAACGCTATACTCCAATTAAAACTTGGCCTCGGTTTGAAGATGCTTGTTAGTAAATTTTAATTTACTTATATAGCTGCTTTTGTTTCCCCCCCCCCCTCTCCCCCCCCGGATGGACTCTATAAAGTACGTACTGTGTATAGACTTTATATTATGTTTATACGTACTGTACTATTGTACAAAAGCAGCTATATAAGTAAATTAAAATTTACTAATAAAATGAAACCAAATTTATAATAATAGCATCTTCTAATAATATATTAAACTAAAGTTACATAAGCAAAAACGCCAAAGACCTTTCGATCATTATGACCATCATCAGTGGCAGGCTATATAAAGTTGTAAGTAGGTAAAAACTAAAATAATAAGGAGAGGTCCTTCGAGGTTCAATGATTTTGGTGGAAAGAAATAAATTGATTCTTATGAGAAATAAGAGCCTTTAAACACCATTGTCTCCTTTCTGTTGGCTAAAAACAATAAAGGAGTTTTGTTGCATTGATCGTTCTACCGTAGACCATTGAAATATTAAAGGATAACGCTATACTCCAATTAAAACTTGGCCTCGGTTTGAAGATACTTGTTTTCCTTATATCCGGTGATAGTGATCATTACTGTGCTGTGTCTTCTTGATACAATGTTGGTAGGTACTTGCATAAAAGATTATTACAAAGTTTCGAGAATTGAATAATTACACCATTTCTTAAAATCTTCAGATTCAACTCTAAATGTCAGAATGTATAAATAAATTGCAAACGAGGAAGACAAGTTTACTTCCAATTGGGAGGAAAAACGAATAAAGACGTATATCGTTGTAGTAGAGACAAATTTAGTTTTCCTCGAAATATTGAAGACTTCTAACGTTTAGAAACCGACAAAGGCAGTGGTCTTGGATTATTTATTCTTCACTAAAAATATGTTCAAATTTATTTTTGAGGTGAGCCTTCCTACCTTGTTCTTTTGGAATGCTTGGAGTGTCCCTGATATTCAGAACTCCAGCAACACAATCACAGATTTAGAGTACATCTCGGAGGTATGTTCTACGACCCTTAATATGAGCTCTACATCTCCCTTCTTCCATGTGGCAAACCTGAATCGACACTTTCAAATCACTTCGACGATTCGACGACTCCACGAAAATTCGATCCCAACGATATTAATCGACCGACGAAATAACTTGGAAAGATGTGTAGCTCAGGACCGAGCAAAAAACATTTTATTCATCTTGAACGATTGCAAAGAAATTTTGAGTTTGATTATAGAATTTGCAGACGGAAAAAAAGAGGAAATCAGGAGGTATCGCCTCAGAACGTTCACACAAACACGACTCCCTCGTTCATCCCTTTGCTGGGGTCGAGACACTGCGTTCGTTTTGAGTCAGACGCGCGTTTGCAGACGTCTGATTTCAACAAACAAAGTATTGTTTGTGATTCTAGCGTATTAATAACGGACAGTGAGCTAAACTTTCGCTCGACACTCTCCGATGAATTGTGGAATCTCACCCGACCTCTATACGCTGATCGCATATTTAATGGCGAAAACAACTTGATTTTTGTCATACCAGAGAACGTGGGAGACGTCCCAAATTTAGCTTTAAGAGATTCTGAGACAATTTCATCGACAAATGAAAATGAAAAGCCAGCGTGTAACTTGGTCTCACTGTTCAAGTTCATATGGCGAGTTTTTCGAGGATTCAGGACTGTCATCTGCCCTGGAAAGGAAATTTGCTACAGGTATGACCCATTTAATGAAACGATTATTGACTACGTCGATAATTCAGCTTTTAAATTTGCATGGCCCGAAAAAAGAAGCAAGAAGGATTTCGTGTTGAGGGTCGAAGATCCTTCCTTAATAATATTTCCATTACAATTCCTCAAAACAGCTTTACTAACTGATATCAATGTATTTTTCGATGAACTGGAAACGGCCAACATAATACCGACGATTCTGGAGGAAAAAACAATATCACGTCTAGATTATTCGCACGGACAAAAGGTGGGTGCTGATTTGATCCTTTTTAGTGGATGGGGTAAAAGTGTCAAACCTTTCGACTTCGATGTCTCGTTTCCGTTCGAGACGGGCTCCTTATGTTTCATAGCACCACGTAAAGGATTCATGCCGCAATATTTGGTACCTTTCTCGAGTTTTTCTCTCAAAGTGTGGGTTTGGACTGTACTAACGTACGTTTTTTGCCTTTTTATGCATTCTTTTTTCAAGCTCTTAGCAAAGCTTTGGTTCCGGACTTCTCTATCGGAGCGCGAGTCCATGGATATTGAGACAGAATCAAGTTTTTGGAGTATCTTCTGCTATTACATGTGCACTGCTCAGCCAAGGTTGCTCCTCAGTCAATTTTTTGGCGGCAAAATATTTTTTATAGCTCTGGTTTTCTCGACACAGACGTTGACGGTCGTTTTTCAAGGTCAAATGGTAACATTGATGAGTACAGGAGTGAGGTTGAAAGACATCGCGTCGATTGAAGATTTGAAAGAGTCTGATCTTCAGATACAGACGGCAACTTTGATCGACGATTTAGAGTTGATTAGCGGCCTATTTGGACTCCAGACGACCAGGGAAAAGTTAACGGATAGTTTGCTACAGCAAAGAATGCTCCTACCAAAGAATAAGGACTTTCAAAACTCCCTTCCTTGGAGGGACCTTGCGTCACTAGATCTTGAAGTGTATGAAGGGATAAAATCGGAACATACGAGACAACTTATGAAAGCCATCAATACATCAATGCGACAAGACGCCTATTTAATACATTTACCTAAACGAACAATGCAAGAAGTGAAAAAAGAATTGCAGTCGAGGAGTCTTTTCCACGAACAAAGTTACTCAATAGAATGCGTCTTGGACTATCCTGTTCACTTGTCATTTTCAAAGTATTCTTTGTACACGAAAAAGTTCACCGACTATCTACTCCGATGGAGCGAAAATGGTCAGGCGGATAGGTTCGGTAAAATAATGTCGGGTAATTTGCTTCAGGAATCGATAATCTCTAATGAAACCTTCGATGATTATCTAGATAAGAGGGCTTTCACGATAGCCGATTTGAGTATAAGCTTCATTTGTTTGGTGGTTGGCCTGAGTTTAAGTTCTATCATATTTGTACTTGAGTTGACTTCGCAGACCCTAGCCGAGAGATTTTAACGAGACTGGATAATTTTGAACACGCGAAAAAGTATATCACATTGACTTCGGGGAATCTTGGAAATTTCGTTTTTATAGGTGAAACCATCCAATATTTATGACCCCGGTACGGGACTTTTTGATACCCCTGTGGGGCCTGTGGCCCTGTATATGAAAGACACCCGGTTTAAATAAGCGCGAAAGCTAATTTTTCGATAGAACCGACAACCATGACGAAGGAGACGCTTGTGAGCTTAATTTCCTCATTTTGAACGGGATGGATTTTTCCACTTCTCCAGATACAATCATCCTTCCCCTCTCCTTCATTTCCATACCCCGCGTCACCGCTTCCTCAGTTTTCCTCGCTTTTATGCGATTATCGTCGCAGAGATAAAGAGAGAGAAAGAGAGAGTGGGAGAGAGAGAGAGAAAGAGTGAGGAGGGGAGAAGGCGGAAGAGAGAGACTGGTTAATTAGTATCACTCTTTGCTCCTTTTTAAACAAAGTTCTCGTCTCGCCAAAAGACGATCTCTGAGCCGATATAAAATTCGACAGAATTCACGGTAGATTGCTTCCCGTCAAAAGGAGAATGATACCACTCATTCATTGTTGCCAATTCGCACTGCTCTCATTGTTCAAAGATGAAAGGAGGCCAGTGGCGGCGCGTGCAATCTATCACTGTTGCAGTTCGTCCATTTGTGAAATATCGATTCGAGGGAATGCACACGGCACCGTGTAAACCCATTACTTCGACTTTTCTCATGACTTCAAATGGTCTGAATGTAACGTTATCCAAATTACAAGCGCCGCCACCGAAGGAGGCCATCTCCGGAAAAGCGACCCTAAAAAAACGTGTGTGCTCTTTCCGAAAAAAATCAGTATTGTGATTAAATTGAGACTTTTGTCTGAAGAGCACACCCTTTGTTTTAAACGGACTCTCTCTCCTGAAATGGCCTCAAATGCCGGACGCCGAACGTTTCTCACACATTCACGTGTCTTGGGTATTGTACTGTGATTGTGTATTGTACTGTAATTTGTAATTTGACCTGAGCAAAAGCGGATCCAGCAATCTGGCAGCCGTGGATTTTTCCCATTTGAATGCATTAGAAACAGTCGATTAGTAAGAGGGCCATGGCCGCATAGCCCCCTCAAGAATCGATCGTTTATCATACATACAAACGGAAAGAATAAATAGTTGTCAAATTGCTGGATTGCGTGGACTTGAGTCTTAAGCCAGTGTTGCCAGATCGAGGGTAAAAAGCCGTATCGTCCTCATTTAAATCAATATAAAGCGTACGGATTTTTCAACCCAATCTGGCAACACTGGTCTAAGCTCAGAAGTGCTTACGTACACCAAAGGAAACAAATGTTAAATAATAAATAAATAATAAATTATTTTTGAGCTGGGCGAAAATAATATCGATAAATTTGAAAAGTCTAAATTTGGCAACACATGCTATAGAAAACTTTTCAGTATAGACCAAAATAAAGGATCGTATCGATATCGCATCGAGTCACAATCGAGCGAATGTTACTCTTATCGATGGTTTTATCCTTGGAGATGCCATTCCGATAGATCTCCTTACGTCTCTGCGGATATTCAGCGATGACTCCTGAGTTACCGTGCGCACATCGTCGAGATTGAAGGGTTTCTATCGAAATGCCTGCTCGAAAGATAATCACTGTCCATATAAACGTATAACGTACTCGATCATCGATTACGACACGATCCTTCATATTCACCCTCCAGAATGTGACATAAACACTATCATGTCATCCTTTCAACCGCGTATTTTGAAGGTAAAAATGAGCACTATTTCAGCAATAAACATGGATCCAAAAAGTGTCCCCTTCTGAACTACGGCCCCAAAAGTTTCAACTTTTTTTTTTTTTTTTTTCCCCCTCCCCTGAAATGGCGCCCACAAAATGTCTGAGCAAAATGTCATAACAGTTTGTCTCCAAGGATATATTTACGAGTAGAGATCATAAGCGACCTTGAAAAATGCAGAAATTCTGTAATTTGTACTTTCTAAGTAATCTTGTATCCATCCTCGTCTAACAAGCCTGTTTCAATAGAGAGGAGGAGAGCGATGGAGACTCTGTCGTTGCGCTATTGCCATTTACACAATGCATACACGTGAAATTCCTCGTGGTAAGGTGTGATAAATGAGAAAAAGAGACAAAATTGAGAGGTGCTTCTCACGCTCTTTTTATTTAGCATTGAAAGGCTTTTTCGAGTCCAACTATTTTGTACAAGCGTTTACTGAAGAGCAATAATTTATTCGGTAAGTAAATAAAATAATTTTTGTCTTATTTTATGAGATTCATTTGAAAATCAGCTTAGAGCAATTCACTTCGCAGGAAAATCCTCCTTTTGTATTCACTTGCCCTCAAAGGCGGATCCAGAAAATCTGCGCATTCTTCCCATTTGAATGTATGATGAGCAATCGATTCTTCAAGGGGCCATAGCCCCGTGACGAATCGATTATTTGTCATGCAATCAAGTGGGAAGAATACACTGTTACCAGATTTCTAGATCCGTCAATTCTTTGAAAGCTCGTTATCGAGTTCACCTGCGCATTTTACTCCATTTTAAATTAATGAATTTTTATTGTAATTAAAGTCGTTCTAATTCATCTTTATTTAGTTTTATTATAGAACTCTTCATTCATTCATATCTATTTCTCAGTAAGAATATGGAAGTGCTTGGTGAGCTGAAAACAAGGATGCTTTTCAGTGGCGTAACGTGCAATTTGGCAACCTTGTAGTTTGTCCATTTAAACCCACGAATAGATCGAAATATTGGGTGTTCGGTGAACACCTTCGCATTCGACCTTTTACAAGTGTTCAAATAGATAAAATTCAACGCTGCCAAATCGCACGTTTCGCCACTGATGCTTTTGGTGTCTTGCTTGGTTTTACAGTTCCAGAAATGTGATTTTGGTCCAAAATAGGTACACTGTTTTAATGAGAATTCGTGTTGTGACGTCACAACATGCACACGACTTTTTGCAACTTCACACGGGTATTTCTCCAAAAGCGAGACACTTCGTGACCTGTGTTCTCAGCTCATCGAGTGCTTCCAGTCCCTTAAATAATCATTATTTAAAAAAAAAAAAAAAAAAAAAAAAAAAAAAAACCTAATATCAGACGGTTTCCAACTGCCCCACATACATTAAGTTTGAGTGAAAAGATGCTCTAAAGTACAAGAAATCCGTCAGTGCAAGAAAATTTGAGAAAACTAGTCGTTAACTAGCATGAATCGGCATTCGAAAATGAGACTCCATTTTCTTCTAAGTAACTCTAACAGAGTGGGCAAGATCAGAGACAAATAGAGACCCAGCACAAAGCTTCCAACAGGTGTCCACTTTTCCAGCTCAATTTTAGCCGGGACTCATCGAAAGAACATCCAACAGTCCCCTGCTGTTGACTATGATGAGCAGAAAGGAAAAGCTCTGATTGGTCCACAGCTATACAGAGCGGGTGGTTTGAATTCGCCAAGCAAAACCAAAACAAAACCTGTTTCCGTTGCCGGGACCACGGACCAATCAAATCCATTCATTGTGCTCACCACTCAACAGCAGAGGTGACTGTTTGTTGTTAATGTCGGTGACTCTCGAACGAAATATAAGCATCCAACTTGCCTCACTTTTTTAACATGGGAAGCAAAGGTATTTGTCTCTGAGCGAGACAGAACATTTGTTTAAATCCGCAATCTTGATCGAGATGTCATCACTAAAAAGGTCTATCTCGACCAAAAGTAAAAATCCTCTCTTTCGGAGAGGGAGAGAGAGAGAAAGAGAGAGAGGGGGGAGAGAGACTTGGTCCAGGATTCGCAACTGGCTTAGCTTAGCCCACAGTGCGCCGTCTGTAGCGCCACCGCGTATTTTGACTGAATTACGACTCAATTTTAAAAGCGCGTCAACAATGAAAAATCCCTGCAATCAGAGTGCATTAAGCACGCTATGCGAGGGATAGAGGCAAAAAGAGAGAGAAAGAGCGAGAGAGAGAGAGAGAGAGAGAGAGAGAGAGAGAGAGAGAGAGAGAGAGAGAGAGAGAGAATCGTACAAGTTAACATGAACGCGACTAGACGGAAGGGGAAGGGGGTTGAGATGGTAGAAGGGGAATAGGACCTATAAAACATCAGGCTTGCTCATTCCGAGTAACAAACATCAGGATAACACGGAGAATTCCGGCGAAGAGCAGATCCCATGTTTTAAGAAACCTAATTTCAGTTACCGCGAGAGCTTCAATTGAGCGCGTTCAAATGCGTAATGTTAAATATAATGCAATTTGTGTACGGCGAGAGTGAGAATGAAAAAACGTCATACTTAGTCGTCGCGGGCTATGGGGGGGGGGGGGGGGGCGGGAGGAGGAAGAAGGGGGGAGAGGGAGAGAGGTTGAGCAGTGAAATAGTGAGAAATGGTTGGTCGAAGGGAGCCGATACGGAAAGAAGTGAGTGGGATTAGGGAGAGAGAGAGAGAGAGAGAGAGAGAGAGAGAGAGAGAGAGAGAGAGAGAGAGAGAGAGAGAGAGAGAGAGAGAGAGAGAGAGAGAGAGAGAGAAGGTGAGGAAAAACCTTAAGAAAATAATAAAAAGAAAAAATAAAGTGGAAGAAATATGATTTTAAAGGGAGGGGCGAAGTTGTGAAGTTTTTCGCGATGTCAAGGCACGCTCTCACCTTTTTATCGCTCCCTGTGCGATGTCAGTTCACTTTCTTACAGATCTCCATCACCTCTGCCCCCTGTTCGAACTCTCTCTCTCTCTCTCTCTCTCTCTCTCTCTCTCTCTCTCTCTCTCTCTCTCTCTCTCTCTCTCTCTCTCCCTCTCTCTCTCCCTCCCTCCCTCCCTCCCTCCCTCTCTATCTCTCTCACACACACACTCACACACTTACATCCGTCTGAAAACGAAGAAAAAAAGGGTGGAGAAAACTAAGGGGGGGGGGGGGGTGAGAGTGCGAACTTTATGGGTTTCTTCGTTCAGTTCGCCTCGAACAAATAACAAAGTAATAATTGACAAGGCAAAGCAAAAGGTTTCCGAGGTGCCGTTCGAATCCCGTGTATGTAATCCCGCAACGCACGCACCCTCCCTTTCTCCCTCGTATACCATATAACACCGTCCCGTGTATGTTTCAAATAATTGAATCCGAGCTGAAATGGCCCCGGAATAGTTGAGAGAGGAGCTGCTTTCTGCTCTCTGAAAATGGACCCTGACGCGAGGGAGAGGAAGAGACCGCAGAGCCGTGCGGAGAAGTCTCGGAAATAAAGTGTTGGCTGTTGAATACAACGGTTTATTTTTAATTTCGAGTTGTTCTGACTCTGACCTCCGCTTTCCTTTGAAATGTACCGCGAGATTCTGAAAAGCTCAAGTAAATTCTGATGAGTCTATGCTCCAAACCAAACTCTTGCTATACAGCTATACACAAATTGTGACGCGCCAAGGGAAAAGGGCCCTTGTCACAGGTCAAAAGTTTCAGGAGTGTGATTTTTCCGAACTGGGTCGAATATTGATTTACCCCATATTTGTAGCCAGGATTTCCAGGAATTTGTCATTATCTCTCTTCCCCCACGAGAACATAGGTGTTAGGAAAGGATGGAGAGAGGGACTGTCAAGTGATTTCAGCCTCTATTTATGTCCTTCTCTAACACTTGTGTTTAAAGGGGCAAAGAGTGAGAGAAAGATAAGATCTTGGTAATGGCTCTGACGCGCTGACAGCCCACCCGGCACCCCCCCTCCCCCCGCCTACAATCAAATCAGATGCAAAATTCGGTCTCGAATTTCCAATCAAAATGATTGTATGGTTCTTGGGTTCTAATTATTATTTCATCATTGAATTTCAAATCGATACATTGCTGAAACTTTGAATACGTTTTTCGGCTTTTTTTTTTAATAAAAAAAAAAAAAAAAATAATAAAAAATTTTATGTACTATGACTTTAAAAAAAAGGATCCTAGTAGAAACTTTCATTATTCCATTCCTTGATTCCTCGCGACCAGTTTTAAACATTTGTGCAGTTTGCAAGTATTTCAGAGTCTAATATGGTATTGCCAATTGACTTCAAAAATGCCATAACTTAGAAGTAGCGGCTCGTACAGTCACGCAATCGTGATTTTTTTCCGTTAAACCTATACAAAATAATCGATTCTAGGTGAGGCCTCACCTTGAATCGATTATTTTACAAAGGTTTAAATATAAAATATTAAATACTGCCAAATTCCACGAGCAGCCAATGTAACTTGGTTCATTTATCATCTTTTTAGGTTTTCTGTGGCGTTAAATTGACCGTTTCGACCTCCTCTAATACGGTAGTCGTAAAATTTCAAATTTCATCACAAGGAAGATATAAGGGACCCTTTTTCCTTCGCGCGTCATATACAGGGTGTCCGTGAAAATGAACTCACACTTTTTATATGAGGTCTTGCAGAGGGAGGAAAAATCCCAACTGTGAAAAAATGTGCAACTTTTTATGCTAAGAAAAGTAATTCATTACATAGAGAAAGCTGTAATTAGACGGGACCGCATGGGCGTAGCTAGACATTTTTTCTAGGGGGGCCAAGTTTGGAAACCCTACCGGGAAGGGGGGGGTCTGGAGGAAATACCCCCCAGCTTAAAGGCGCGGCGCACACTGGACGAAAATACCCTTATGCTCGGACATGGGGGGTCAAGTCAATCTGCAGAAAACCTCAACTTTTTGACAAAAAGTAGTATTTTAGAACCCAATTGTAACTTTCCTGACATTGTTTTTTTTTTCCTCGAGCCAGCACTATACCTCACCATTGTCGAATAACGGGTTCTTGGTGCGGTTTGAAATTTTGACGCTAAAATTTCGTGTTTTATTTTGCCTTAAAAAGATGTGTTAATCTTTTTTTCAACAAACGCCGATACAATAGTCATTTTCACCATTGCATGGAGATAATTTTCGACCTATAGTTTTTTAAAATCATGCAAATATAGATGTATGTAGTGATGGTTTTTGTTCAAATTTAACATTTGAAGGTTTAAAAAAATTAAAATACAGTTTCAACAGGCTATTTAATCTTATTTAATGTGAACTTTGAGCTAGTAGTGTTTATTACAACTTGGAAAAGCCACCTCAATGATTTTTAGCTGCGATAAACTGCGGATACGAGAAATAATCGTGTAATAGCACGACGCGGCGCACATTGGAGCGAGTCAATGGGTGAGGGTCGGACACGAAATACACTACTGAAAATAAAAATGCGATTGTTTCTACAGTCGAAAAACACATTATATAGGGTGATTCTTGTGGAAAACACACAAAAAAATTTGAAAAAAATAAAAAAAAATAAAATAAATAAAAAAGAATAAAAAAAAAATAAAAAAAAATAAATAAAAAAAAAAAAAAAAAAATAATAAAAAATGAAAATAAGTTAAAAGGATGTCAGTTTTAAAGAAAAATAGCCAAAACAACTCGAAAAAACAAAGATAGAAGCGCGAAACCAGCTATGTCCGGGCACAAGGACGTTTTCGTCCAGTGTGCGGCGGCCCAGTTCTAAAAAAAGCGATGGTCATAATACCAGATTCTAGTCAAATTACCAGAAGCAAAACGACGTGTAAACGACAGAAAGTCGAGTACTTTGACCGGAAAATTCTGGTTTTGATACCAGAATATGGTCATAGAACTAGAATTTCCTAAAACTGTTGATGCCCACAATAGAATTCTGGCAATTGTTCTATTACTATCCCTTACATAGATTCAATTATTGTCATGCTTCTGGTAATCTTTTTTTTCAGTACAGCAAGTGGCTTTTCCCGATGAGAATGGGTCTGTTGCATACTTTTGCTACAACAATATAGAACCTTGATTCTTATGTAAAATTCGGCGAAAATTATGACGCGCACATTAAAAACGTTCAAAATCCACTCAAATAACTCAGGAAATCACTTCAATTTCAAACAGCCCACACTAGACACTATTTGCACTGGTATACTACTGCATAGACGGAACCACCGTGCATATGTGAACAACATCGTAACTACAAAATGATGGAATATCCTTCTAGATATATGGCAATATATGGCTATTGGCTGCATTTGCTGTCTGGTCTTCTCGGTTCATCAAAAATTACAAAATAATATAAGAAATGCACGCATATAATTGAAACATTCAAATGTGTGTAAGTTCTGTTCATGTTTACAAAAACGAGATGGTTCCATCTATGTAGTTATAAGTCGGTGATATAGTGTCTAGTGTCCCAGATAACAATATCAGGCTTGCCGATCTGGCTTAAAATGGGCTTTTGTAAGACGTCTTTTCATTCCGTCTTAAAGACGTCTTAAATCCGTCTTATGGTCGCGGATCCAAAGACGTCTTTTAAGCTTATCTTAAATCCGTCTTAAATGCGTCTTTAAGTCGATTTTAGAAGACACCTTGTATTCCGTCTTAAATCCGTCTTCCAAAGTGGTTTTTAAGACGTCTTTCAATCCAGTCTTACAAGGCGTCTTTAATCTGTCTTCAATCCGTCTTCAAAGACGTCTTCCAAGACGTCTTCCAAGACGACTTGAATACCGTCTTCCAAAGTGGTTTTTAAGACGTATTTCAATCCAGACTTACAAAGCGTCTTTAATCCGTCTTAAATCCGTCTTCAGCCAAGATAGCTAGAAGATTGACTCCAACGTTTTAAAGTCCTTAAATATTGATAATTTGCAAAAATCACAACTTTTTTTTACAAATTTCGAAAATTACGAAAATGTCCACAGTTCGAAAATTTGAAAATTTTACCAATATTTTCATAAATTTTGAAAATTACGAAAATTTTCATTAAGTTTGAAAATTACCAAGATTTGCTCAAATTTTGAAAATTACGAAATTTTCACAAATTTTGAAAATGTTGACTATTTTCAAGCAAGCTTGGAAAGCTAGGCTTCCTCGAGACGTAACCTATAGAGCATTGTGACCGACGCCTTTCATATGTCTTTAAGACGGATTCGTAAGACGGTTTTCAAAGTTGTCTTATAAGACGTCTTTAAGACGGATTCGTAAGACGTTTTCAAAGTTGTCTTAAAAACGTCTTTAAGACGGATTCGTAAGACGGTTTTTGAAGTTGTCTTAAAACCGTCTTAAAGACGGATTCGTAAGACGTCTTCAAAGACGTGTTTGGGCGGAACTAGAGACGTCTTTAAGACGGATTAAAGACGGATTTAAGACAACTTTACTTGTCTTATAAGACGTCTTTAAGACGGATTGAAGACGGTTTTTGCTAACTGGGGTAGCGCGGGTTGTTTGAAATGGAAGGTATTTTCTGATCTAATGAGTGGATTTTGAAAGTTTTTAATGTGCGCATCGTTATTTTCGCCGAATTTTACGTTAGAAACAATGAGTTATATTGATGTAGTTAAAGTACGCAACAGACCCATTGAGAACAATTTGAGGTTTAGTAACACTAAAATACACAGTCTTCCCATAAAGACTGTCCCTCGCTAAAATGCGTCTAGCGAGAAAACGGCCGGAGATAAGCCCATAAACCTTTATATATTCTAAAAGGAAATAAAAATGGCTACAATTTGGTTTTTAGTTCATTAAAATCGAGTAACGCGTTCGCCTGCAAACGGGCAGTGAACGCGGCAACCTCGATGTGCCTTTTCTCGCTCGATTTGAGGACGCGTTTTTTTAAGTTAAGCAATCGTTAAAACTGTCTGGGGATGAAAATATTGGTGAAACGCCTTAGAAAATGACAAGATTAGTTTATGTAAACAATAAACAAAATGTTGGCTTACAATCGTAATCATAAAAGGTGCTCAAAATGATCCCCTTTCATCTGGACACACATCTGGAGCCTGCGTGGAAATTCGTCGATTGCTTCGCGGATCTTTGCAAGAGGGATGTTGGCTGCTGCTTTCAAGATGCTTCTCTTCAAACTTTTCACATTGCGATGTCTCTTTTTGCATGCCATATCCTCAAGGACGTTCAGTCGCAGATTCAATTGATTATCTGTGATGATCCGTGGACATACAGCGAGTTGTTATCACACCGCTACCGCAGAAAACTGATCACAATCGAGCGAGAAAAGGCACATCGAGGTTGCCGCGTTCACTGCCCGTTTGCAGGCGAACGCGTTACTCGATTTTAATGAACTAAAAACCAAATTGTAGCTATTTTTATTTCCTTTTAGAATATATAAGGGTTTATGGGCTTATCTCCGGCCGTTTTCTCGCTAGACGCATTTTAGCGAGGGACAGTATTTATGGGAAGACTGTGTAGTATCCTCCCAATAAAAGAAAAAAATTGTAATTCTTTTAGGTAAAAAAAAAAAAAAAAAAAAAATCGAATCATTGATAGCGTAACTAACCCTATAAATCTCTGACTTAGTACTGTCCCTTGCGTAGGTTCACATACCGTCACGCTTCTGGTAATCTTCTTTTTCAGTGTGCGGAATCTCCTTTATATATGCTCAAGTACGCTCAGACATAGGTAAGTAAGTACATAGGTGTACATTACATTAACGAAATTGGGACGAGTTCCTATGAATGCAACTTTCAAGGGAAAGGGCCGGTTCACGGTTCAAACAACTGCAATGCACTACTTAGCGGAATGGAAGTAGAAAACGTGCATATTCAAATTAAGTTCGAGTCAAGGAGCTTATTAAGGGGAAAGCGGGGGGTGGAGAGGAAGGGAGGAGGAGGGGGAGGGGTGAAGGATAGCTCGACGAGACGGGACGGGAAGGGATAGGTGGTAGGGGGTAGAGGCAGAGGCGCTAAAAATGTGCGAGGATGTCGGTAATAAATAGTAGTAAATACAAAACGCGGGAGAGATAAATAAACGGGGCGTAGCAAGCGGGCACGCGCGCGGTGTATAATTTAGCGGGTCTAAAAGCTAAAAGTTAGCGCGATAGATTAATAAGTTGGATGACACTGGAGGAGGATTAAGTTAATTAAAATGTAGTCCACCGGCTGAATTATTTTCGCTTTAGCGCCTCGTTCTGCTGAGCCGACTATACGCCGCGGCCGCGAGAGGCGCGAGAGCGAGGCCAAATGGGCCTTTGTAGGACTACTGATGCTACACTTGGAGATCCAAGTGATTTGCAACACTCTCTCTCCAATTGTTCAAGATAATTTCTCACACGGAGAAAATTGTTCCGCTAAAAATTGCCAGCTTACTGATAAAAAGTTTTCGGAAAGAAATTATCGCAGTTTTCGGAAGTTTTGCCTTTCCAAGAAGCATTCTAGCATTCACGTGAGATCCAATGCAGCATTCTCTCCAATTGTTCAATGTAATATCTCATGCGGAGATTTTGTTCCGCTAAAAATTGCCAGCATTCTAATAAAAAGTTCTCGAAAAGAAATTATCGCAGTTTTCGGAAGTTTTGCCTTCCCAAGAAGCATTCTAGCATTCACGTGAGATCCAATGCAGCATTCTCTCCAATTGTTCAATGTAATATCTCATGCGGAGAAATTGTTCCGCTAAAAATTGCCAGCATTCTAATAAAAAGTTCTCGAAAAGAAACTATCGCAGTTTTCAGAAGTTTTGCCTTTCTATAGCATTCTAGCATTTTGACTACAATAATGTGAAACTTTTGAATAGGAAAATATGGTGAAAAATGTCAACATTTCTGGCCAAAGTGGATAGCGAGTTCTACTTACTTGAAAGACCAAAATGGGGCTCTCACTAACTTTTGCTACAAGCAATTGAGCATTTGAATTCTTGAGTAAAATCTAGAGGAAATTACGACGAACAACACCTTAAAAAGTTACGAAATTCACTCACAGACTCACAAACTGACTTAAAAGTTTAAGGCGTAGGTAATGGCAGAGCTCTACGTAGGTACCACGGGGCTTTTCTCTGACAATGAGTGTTTCTGTAAAGAGAGTAACAAATTAGATAGGAGTCCCTCATGGCATCTGCGTAACTCCGCCATTTAAGAGCAAAAATGGCGGAGCTATGCAGTTATCATAGGAGATTCCTATCTAATTTGTCACTTTCTTTGTAGTTCCACACAGAGGAAGGCCTGCAATTAGATATGAATCTTCCATGGTACTTGCGTAGCTCCGCCACTGCACTATGCCTTAAACTTAAAGTGTGAGTGTGAGTCTGTGAGTGAATTTCTTAATTTTGTAAAGTGCTCATCATAATTGTTGCTGGTTTTTACGTAAGAATTAACCTTAAATCGCATAAAAGTAGTCAGCAAGAGCCCCATTTTCCTGAAAACTGGACTTTGATGGTACAGTTTCCACAAAAATGAGTCTGTTGCAAACTTTTGCTACATCAATTAAGAGTGTTTAATCTAATATAAAATAGCCTGAAAGTCCATTGGTGGTATCAGATAGTCATAAAATGCAATAATGAAATCAAAAGAGGCGTTTAATGAAATCCAAGATGGCCGAGAAATATCGAGCAATTTGTATGCATGCACTACGAACATCCAAGGATAGCCAACCTCACAATATCGATCACAACCAATCACTACGTAAACAAACACATAACCTCTACCTCCAGTGAGGTTTTCAAAGTTGGCCATCCTTGGATGCTCACGGTGCATGCATACATATTGCTTGACATTTCTCCGCCATCTTGGATTTCATTAAACGCCTCTTGTGAGTTTATTATTGCATTTTATAAGTTTCTGATGCCACCAATGGACTTTTCATGTGATTTTACGTTAGATTATACACTCTTAATCGTTGTAGCAAAAGTTTGCCACAGACCCATTATTGGCGTGAGCGAAAAGTCCTGTTACGGTGAAATTACCCCATATAGTTTCAAACGGAAGAAACACGACAAACAACAGTTCACTACGAGGTTTATTTGTGACGGCGCAGTCATTCTCACACCCTGAAGTAAATGCTCAATTGCTCATGTTTACCGAGTTAGAGTACGCAGAGAGAGAAACCAATTTCCTTTGACAGGGACTCGATAATCAATCCGGATACACGCGGTTGACAGAGGAAGGACTCGAGGACTTGTATTCCGGAAACGGAAATACAGGAATGTGAATCCGTCTCGCGTCGCGTCTATGAAAGGGCAGGATGGGGGGGGGAGGAGGAGGAGGAGGAACATCGAGCAGGAAGGGCTAAGGCGAAGAAGGGGAGGGCGAGTAGGCGTAATGTAAATTTACTGCCTATAAAAACGGTTTTAAATGCTCCTCAAAGGATACTTTCTTGTGGAGGGATGTTTTTATTGCCCCTTCGAAAATATGCATACGCACCCCGCTATACACTACTGAGTGGCTTACGGTATCAATTTTTACACACGATTCCTGACTTTTCAGTTCTCGCATCCCTCGGCCGAGGCGAGGCGAGGGTGCGGTTAGGGTCGCTTTATTAGAGCTCAACGCCCTCCAATATTGTGCAGTGTAATTGCTTGGCGTCGTTACATCTTATATTCCCTCTTCTATGAAAGGGGAGGGGGGGAAGGTCTCCCCCGTCCCTACGCTTAACTTGCAAGATCGACCAATTACAGAGGATATATTGAACGATTAATGCTGTATTTGTTTGCATTTAATCCCTTAAACCTATACCAAAACAACCATTTAGGGCGCTGCAGTTTTATTGATTTAAGAGAGACAATTTCAAAGATCTTTCATCATAAACGAAGAGGAAACATTCACTTACATGGATGCTTTGAGAATAATTGTTTTTACAAAGGATTTTGTTTCGTGGATCGAATGCATTCAGAATAGCTTAGGAGTTTGCGATTGCATAAATCTTTAAAATCCAGATGAGTTGGGGGGCGGTGTCAATAAAATGGGTTTTCACTCCTAGCTCCTATCAAAATTAAGTGAAATTAAATTACTTTTGTGGATAACCTTCTTGTCCACTCAATTTTCCACGTATCTTCTTTGAAGATTCGTCGTAGATGATTCGAAAAGTATTCATCACATTCGATTGGATCGATTTTTTTCACAGATTTAAATGGGAGAGAATATTGATACAATCACAATGCCGATTCCGCTATAGTAACCGATGATCGTTTTTCTCCGATTTGAATGTAAGCAAAAGTATCGATTCCTTGGAGGCTCAGTTGAACCGACTAAGGATCGATACTTTATCACAGGTTTATATGGTAGAGAAATCGATGCATCGCAATTCAGGAACCGTCAAAGTGGTGAGCTTTAGAACTTCAGCGCAGAGCTTGAGCAAGCGAGCCGTTCGCGGGTTGACTGGGTGGTGGTGGAACAATTCGATAGAAAAACGAAAGACGCAAGTTCCTTTCACGTTTGAAAAGTTTTCCCTAGGTTTTCCATCCATCGAACTTCGAGCACGAATAATAAAACTAACTTCACACGTACAGGAGTAACTTCTGGGAACATTGATACACTAGACGCAACAAGAAGAGAAGAAGCAAAAAAAAAAAAAAAAATAAATAAAAAGAAAAATAATGAATCAACTTGCAGAGCTAAAAACCGTTAGAAAATTGAAACTGTAAAATTTAATACCGCAGAAAAGAGTATGAGGACAGCACAACAAGTAGTACAAACACAAAGAGACACGGGGCTCACATCACGAACAAGAACGTAAACTGCAAATCAGCCCAGACTCGAAGGGTAGAAGATTCTCTACCAGTGTTGTCTGATTTATAAAAATACATCAAAACAACAAACTGACAAACAAAATCTCAGGGTCCGCCAGTAGACCCTGCTATAGTAGCGATTATTTTAATAAAAAGCCTCGCAAGCTACTCCAAGAAAGCTCGTCGCTACTATCTACAGAGCACCACTCGGAAACTTTTCAAACTAACCATAAAATCCAAACATAACCTCAAATGAGCTTCGTCGTTGCTGGAGGCAATGCAGTGCACAGAAAAGTGCCGTTGGTCTGGAGCAAAGATTACAAGAGACCGGTTATTATGAACAATCTACGATCGACGATCGTAACACGTTGCTATCGCGAGCGTGTTATTCTTAAGGGTAGCTAAGCTTTCGATAGTGACTCGATACTATTACAATACGATCCTTCATAACAACCCCCCTTAAGGAACTTCAGATCTTATGACCACGTAATCTTTAATTACACTTAATTATTTACCTCTTAAAGATCCTTCCTAACATTTCAGGTATTGTTTCAGAGTAGTATAGTTACTTACTATAGAATTAAAGAGTTTTTACTAAAATCAATGTCAGTGGGGTAACTAGGAATACGTCCCACCCGCCCCCTTCCACCAACCCGTGATCCACGGCCGTCATGGGCCCGGGGCCCCGCAAAACATACAATTATTCCAAATAGACCAATCAGGGGCCAATCATATACTTTATCGTT
Source organism: Trialeurodes vaporariorum (assembly GCA_011764245.1). NCBI lineage: Eukaryota > Metazoa > Arthropoda > Insecta > Hemiptera > Aleyrodidae > Trialeurodes > Trialeurodes vaporariorum. Next base: position 37,412,964 of record VMOF01000320.1, on the reverse strand, counting down.
AAAACGATCATTAAGACTGTCTATGAGTGACGCTACTGATCGAAAATTTTAATGGCTTGGCTGTTGCTACGGTAATAATCGTTAAAGAGCCCATGTTTAAGCCATTCACGAATATCCTTTAAATAATAACCACTTCAAAGATGGTTACCATAGCAACAGCCTTTTGAGATTTTCGACCGACAGCATCCCTTTGTAGTCATTATTCAGGATCGCTTTATCGATGAAGAAAATGATCGGCCCGCAGATGTTGGTTTCACGATCAGAGGCGCCGAGTGCAATCTAGCAACACTGAGTTTCATCCACTTAAACTCATACAAAATATCAAAACGAGGGAGCTAGCACTGTGCACTTCCAATAGATCCGACCTTTTTCATGCATTCAAATGGTCACAATTTTATAGTTGGCATCTATGTGCTCTGAGCGCAAAGGAAATAAAACTCCCAGGAAAAATTGCGGGGGCGCGAGGGAAATAAACAGGGGGCAAGATGAGTAGAAAAGGAGAGCAAGAGAATAAGCGAAAGAGATAGAGAGGGGAAGGGGAGAGGGGGGAGAGAGAGAGAGAGAGAGAGAGAGAGAGAGAGAGAGAGAGAGAGAGAGAGAGAGAGAAGAGAGAGAGAGAGAGAGAGAGAGAGAGAGAAAGAAAAAGAGAGAGAGAGAGTCAGAGAGAGAGAGAGAGAGAGAGAGAGAGGGGGAGAGAGAGAGAGAGAGAGAGTGGGAGGAATAGAGTGAGTGGGAGGGATAGAGAGAGAGCCAAAAGTCTGAAAAGGGTAGTCATAAAACCCTTACACCGGTTCTTTCATTACAGTTACTCGAATTTACGATTATTCTTCCTCCGACAAAATTAACCGCAACTAAAAACTAAACTTTTTATACGACGCACGGAAAAGAAGAAGAAGAAAGTTTTGAATAATGTAATCTCAGACAACAGAGACAAGAGACGAGAGTGTACAACAATAATATCGCATCAAAATCCGCACGCGTCTATTAACCCTACTCTTCAAGACCTTTATAGGCTTTTGCCGGGTCATAAACGCGTACTAAATTTAAATTTTACACCATTTATTACCCTTCTATTAATGCGGAGAGAAACAAGGGGATGGTGAAGCATCGGGTCCACGGCGAGCCAGTTTTCGTTTAAGAAGGACATTCAAGCGACAGTTAACCACAATGCCTATTGATTCGTTCCATCTACTTAACAGTTAGAACTAATTTAGATATGCAAAAGTATAAAGCAAGGCTTTCTGTTTCACCCTTTTTAAATGCTGCGTTAAAATTAAATCGAATCAACTCTATCAGTTTTGGATAGTCTACAAATGATGACGTCCTCACACCACAGACGAAACTTTTAACGCTCAGATCATTTATGTAATTAGAAAAATTAGCAGTTAGCTTCTGAACTCAAGCTTTCTCGGGTCAGTCGGAGATTATCATAATCATTGATGTAGGACTAATTGTGAGTTAAACATGGGATAAGTCTAATAATAAACCCCGAATCGAGGAATTGGTTCCAAGAAACATCTCTGATATATGAATTAATATTTATTATATTTATAATTATAATTATTCAATTATAATTGCACTTCAAGGGATATTAGAGTGACCGAGCTCGTTAAAGCGTGATTTACATCGGGTTCTCTGACGGCTATTCATAATTCAGTGGCGTAGCGTGCAATTTGGCAACGTTGCAGTTCGTCCATTTTAATCCATGAAAAAGATCGAACTATTGGGTGTTCGGTGAACACCTTTGCATCCAACCTTATACATGGGTTTAAATGGACACAATACAACGTTGCCAAATCGCACGCTACGCCAGTGATTTGTATTTCAAATGCCCTTCTTGAGAAACGCTGAAACTAAAAGAAATTTGAGATGAAATTTGAGACAGTCTTACAAAACACAACAGCATGACACTGTGATACTCGTTCAGATACTGTTAAGCAGCGACTCGTGCGATGTGGCAACAACGGATTCTCTCCATTTAAACCTACGTAAAATAATCGATCTTCGGAGGAGCTACTGAATCCCTGAGAAAATCGATAATTTTTAATACTTTCAAATGGCAACAAACATGGTTCCCAAATAGTACGACCCACCACTATTAAGATACTAAATTCAGAGTAAACAGATTAAAATCAATTAATTAACAGTTTTTATCAAACAATCGGAGAAAAATCTCACTGAAGTTGATGAGACTTCAAAAGAAGCCTGAAAGATCCTATGACTTCCAAAAGAAAGTATCCTAGTAGACATTTTCATTCTTCCATTCCTCGACAAGTTTTTCTTTAATTTTCCAGGTATCAGGTACTTCAGAGTCCAACAGCTTTTCCACTTAAAAGTGTGCCTTAAATAATCTAAAACTCTTTAAAAAATAATGGACAACATTATCAAGGAACGTTTCGATGAGAGGACTCTCTTTTGAAGGTCACAGTACACTCAGTACTTACAGTCGAAGGGAGAAAAAGAATTTCAGTCAACTCGGCTCCTTCGATTTTTGCTTAAGTAGACAGCTCGCAATGCTTAAATTCATTAATACAAGCATTGCATAAAGCCTACCTCTCCAGGAGTCGTCAGACATTTTTTTCGTCCTCGACTGTACCGTGATTTTCAGATAAAAAATTCAAAGAGTTTTCCGATGAGAGGACTTTCTTTTGAAGATCATAGTACAGTCAAGAAAAAAAATAAAATCAGAGGACGCGACACCCGGAGATAAACTACCCGAAATACAATGGGGCTCTTGCAAACTTTTGCTACAAGCAAATAAATAGTCCAATCTTACGTAAAGACCAGCAAAAATCACATTAAGAAAGTCTAAAATTCAGTAATAAACTCACATAACTGCTATAACGGCAAGATGGTAATGGCGGTTCGACGCAGGTCTCGTGGGAGATTCCTGTCTATTATGTCCCTTTCTCTACAGAAATACAGAGATATGTCTCAATTTAGATAGGAATCTCCCATGATACCTGCGTCTCTCCGCCATTAAGCCCGATTCTGAGAGTGAATCTCGTTATTTTTTAGTTTACTCATCGTCATTTTCACCGATTTTTATGCAAGAATTAACTCTTCAATCCCCTATAGCAAAAGTTTGCGAGAGCCCCATTATCTTGATAAATTTGAGCATTGCGGTGGCCTACCTATGCCAAAATCTAAGGAGTCGTCTAACATCATCTCGAGGTATATTTCGCAAGGGCTGGTTTAAAAGCGTTGTTTTACCACTGTGCAGCGTGCAGCTTCCGCGCTCGGAAAACACGGCGCGGCGGCGGTATTAATTCAAATCGGAAGAATAGAAATAAAAACGAAAACAAAGGGGGGGGGGGAGGCAAAGAAATTCCTACGTCGCTTAGAAGTCAAAACATTTAAATAATTTTAATTTTAGCGAACGGGAAAGTCGCAGAGCAAAGTAAAGTTGCATACACAGACTCATTGCAAAAGCTGCTGCAAAGGATCCCGTATAGACCCCAACCAGACCCTCGTTTCACTTTCACCTTTATCTATAGTGTGTTCAAAAAGTTCACGATTTATCAAACTCATTAAAAAAAGAAAATTAAAAAAATGTAATTTTTAAGCTTTTATGCGATTCTTATTTAATAGTGTTTGCACGTATCACGAGTTTACTATTCATCAAACTCCTTAAAAAAAGACGATTTAAAAAAAATTAAAATTAAAAAAAAAAATATAATTCCTAAATTTTTATACGATTCTTATTTATCAACGCTTGTCGCTTACACGCATCACGAGTTTACAATTCATCAAACTCCATAAAAAAGAAAATTTAAAAAAAAATTCAAAAATAAAAATTAAAAAAATGTAATTTCTAAACTTTTACACTATTCTTATTTATCAACGCTTACACGTCTCACGAATCACAATTCATCACACTCCTTGAAAAAATAATAATAATAAAAAAAAAAAAATTAAAAATCAAATTAAAAAAAATTTAATTTCTAAAATTTCATACGATTCTTATTTATCAACGCTCACACGTCTCACGAGTACACGATTCATCAATCTCTTAAAGAGCAAACAAAATACGTATAGTTTCTAAACTTTTACACGGCTCTTATTTATTAACGCTTACAGTGAGTGGTCTCTGAATGAAAGTAAACACTGAAAGTACGTGACACGCGTAATTCGTGTACGGAATCCCATTCACCTCTCTAAAAGCCTTACTGTAACGTATTTGGAAAATGTATAAAACTCGTATTTAAAATTACAGGTCGATACGAGTTTAGAGTGAGAGAGAAAGTAGACGAATTTTCGAGTGTGAACTAGCGCGCTCGCACCCAAAACTGCAATTTGTTCGCAATTTCATCGGATCAAAAAATTTGTCACCGTATTCTCGTAAGGGCGATAAAAAACCCTTGAGGGCGAGCGATCAACTCCGTTTTCCAAACTGAATCGAACGAGGGGTCACAAGCGAGGTTTTGGCGACATCACCTTTTTGCCAACGTGATGAGTCATGTGTTGCTTTGGGTGAAACGGTCCCATTGCAAAAGATATGAATGAAAACCCTTGAGGGTGATCGACTCCACGATAAATAAACTAACCCATGACAGAGACAATTAAAATTTTCTCACCTGGATAGTTGAATTAGAATTCTGTGTCCAGATAGCCACTCTTAAACACTTGAACTTTCGTTTAAATCAATTTCGACTGGATTAATTAAAAATGTCGATTTAAGGTTAAAAAAAGTGAGGCAGACAAACCCAGACAAACCAGAGGGCCGATCATTTACTTCATCGTTAAACCGATCGATAAAACTGTATACGAGTGATACTGTTGGTCGAAAATTGTAAAACTTGGCTGTTGCTATGGTAACCATCGTTAAGAGTCTCGTTTTATAAGGGCTATTCATGAGTAACCTTTAAAAAACGGACACTATAACGATGGTTACCATAGCAACGGCCAAGTTTTACAAAATTCGACCAATAGAATAACTCATGGACAGTCTTATCGATCGGTTTAACGATAAAGTAAATGATCGGCCCTCAGATTCAGATCGCCCATGTTGTCACACTTTTAGATAGGACTTATAACATGTATCAGCATCTCTATCGCTGTAGGTCGTTGTATTATCAGGGAGCGGTTTTAAGTTAGCGAGGACTTACTTTCTAAATACCCTGTACGAAGACAAAAGTCGAGTGAAGAGCAGACGGGCGGGTTTGTCTCTTTTGTTGCATCAGCGTTTTTCTTTGCTTCGCGATCCATACACTCAGAGTTTTCGGAGAAATGTTGGCTACATAAAATATGAAGAACTTTTTTTTTTTTTTTTTTTTTTTTTTTTTTTTTTTTTTTTTCCCCCCCCAATGATGATTTAAATAGAACTACACTTTCCAGTGAGGATATGGCACCACCGTATTAGTGTATGAATCGAGATGCGGGATTTTTTGTCTCTATTTTTTCTTTCTTTTTATTTTAACCTTTGTATTATGTATTCTTGTTCGTATTTAAGAAAGATGTGCAAGAGATGGGTGGTGCCTTTGTGAGACGAGATGTATTCTCGACGGGTCGATTTTAATATTGGGGGTGGGGAGGTTGTTAGATTCGGCCCTCCCGCAGCTGGGTTGAGCATAGGCGGCGCGCGCGTGTGTGGGGCTATACCCCCCCCCCCCTCACTTTTTGAGGATGCGTAACTAACATTTTTAAAACAGACAAAAAACTGTTGTTTTTTTTAGCCCCCTAATTTTCGAACCATCGCGCCTGCCATGGGGTTGAGTGGATCCATTTCCACCTTTATTGCTAAACTTCCTAAGTTTTAACGACATTGAAAGGCATAGCCGCTACTTTTGTGACCGCATGCAGTGGCGGCTCGTGCAAGCATGGTTACTACGCAAACATCCCATTTAAACCCTTGTAAAATATCGATCCGAAGGAGTGCAGTGTACGCCTCCAACATTTCGATCTTTCTCATGCTTTTAAATAGACTAAATGCAACGTTGCCACATTGCACGTGTCACCACTGGACCACTGCAGCTGCTGAGCACTTAAAGAAAAAAAAAGAAAAAAAGAAAAAAAAACTGTTTACTTTATACATTGTAGACGGTTTCAGTAACGACGACACCCGATGAAAAAGTTCGTTGAGCGTTCTAGACTGTCTCTCTCGCTCTCACGGAACCCTCCTGCCCATGGAATGCTATCTCATTCTCACCGCTGCATGTACAGTGGCTGGATAAACCACAGTGCGGCCACTTGCCCTCCACCCCTCAATAGTGCACCCACTTTAGCATGGGCAGCATGGGGAGTATGATTGTTCCTGAGTTTCGGTATGAAATTTTCTCTACCCCCTGTCTGAAAAAAGTCATTAATGCTACGTATAAACCATTTTTAGGGCGGGGGGTTGCGATATTTTTTACGAGTGACTCAGGAAAGCACTTCCTCCTTATGGCGCCCGTGTTAAGTTGGGCGCGCATCCGCGGAGGGGGGGGGATCAGTTACGGGGAATCGTTGCTTCCTCTTGATTTTGCGAACCAATATGTTTCAAATTTGACAGAAGAACTTCAGTCGTGTCTAACTTGCCGACGAGAACTCTATACACTGAGAAAAAAGAGGCTGTTAAAACTATAAGAATAGAACCATAGATGTGTTTCGCCTTATTTCAAAAATAAGATCTATCCTTGCAATAGTCGGCGCGCTTGAATCTACACGAATTCCGATTGTCTCTATAGAATTCCGATTATTTCTATGGGAATTAAAGCGCGGGAATATCCTATCGGAAAATTCATTGAATCGATCGGAAATTTTTCTCAGTGTAAAACTGTTAAAATACTTCTAAATGCTCAAATTCGCGATCTAAGGAATCCGACCGATCAGAGAGACGACCGAAATGACCGCACTGTGGTTTACCCAGTCGCTGTCGGGCTGCCACCGCATATTAAGTTGCACACTTAATAGTTCTGGATTTCTCCGATAGGTACCGCGGCGTCAACCATTTCGATTCGTGAAGTGTAGACAACGCAACTCGAGCATGGTTAAGTGTGCAGTCGATTTTTGAAAGCTGTTTTTCGCACGCTCTCGTTGTTTTTTTCGCATGTAATAGAAAAACACCGGCTCGTTTAAACTAGAAGCAGTAGCGTAGCGTGCAGTTTGGCAACGTTGCAGTTCGTCCGTTTGAACCCTTGAAAAAGATCGAACTAGTGGGTGTTCGGTGAACACCTTCGCATTAGACCTTTTACATGGGTTTGAATGGACACAGTACAACGTTGCCAAATTGCACGCCACTGACGCCCCTTTAGATTAATGCTGTCAGAAAAAAAAGTATAAGCCTTTAAAGTTTAATTCTCAAAAAGTGACAAAGGGCGCAATCTATTGAGCTAGAATCTCACTTTCAGAGAGGTGAGGAATCACCTTACAGTGTGTTTGTATCTATATTGAACCTATATTTGTGCATGTGCGTACTACTATAAGCCCTTCGAGCAGGCTCGAAGTAGGATCGTCAAATTGGTATCGGTGAGCCGAGATCCATCACAAAACGGCAGGTGAGCCAACCGTTGCAAGTTTGGTTGATGTTCCGTTCGTCAAATAGCGAATTTTCGCGACGAATATATTCGAGAAAACCATTGCCAACTTACGCATGACAACAGTGGATGACACGAAACTGGATCGTGTTTTTCGAACTTTTTCGGTGTTTTCACGATTTGTAATTCAAGTCCGGAAGTGAATTCGAAATCGAATTGAAGCCATCGATGCCCCGAAAACGCATCTAAAAAAACAATTGAGTTTCCTCGAATATGTAGTTACTTAGGTTGGTACTGTTTATGATATTTGATCGCGAAAATTCGCTAAAACTGCAGAGTTATTTGACGATGGATGATGTCTCATCTGTGTTCACCAATCTACTGTCAACACTCAACAAAACCAATAAACCCTTTTAGGTGTTTTAGTCAAGGTTATGCTTGAATTTTAGAAATGTCATGGTTGGCAATTCGACAGTTTGCGGAGGATTTCAGCTCACCGATGCCAATTTGACGATCCTACTCTGAGCGTGTACGAAGGCCTATAGCTTGTCCTAGAAAACATTGGATTTGACACTTCTATGGTTTTCATGAAACCATCAGCTTCCATCCTCAGATATAGTAGCCTGATTGGTTAAGGAGTAGTAAGAAACTGATGTTTTCATTCAAACCTACTGTTATCAAGTCCATTCATTCTTGGGACAGCCTATATAAAATTCGAACGTGAGCAGGCCGCCACTGGCCACTTGTTCGGCCATCGCTTCTCGTGAAACGCGGACACCTCGCTGAATTGTATACACGGTACCGTACCCCGCCACAAAGAGACTAATTCTTGTGGATTACCCGAGAAATTGCACTCGCACTCGCCACGACATAATCCCTCTCCTTTTATGAATTACGGTCATCTGTTTGTTTCCATTCCGGGGTAAAATGGAAACATGTATCATTCTCAGTGTTGCCACATTTGGCAGAAAATTCAAAAATGTTACACTCAGTTAAATGGAAAAATGCGTATAATTACACGCAAAATGGCAGCCCTGAATTCATTCTACCTTTCCACCACCACCGGCGCGGTATGATCACCCTCGTATTTGTACCCTTATCTCGCTGACTCATATGGCTCTTTTGTATGAGTCCAGCTCAAGCCTCAACCCCCCCCCCCCCCCCCCCATCCTTCCTCTCTTCTAAGGAGGCATGGTGTGTACGCAAGGATTTTCACGCCTAATTTATCATCGAAGTACCAGTGATACCCTACCTTAAGCCCCTATGGCTGGTTGTCCGGTGTTTAATGGTTTTTAAATTGCACCCTGAGTCAACGTGCGTGAATTAATTCTATTCTGAGGTTTTAACAAGGCCGGATTCCGGGCAAAGTGGGGGACGAGGAGTCCCCACTTTGCCGCGGGGATTCTCATCGTTTGACAGGTCAGCTGGTCACTGTGGTTAGCTCCTTCTTCTTGCAAAAGGCAATATGACAAGGGTTCAAAGAAGGTGATTGAGGCTATTGGGCAGGGTTGCCGTATGATTTTCATGAAATATCTATAGGTTCAATGGTGAATTCACCGGCGGCTAAAAAGATTACACAGTTCACAGGGCCGGACTGGGAAAATTTGGCCCGGGGTTCTGACACCCCAAATGGCCCGGGTACCCGAGTGGGCGGTGTAAGGGGGGTATCCCTTACTGCTGGGGGTCGGGGGGTCTTCCCCCGGAAATTTTTTCGACATTTCCAACTCTCAGAACGGCAGAACTTCAGTGCATTTCACAGAAGAAGTAATTGCTTATTCTATACCGTTTCTTTCACGAATAATTTGTCAAATAACGCAATACAAATTGAAAGACAAGAGCAGCAGGGGGGGGGGCATTTATTGACATTTATTCTTGATTTGTGGTATTATTCGGTTTTTGTACTGAAGCTGGGACTGAGCCTTCATTTGAACTAGTATTTTATAACTAAAGAAACTATTTTTTGCGGTCAATTTAAACGATGAGCTACTTATTTGCCACTTCTTTTTCCTTTTTCTCTTCTTTTCTGAGCTGCAATTTGGCCCGTGATGCCGTTGGCCCGGGGTGCGATCGCACCCCCAGCACCCCGGCCAGTCCGGCCCTGACAATTCAGTTGTGCAATATGACTTAATCGCATGAAAATACTCTAATCTGTTATCTTATTTGTAGCCTCCGGTGGCTTCACCAGTGAGTTTAGGAATCTTATGAAAATCACTCCTGTGATACCTGCATAACTCCGCTATCTTTGCTCTTAAATGGCGGAGACACTCAGTTGTCACGGGGGATTCCTGGCTAATTTGTCGCCTTTTCCATAGAACATTCAAAGGAAATCCGCAAATTAGATAGGAGTCTCCCATGATACCTGCTTACAATGGCGTCGCGTGCCATCTGGCAACAAAGCTACTCCTCCATTTAAACTCATTAAATAAATCGAATTTTCCTTGTGCACTGTGCACCCCCTGAATTCGACCTACTACATAAGTCTAAATGGATAGAATGAAGTGTTTCCAAAATGCACGCGACGCCACTGCCTGCGCTGCGTAGCTCCACTCTTACGCCTTGAACTTTAAATTCATTTTGTGAGTCTATGAGTGAATTTTAATTGTTCAATGTGCTCGACGTAATTTTTGCTGGATTTTACTCAAGTAACGGCTCAAACAATTTGACAACCACGCTTTTTTGCCATTTCAAACTATGCAAAAGAATCGAAATCTTGAGGTGCAATTGCACCTCCTGAAGATCCTCCTGTGTGCGTTTTACACAGGTTTAAACGGAGAGAATCCATGGTTGCCACATTGCACGAGCCGCCACTGATTTTACTCGAGATTCAACTGTTCAATTGCGCACAGCAAAAGTTAGCAAGAGCCAGAGTTGGGCAAATGGGGGTGATAATCGATTACACGATTACCGAGTAATCGTACTCGTCGTTTTTTGGAGGGTGATTTAATGGTAACCAGGGCTGATTTTTTACAAGCCACCCATCCTATTAGTTGCTGAAGAATTAGATCTAATCGAAAAAACCCTAAACTCTACTATTTATTTGTGAAAAATACATTTAATTACCATCCAAAGGTTTGACGATTACCGATTACTCAGTAATCCTGTAATCGATTACACTCCTATTTGCCCAACTCTGGCAAGAGCCCCAAGACCAGGTTAATTCAAGAGAACACCAATCTTCCGTTTTTAGAGGGAAGGTAGGTAACTGTTCATACTCGGTGGAGTTGGAATTGCCTATTCGACAAATTGAAGGCGCCCGACCTTATCTAATGTAGTGTTTTCATCTATAATTGCGTTTATCCGGAATGAAGACTAAAACAATGTGAAATAGACTGGAGGAGAAAAACGAGTAAACTCGGGCTTGGCCCATAAGGGGTTAACAACTTTCAAATTAAGTCAAATGGAAAAAATCGAATAACTACCCGAAAAATGGCAACAATGTGCGCATGCTCATCTACCTACATGATCTCTTGTACGAGATTTCGCCAAAAATCGGAAAAATGAGCTCGAGAGCGGATCAAAACGAGAGGATTACTGCAAATAAATTTCAATATCAAATCATTTTCAGGGAAGGATACACTTTCTGGTCTCTGGTTTCTAATCCATTCGGTAATTCCGTCCCGAGACGGGCGGTGTTAAATCCTACACGGTGACGTAATCTGAATACTTCCGAATGAGTGGAAGGATGGAAATTGGGAAAATGGAAGGATTGTTTATCAAGATGCAAATATTATTCGAGTCCCGTTTATGAATATTCAAAACGACTCGAAATTACATCAAAAGCATAACCGATTCGGGAGAGAACAGAAAAATGATAGCTGATACTGACTGTCAAGTTCCGTAGGAACTGTAACAAGATTAACAAACTGTTCGTTTGTGAAAGTCTCCCGCATCCTTCTGACAAGAGCAAGTAATTATTTTGGCGATGGTCACTCCGAGACTGAAAACGAAGTTTACGGCCGCCTTAAGGTGTTTCTAAGCGGAAGTTGGTGATCTTCCAATCCGCTGGATGGTGCCACTGATCGCTTTCCGAAATATCGTATAATTTGGGTAATTTGAATGGGGCAGCTGACGAATATGCTAATTTGGTTTTTCTTAAAGTTTGCTATGAGTGATTGAATAGTTCACATTATTGAGTAGAATCCAGCAAAATTCACCATAAGCCCATTAAAAAATTACGGAAGCCTTTCATAGACGAACAAAATTACTTAAAATTTTACGGCGAAATGTCAAATGGTATAGCCACGGATACGCAGGTACCATTGGAGTATTGGTTTCCCAGTGGGGCTCTTGCAAACTTTTGCCATAGGGGATTGAAGAGTTGATTCTTGAATAAGAACCTGAAAAAATGACCACTAACAAATCACGAAATTCACTCTCAGAATCGGGCTTAATGGCGGAGAAACGCAGGTATCATGGGAGCTTCCCATCTAAATTGAGACGTATCTCTGTGTTTCCGGAAAGAACGTGACATAATAGACAGGAATCTCCTATGATACCTGCGTTGAACCACCATAATGATCGTACCGTTAAATAGCAGTTTTGTGAGTTTATTATTGAATTTTATACTTCTTTAGTGTGATTTTCGCTGGTTTTTACATCAAATTGGACTATTCATTTGCTCACAGCAAAAGTTTACAAGAGAGCATTGATTTTGAGATGATCGAAATCAGAGTTTGATTGTTGCTATACGATTTGTTTGTTAGAGTTCAACTTCAAGGAGGTGTGTGGCATGGCAACTACAGCGAAAATTCATTAACGCAAGTGTCCAAAGATTAGATGTAACTTCGGAGCACATTACGTCACTCGTCACTCACAATCAGTTCAGTTTTCTCAAGAAGATCGATTGCTATTGTTGGACCCCTTGGAAACAAAACTCATCTGGATTGACTCATGGGGCGGATCCAGAAATTTGGCAACCATAAACTCATCCCATTAGAACGGATGAGAAACAATCGATTCTCAAAGGGGCCAAGGCCTTATTACAAATCGATTGTTGTTGATGCATTCAAATGGGAATGATTCACAGTTGCCAGATTGCTGGATCCGCATTTGGATTGACTTTTTTTCTCTTACCTCTTCGTGCTCTCTATCGAATCGTTCCTTCTTTTTCATTGCTTCTTGAAGTTTTAACTGTGAACAAAAGAAATTAGAAATTATTATAACATATTATAAAATCTTGCTGGAATACCGAGAGAACATTACTGTGATAATTAATGGGTCTGTTGCAAACTTTTGCTAAAGCGCTATAGAGTGTGCAATCTAATGTAAAATCGCCTCAAAAGTCCAATGATGGCATCAGAAAGTAGTGAAATGCAACAATAAACTCACAAAATGCGTTTAATGAAATCCAAGATGGCGGCAAAATATCGAGCAATCTGTATGCATGCACCACAAACATCCAAGGATAGCCAATCTCACTATATCCATCACAACCAATCACAACGTAAATAAACACATAACCTCTACCTGCAGTGAGGTTGTCAAAGTTGGCAATCCTTGGATGATCACGGTGCATACATTCAGATTCCTCGATATTTTGCCGCCATCTTGGATTTCGATAAACGCCTCTTGTGAGTTTAATATTGTATTTATTGACTTTATGATGCCACCAATGGACTTTTCAGGCGATTTTCCATTGGAGTAAACACTTTTTATCGCTGTAGCAAAAGTTTGCAACAGACCCATTACTAAGATATTCAGAGACGTTAAAGCATGGTAAAGATTACACTCTTGCAATTCGGCAACAGTGTATTTTCTTTCATTTAAATGAATGTAAAACAATCGATTCTACAGGAGGCTAAGGTACCTAAGTTTGAATGGAAAAAGTGCATGGTTGTCAAATGGTACGAGAGGTACCAAGAGACGAATCTCAAAAAAAAAAAAAAAAAAAATCGATACTTTTCCATAAGTTCAAATGAGCGGAAAACAGTGATTGATAATTCTAAAGCCACGCCCACTGACCTACAGCCAGGTGCTCGTTCGGTATCCATTACAACAAGCCAACTACCAAACTTTACGCGCTGCACCTGCGATCCATGATCTATTGACGGGGTGCTCTCTGACCCCCAAGTCAACAACAACAGTTCCAAGAAAAATCGTTCATCGTATCGTATCGTGCACCAACATTAAAGTTTTCGAAAGGCAAACTCACAGTCTCCCCCCCCCCCACCGGAAACGATCGTTAAGGAAACTTGCGGGGCCAGCGAGAGCAATCTAAGGGGGGTGCCCCCTTCCCTCCTCCCCAAACCCCCCTTCAGACTCCAACTTGTGTGGTTAATGGTCCTTTTCGACTTTCCATGATAATAAATAGTTTATTTCGACCCCCTCCCCCTTTTCTCATGTTCCCGAAAAATACTAACTACCATCATCAAATTAACTTTTCTGGAGTCTCGACCGAGGTCCTTTCACCGCCTCCTCCCCCTCCCATTAACCCAGCGACTCGTTTTCGGGGGAAAAAATTCTCAACTTCTTAACAAAAATATGGGCCTTAAATCGACGCCGAATGAATGATGGCGGAAATGAAGGCGAAGGCGCATGCAGCGAATAGCGAGTGAGGCTGGGACTTCTCGAGTTTCGGCCATAACTCAACGTGTTGCTTGTTCCCAGCCAGCGGTCGGGAATTAAGGCCACGTTGCCGGGCATTTTGTCAGGGCTTCAAACAAAATTTAAAATACATCCATTGTTTTAAAAATGAGGACCTCAGATCAGGAAATTTTGCCGTAATAATATTTATTACTGGTTGATTATGAGGTAAAAGCATGGAAAAATGACGATTAGCGCACTAAAAAATCACGAAATCCACTCCCAAACTCATAAAATACTTTCAAAAACGAGACCTTAATAGTGATTATCGCCTAATTCTTATGACAATTGTATGCTTCTTGTTCTTTTCGTATGGTGTCGCGAGAACACCTCGTGAAGATTAAGCTTATTGAGATAGGGAAACCAAATGTAAAAGGCGGTAATAAGTTAATCACCGCTATTACAGTCTCGTGTTTCAAAGCATTTTATGAGTTGGGAGTGGATTTCGTGATTTTTAGTACGTTTTTCGTCATTTTTCCAAGGTTTTACCACATAATCAACTGGTAATAAGCCTGTAGCGAATGTTCGCAACAGTTGCATTGAGAAATTTCCGGAAAAAGGGCCCATGAAACAACGATTGTGCTCTTTCTGAAAAATCAGCATTGTAATTAAACTGCGACCTTTCTCTGAAGAGCATACCTTTTGTTTCATAAACTCTTTTTCCGGGAATGGCATCAATCGGAATAGTATTTCGTCCAAAACTACGGACAGTGTGTACCGTTATTCCGCAAAATTTGAAAATTACAGTAAATTTCTAAGTACTTTTCAGTCGGAAAATAGAGTGAAAGTTAGAGTGTAGACATGAGTCGCGTCCGTGACATACATATACTGTTTCTTAAGCAATAAATCTGTAATTGAGGCGTACTTTCGCAAAACTCGCCTTATCCACTTTTTGTGAAAATTTAGTTAGCGCGGAACATGGATTTTACATAAACAAATAAAAATAAATATTTTTTTTTTTTTAAAAAATAAAAAATTGGTCACCAAAACTAACTTAATTCTTCGTAAATAGTGTCTTGAGAATAGGGTATTGAGTACTGATTTTTTAGTTTTGGAAGAGTTTTTTTTTTTTTTGTTTTTGTTTTTGTTTTTTTTTTTCAAAATCACTAAAATTGGATAAGGCGAATTTTGCAAAATTACGCCTCAATTGTAAGAACATTTTTCAAGGCTATTGCAGTGGAATGGTTCTGAATAACCTTCACAGTAAAATATTTAAGGTTCTTTAGCTTCTCGTGGAACGCCGGAGATATTAAAAAATTGGAATTCTCAAAAAGTTGCTAGTGTTCACCGAACACCCAATAGTAATAGTTCAATATTTTTACATGGGTTTAAATGGATGAACTGCAAGGTTGCAACGACTTGAACAACTCCAAACCTGTTTAACGCTGTCAAGAGACGCCGTTTAAAACAATAAGATTAATCGATTCCAACTGTCTCGTCTATAATCGTTCAAAAGAGCGGAATCCGTCTGCTGGAAGTTTCGAAAAATTGACTGCATTCCGTCACCACGAGAGAGCAACATATTCTTTCCTCCTTTTTCAAAGTTCTCCGAGTTTCCGATAGCTTTTTGGTCACTTGCAATCTGGCAATATCGTTTTCCAACCCTCTCAGAAAAAGGAGGGTCAGATACTCTGAGTGAGCGACCTGATGATTCAAAGCTAAGGAAAAGTTGAAGAGGAGAAAATGGACGCCGGGGTCATAAAATGAAAACGTACATCGTAAGAGAGAGAGAGAGAAGACGGGAAAACAAAAGAAAACCGTGGAAGTAGAAAGAATTGCCAATAATTTAACTGATTTGGAAGTTCGAGACAGATAAGGCATCACGAGGACTTAAAACAGAGAACTGAAATGAACTCACGTAACGATAAAGGAGAAAACGCATCGCACAGCATAGTGAAAAAAGGGAAAGGTCACAATTTGGTCAAAGTTCATTTTACTGTATTTATTTTCCTTCCAGTTCGAATAAGGCTGGATAAAGAGTAAGAGACCAAAATATGCTGGAATCCAATTTAGTCCTTTGCAACTTTTTTATGGCTCGAGAAATATCTCGTCTTTTGCAAGAAGGCTGCCCATGCAATAAACTTCTTCTACGTCTTTTCAAACTAAATGTATGCAATCAAATCATCTCAAAAACTTAAAAGGAGCAAAAATCTATAGGGCAAAAATGTTGCCTACATAAGATGATAATCATGAGTTTTAAAGAAAATGAGAAAGAAGGAAAGGTACACAACTACATATATTATTTGGAATACTTCAGATGAATGAAGTTTTTGCCAGGTTTTGCTGTAGGCAAATGGGCTAACAACTCTGATGTACAGAATGTTGCGAAAATAACGTTGAGACGATTTAAAACGTCTAAAATTCACTCCTCGCAAAAAAAAAATCTCAAAGTTCAAATGGACTACCCGTGTATGTTCGCACTAAGCACAGTACATTGAATAAAGGGCCGCCTCTCTCGCTTAATACGCAACGTAGAAGTTTTCTGTTAGTATTACCGTATTCCTTGCAAAAAAATATGTAAGGATCAACCTTTAAATTTACTGTTTTGAAGCCAAATTCAAAAGTATTATTGTTCCAACTCTTACGTATTGTTTTGGGGTGCGAAACGTACGAAGTGCCTTCAAATACACGGGTGGTCCATCTGATCAGTTAGGTAACTTAATTTCTCTGCAAGGATAAAGTTTCAAATTTTTTAAATGTTCATCGATATTTTTGTGGCATATTGCCTACATCAGAATTGATAGTCCATTTACCTACAGCAAAACCTTGAAGAAGCTTCATTATGAGCTTAAATGGCCATGACATCACAGAATACCATGCAATCAGAATGACAACTTCGGTTTATTTTGAAGCATTATTTTCTGGTCCGCCATTTTGAGAAGTTCAAAACAATCCTCATGCAAAGAAATGCGAAAGACATAGACAGATATACGTCCGCCATCCTGAAAAGTCACCAAAATAGACAGAAAGAATGTTTTCATCGGCTCCTATAAAAGCTCCTATTCTGATTGTATTATTCTGTGGTCAAGATAACATTCTGATCACATGTTGATCAGAACAGCAAATTTGTTCATTAAAAAAAGAAAATAAAAAAATTCAGGAAAACTCTAAGGTTTGCATGGAATGAATGAAAGATTTCTCAGAGGGGAGGAATCCAAATAGAAGCACAAAAATAGTACACTGAAAAAAATAATTCCTAAATTCTAGTCATATTGCCATAAGAACAACGACATGTGAATGACAGAAAGTCTAGTACTTTAACCAGAAAACTTTGGTGTTAATACCAGAATATGGTTGTATAGAACTACAAATAGAATTTCCTCAAAATTTTCTAGAACTATGGTACAAACACTAGAATTCTGGTAACTGTAAGTACCATTCCTTACATTGGTTCACTCATCGGCATGCTTCTGGTAAGTTTTTTTTTTTTTTTTCAGAGTACGGGGGGGGGGTGAGAAGAACATACTGGATAATTGAGGAGGCTGATAATAAAAGCAGACGTGAAAGGAAGGAAAAATAATGGGGGAAGACTGATAAAATAAAATGAAAAAGGGAGAGAATGGTGGGAAAGATCATAAAATAAAAAACGAGGGCCGAGATACTTCTAAAATGAGAAGTGTAATAATACTCTAATACGAATAAAAAGGACAGTCTCACAATGATGAAAAAAAAAGAGAAACACATAAAAACTGCATCAGGGGCATGAGAGGTGTTGAAGAAAGGATGGTGCGAATTTATTTTCTGCGGTTGCAAAAAAATAAGGAGACACAAAAAAAAATAAAAAATAACTTTTACGACAAAATACTTTTGATGATTACAAATATTATACGTTCTTTACTTTTTCTCTTTCTCATCCTTCTTCTTCTTTCTTTCAAAACGATATAGGAACAAGAATGTAATTCCACAAAGCGTATTGGCATACAGTGCCAAAAAATACTTGGCTTAAATATGCAGGTTTATTTTTAAATGTCTTTCATTTCTTAAGCCTTTTTTTTTATTATTATTTTATTAAAAAAAAAAAAAAAAAAAAAAAAAAATCGGAACTCTAAACAAACCACACTCGATCTAGAGTTCCTGTAAGTAGAGAGTTAAGATAAGAATATATGTAGGTATATAGTCAACATCTGTTTGGTCAATTGGTTTTAGGCACTACGAGTCCCGCCATTAGATTCGGTACATTTGTTTATCAAGGCGGCTTGTTCGTTTACATTCTCAACAGATCAATGGCGGATCATGTAATGTGGCAACAACGTATTTTTTCCATTTAAACATATGTAAAACAATCGATCCTCAGATGGTCCGATTACACCCCCCATATTTCGATACTTTTGCATAGGTTTAAATGGCAAGAAAAATGGTTGCCAAATTGCACGAGCCTCCACTGCAACAGATGTCCCACAGTGTTTTACGGATAAGAACGTCAATTAATTGTCAATGAACCCGTTTAATTTTAATCAAAATGCACCTCAAGAATGTCTATAATGCACCAGAGAATCTTAAACCCTTTCCGTCACAGTGTCCATTATAAGGGAAGACATTTTACATGGAGCCTTATGGAAATTCGGAAAACTTGACTCACACATGAAATCATGAGAAAAGGTCGTTCAATTTAATGGTTTAGGTTTCAGATTACAGTGACACTCCTTTCATAATTCACGACAGAAAGGGTTTTAAAAGAGTAAATAGATGTCGATCACCTAACGCAAGGAAAGATTACACCGTTAGAACACCAACTCTACAACACCGTAATCTTTACATTAGACCAAAACACAACGACAGCTCTTAGAATATAAACAAAAAAGCGCAAAAACGCGCCCATTGTTTCACTTGTCTGAACTCTCTCTTTACATACATGGACTCTAAACGTAACCGTAGCGGCTCAAGTAATGTGGCAACAACGAATTCCCTCTATTTAAACCTGCATCAAATAATCGATCTTCAGGGGACTCACTAAATCCGTGAGAAATCGATAGTTTTGCATAGGTTCCAATAGTAAAAAAACATGGTTTCCAAATAGCACGAGCCGCCAATGGACTCTAAAACAAACCACACTCGACCAAGTATATAACCCTTTCAATCTGGTTCCATCATGGTTACTCTACTAAATTGTTTGAATTCCTTCTTTTTAAAAAGGAATTATGATTTTTTCAGAATGGGTTGAAATCGAAATTTTCGATACATCGAAAACGATAAACGACGTCGACCTCTGGTTTGCGCATGAATAAAGAAAAGTATTATTTCAAGTCTTCATAACGTCTGGGCATCTAACCCCCCCCCCCCCCCGTTCATAAACTAAGTCGGAGAGGTTCCAACACTGTTTTTCTCAGCTCAGCTGCGCGCTTGCTCATAGTTGCTAGATGGCGGCGATAAATCGTCACATTTCCCATTTAACTCAACGTGAAGTAGGAGAATTTTACCGCGATATTTGGCAACTCTGCGCTGTCTGGCTGAGTGCAGCAGTTGCAGTTGCCCTTTTCGATGATGGATTGGCTCGTTTTTATTACGTTTTATACGTTTAAATAACAATTAACTTGTCCTGTTATCACTCCTTCTTATTGTTAGTGTACGTACGACTCCACCCCTGCTGCGAGCTCAGACTGCTTATCATCGCCTCACACAGGAATAAAACATATAGATTTTCTGGACATGAAAAGTTTTTTTTTTTTTCATTTTATTTTTTCATTTTTTTGCTTGAATACATTTTGGTGTCGATATTTTCTTGCAAAAAACCATGTTATTAGACTAATTTTAAGCTCTAAAATGAATAATTTCACAAATTTTCAGGGCATGTTGCTATTCATTGTTCATGATCTTAATAATCATTAGACAAATTATGTCCGGAAAATGTCATGTTTCGATCCCATGAGCGCCGCGCCGTTTCCTTTCCACTCGTTGCCAAGGAAGACCACCCCTTTTCAAATTCTCGTAGAAGGTTTAGTGTTGGTTTATAACCGAGAATTTACGGAGATATTCCGACTTATAGAGGTTACAATACAGTATAGTGCGTTCCAATAGGTGGCGCAAAATTTGAAAATCAGTTTGAAAAATCAGAAAATCAAGGCAAATTGAAAATAATGATTTAAAAAAAAAAAAAAAAAAAAAAAAAACAATTCCCGGTTAGGAATACTCCCGTAAATCTGCCAGGAGAATTCCCGGGATTATCCCTGGCGCCCATCACCATCGCTAAGCAGATTTCTAAATTTCACCAAAAGGTACTTACGATCGAAAATCGAAAAATAACCCATTTGGACTGAAGTTGCTTTCCGCACACTGTGTGGCGCTGCTACTGCATAAACTCATTTCGGGAAAATCACTGTCTCAGGGGCCAGTTTTTGTTTGACATCAAATAAATACAATTTATGATATGTATTTCAGGTAGTTTGGGCTTCCGTTTATTGCGCGATTAATGATCATTTTTATGAGCATTGTTAGTTCACGTCTGTTTCCATCATTAACGCCACCTAAACGTCCTGTCAGTAACCTGTCCCTCAGTATAGTTTCACAAGTTTCACTTTAATAAACTTACTGATAATAATTAGTTCTCGTAAATTTGAAACATGGATTTAAATTTTAAAAAAAAATAAATAAAACAAAAATCAACAAAAAAACTCTAAAAGCCTTACAAATCCCATTTTCAACTACCTGAGGCTAGGCAACATCTATACCGCAACGTAAAAACAGTTAGCTGTACAAAAATAACGAGTCATGTTGTTTGCAGTCGATAGTAACGACTTCTATGAACTATTGAAGTTCATGTGATAAAAATAAAATTATTCGAATTAATCAAGATGTTTAGAAAACGCATGATTCGCCTTCAATTCGTCAAATAGGCAAAACCAAGACCTACATGCAGGAATAGTTAGCTACCTAAATTCAACGACAGGTCCGCTGGTTCGTGTTTGATCTGTTTGATCGGCCTCTTCAATTCAGTCGTAATTCAGGGCTGCCGTTTTGCGTAGAATCAATGCTATTTTTCTAGTCACCGATGATTCCACCGGTTGAGAAAAGATTACACAGTTCCATTCAGTGTATGACTGTAATGCACGAAAATACTCTGGTCTGTAATCTTTCCTTAATCGGTGGAAACTTCGTTGATTAATTAAAATATCCGCAAGTTTTTTAAAGTCATCGACGACTCTCCACCGGTTGAGAAAAGATTACAGATGCGAGTATTTCAGTTTATCATAGTCATGCACTGAACTGAACTGTGTAATCTTTCCTTAACCGGTGGAATCATCGGTGAATTGAAACGCAAAACGGCAGCTCTGGATGATTTCGTCTGTCCCATCCCTAAACACGACTATAAAAGGGTCAACGATCCAAGAAGCCGCAGAGAATCGAGCATTGAACAATGCTACAGTGCAAACATGATGAAGGTCACCAAAGATAAAGATTATGACATCAATCATTAGTGGCGTTGATGTAGCAGGAGATTGAATCGTTTTTGGCACCACGTTTGGTACTGAATTGGCAGCGAAAATGGAGGGATCCAGATAGCAGGAGGGGGGAGTAGAGGGAGTGGAGGGATGGAGGGAAGGGGAGGGAAGGAACGTCCATTGAAGAGCTTTAAAGTCACGAGCGAGTCATCAGAAATAGAGTAAATGGATGAGAGAGCACGAGCAGGCAGGGGCGTGGTCTATTCGGCACAGTTGCCAATAATAGAAGAGCTAAAAAATACAATAAAGAGAATAGCGTCTCTTTATCCGCAAGCATTTAACTAGTTTCCTCCTCATCCACTCCAAAGGTCCCTCGAATGAGCGACAAAAGCAATTTGAAGGGTGCGAGTTTGTCTGTTGCAAAATTATGCTACAGAGAGAGTCAAATCTGATGAAAAATCAATGATAAGTACATCATATATGACCATAGCCAGGATATTTTCTTTCTCTATCTTAGCCCATTTGAATGCATGTGTTAGAGAAGGGTGGATATATGGGCCAGGATATTGTCTTTCTCCATCTTAGCCCATTTGAATGCAAGTGTTAGAGAAGGATGGATATAGGGGCCAGGATATTGTCTTTCTCTATCTTAGCCCATTTGTATGCATGTGTTAGAGAAGGAGGTATATAGGAGCTGTCACGTAACTTTAGCCCCTGTTTCTGTCCTTTCCTAACACATTCAGTCAAATGGGCAAAAATAGAGAAAGACAATATCCTAGCTATGGCCATCATATACCTCCGAAATCCACCGATGATTCTACCGATTAACCCGTTCAGTTCAGTGTATGACTGTAATTTACGAAAATACTCTGGGCCCAATCAAATTGGCGAAAAGTCGGACACAAAGAGTAAACAAGAGTCGCAATTGCATTGAGAGCCAGCGTGGTCAATACTGATAAGAGTCGGCTTCTGATTGGCTGGAAATCGAGGGAAATCGAGGGTCCAAACTCCAAAGTATTTTCGGCCTCATGGAAATTATCACAGGGTTTTCGTTTCGGGACGCTTGCCTCGAAACCTGTGCAAAATTGTCTTTAAAAAATTAATACGAGTCGATTTAGCAGAATTTTCTCAACAAATTGATAGATCACGAGCACCAGTATATTGCAAATTCGAGAAAACTATCTCAGTTGAAAAGTACACATAATAGTGAGTTACTCAAACACACGCCAAGCATGTAAACACACTATTGTGCGACTGTGCGTACTTTTCAACTGATTGTGAGACAGTCTTTTCGAAGTTGCAATAAAGTGGCACTTATGACCTATCAATTTGTTGAGAAAATTTTGCTAATAGACTCGTATTAATAGTTTACAGGCAATTTTGCAAAGGTTTCGAGATAAACGTCCCGGAACGAAAGCCCCTTGTTAATTTCCATAAGGCCTAAAACAGTTTGGTACCACGCTTGCAGCCAATCAGAGGCCAGCCCGCGTTTCCGATCCCTTATCTGAGTTGACCACGCAGGGGCCTTCCATTCAATTGCGACTCTTGTTTACTCTTTGGATTAAACACTCTTAATCGTTCTAGCAAAAGTTTGCAACAGACCCATTGTTTTGTCCTCTATATAGTACACACTCCACTCCCATTTGAACTCTACGCGCCTGCGGCTTGTAGACCTTCGAAGAGAGATGAGGACTGTAAGACAATCGTTTCATCGTCTACAGTACACACTTCACTCCCATTTGAACTCTACGCGCCTGCGGCTTGTAGCCCTTCGAAGAGAGATGAGGAATGTGAGACATGAGACAATCGTTTTGTCGCCTATAGTACCTACACTTCACTCAGATTGAACGGAATCAAAGGAGGTGTGTAAAAAATATCGATTCGGCATCATAGTGATCTCATCCGCTATACTGCTGAGTTTTAGAACGAAGGCGGGGCGCGACAAAATGTTTTGCTGTAAAATATCGGACTATAGGGGGGAGGGGGAGAAGGGAGGTGAGGGGGGGGGGGATCCGAGACAGACGAAAAATAAGAGAAAGCGTACAGTAAGGCGCGCGGCGAAGGAAGGTGGCGCGCGAATTGGTCCCACGGGGCTATTAAAACTAAAAATCTACTCCACTCCGTATACGTATATATACCTTGGTCTCTGATCTTCCTCGGGAAAGGGGCTCCCGTAGGGGCCCTGAAAGTGGACAAATAAACCTCCTTTTTTTCAACACTTCCACGCCTCCCCCCTAACAACCTCCACTCTGCTCTCTGGAATGAAAATTCCCGTATGAAAATTTCATATCCGCGTTTTCCGACTTTTGTCCCCCCCCCCCGCTCCACACTCCCCAGCCGCTCCCTCGGGGGTCAGGGGGACAGAGGCACTACGGTGGCTGGAAGGGTGGTGGTAGGGGGGTGGGGGTTAGGGAGTGGCAGTTACAGTTTTGGAGACAGTACAGCTTCCTAATGGAGGAGTCTGATAACCGGCTTTTATTGCAAGGGGAGCAACGCACAGAAGGCAGCGGAGAAGACAAAACTTTTGGATAAAAAAAATGCGCGAGTTTTTGTTCGTGTGTGCTTTTATTATTATTTTTATTATTTCAGATGATATTTGAGTTAAGAGGAAGAGACAAGGAAAAAATATTCATAGAAACGTCCCGTAGGAATGGGGGAGGTCGTCGACCTGTTTTACAATATCCAAGAATTTATTTATCCGATACGAGGGTCCAAAAAATGTTGGTAAAGTCTCACTCCGACAAGAAACATCGCCGACCAACGGGACCATTTGTGAGCGGTCCGAAATGGCAAGTAGTTTTTTTTTTTTTTTTTTTTTTATTGTTGTTTTCTCGTAGCAGGTATAGATTATTGTTGTTACGCACCGGTGAGGTCTCTAATAGGTCGAGCCCGAAGCCCGAATAACCATATTTTCGCGGGTGGTCCAGTGGTCATTCTTCAGCAAATGTAGTTGTTGCGGGCACCAGCAAACATCAGGGACCAAATAATGTTCGGTCCCGAGCGTAACTTACGCACGATCATGTGACCTAACACGGGACCTAACATAATTTGGTCCCAGGCTCATCTACACCCCATTCACGCGCAGAATAAAAGGACCAAACAAAGGTTGGGAACGGAAGGGCTTTGGGCCGTACCTAAAAATGGCGATTATAACCTCACTTTCGGTTAACGGAACATCAGAATATTAGGAGCGCTCCCAACTCTACGTTATTCAGGGCCGATCTGAAGTACACTCGACTCACCGTAAGTGCTGCGATTCGTTGATTTACTTCTCTGGATATATATTTTGAGGTTAGTTTGTGGTGTTGCCATTTTTAAATCGTCCGATGCGGTCCGTTGAGAGGTGGCTGATGCTTGTTGGGGTACTTGGGGTGGACTCGGGTCGAGAACCGTCCAACCAGAAATATGTTTGGACCCAGGGCTTCAAAGTTAACAAAAAAACTCACCAGCCATCGCTCAGATGAGCCCCGAAAAACTTTTTATCGGGTCTAACAATTAGTAAAATATAAAATAGGTAGATCAGTTTATCATGATATTTCAGATCATTCGTAAAATACACTTACTTGGGGTCGGCCTATCAGAGACCTTATCGATGCTAGACAAAAATAATCTAGGTGCTGCGCATTGGCGAGGCGTGCGATTTGGCAACGTTCTTTCTTCCCACTTAAACTCATAAGAAAGGTCGAAATGCCTGGTCATCGCCGATGACTGAAGCGTTCGACCTCTTTGGTGAATTTAAATGGAGAAAATACATGGTTGCCAAATTTCACGCATCGCCGCTGGTGCAGCATGGAAACAACCAAAACAAACATAAACTGGTCGGCTTCTGTGGTTAGGTGGTCAGCGCAACTGGCCACCAGTGTTGCCAGGTTTGAACGGCGTGGAATAGCCACGCGTGGACAGTTTTCGAGTTGGTTATTAGCCACGCTGTGGATAGGGATGGAGGATCGACGGGCACAGGGGCGGAAGCGTGGCTAAATTCTCATCAAAATAGTCCACGAGTGGACGAATCTAGCCACTATTGGCAACTCTGCTGGCCACTCACCTAGAGGTCCCGGGTTCGAATCCCGGCGGAGGTGACAAGATTTGACGGTCTCAGATCTTGTCATCTCGGAAGGACATGGATGTAACTTTTCTCTCTTTCGTCTTCCATTCTTCTTCTCTCTTCAATTTTCGTCTGTTGGGCCCTGGTTGGCGAAAGAGGACACTTAAACTTCCGAAAAAAAGACAAACACAAAAACAAAACAAAAACAAAGTTACTAGCCATTTCAGACCGGTCACAAATGGGTCCTTCGTTGGTCAGTGATGTCCAGCTTTTCGATCACACTGTATCATTAAAATAGGTAAATATATTTATCGAGAAATTACGAATATTTCTCTCTGAAAATTTAAAGGATCTTTAGAGGATCGTCCCACAGTGCGGCGCAGTGTCCTGTCCACCCCCTTTAAACTCTCTTCCCTCTCCAACCAAACCACGGTGACTCGCACTGAGTCCGAAGCCTCATAACCATCGCATTAACACTCTCATTAAAATAGTCTCAGTTTCATGACCCCACCCACTCACCCTCGATCCTCACCCCCCCCACTCACCCTCGACACCCCCCCCCCCCCCAACCATGTTCCATTCCTTTCCGTGGCCAAATTTAACAGCGTTCCGATACGACTTCCGCACGAAATTTGCAACTCGGACACCGTCGACAGAAACTAAGTAATCCGATTGTGTCCTCATTCGAATCATCGTAAACAAGAAGAACCAACCCCTTGGCTTGGACCTCGGAGAAATAACCGCACTTATTAAGACCCAATCGATGGCGGAATTCGAAAGACACGTACCTCGTTTCCATGAATAGAGGGAATGCTCGTTAGCTAGCTGTAAACGACAACGCGTTTCAATTGACAATGCCACCAAACGTACAAGGAGCAGGCCTGTTTTCCAACTTGAGGGTCATTAAACAAATGAAGAACCTCTCGCAAAGGTCTTACATTATATTCCAACAACAACAACAAAAATCTCATGCAGTGAAGGGT
Organism: Trialeurodes vaporariorum; assembly: GCA_011764245.1. Taxonomy (NCBI): domain Eukaryota; kingdom Metazoa; phylum Arthropoda; class Insecta; order Hemiptera; family Aleyrodidae; genus Trialeurodes; species Trialeurodes vaporariorum. The sequence continues at coordinate 37,386,524 of VMOF01000320.1, read as the reverse complement.
TAATAAGACCTCTCAAAAACCACGGAATTTGACTCAATTTTAAGCTTTTAAATGAACGATTTTATAAGTTTACGTTTTGTTGCTATTTATTGTTCATACTTAATCTTGATTTGTATCCGTAAAATTATGCGCGAGAAATTCCATTCCACTCGATCCATAGAGCGGCAGAGCGATTTTGTGAATACTCAAACAGCCCCCGAAAATAAATTATAATCTCTGAACTAAAAAAACAAAACACAAAAAAAAATGGAAAATTACAGACAAATTACAAAATTAAAAAAAAATAAATAAATAAAAAAAAAAAATAAAAAAAATAATAAAAAAATAATAATAAAAAATTAAAAAAAAAATTAAAAAAAAAATTTAAAAAAAAAAAAAAAAAAAAAAAAAAAAAAAAATTGATCGAATAACAAAAGGGCAAAAAACAAAGTTGCTTTAAACGGAACGCCACTTTTCAAATTCAAAAAAGTACGGCTCAACTACACGGCATCTGATGAGTCAATTTCAAACTGCATGATCTTAACTGAAACCGTAAACCGGACAATAAAGAAGTAAACCGTGACCGAGAAGAATGATCGTTGCTCACTACCTCACTGACAAAAAGTCAGACGACGAACTTCACGCGAGCATCATTTTCTATTTTATCTTCATAAAAAAAAAAAAAAAAAGGCTCGAGAATAATTAAAAAAGATAGATACGGAGAAAAGAGGCCTCCGGGGAAACGGAGAACGGCCATTAGAAGGCTAACAACGTTGTGCGACTAATTGGTGACACTCAAGCGCAAATCTGAGCTACAATTTCAGCCGTTGCGATAAATGAGTGTTGGGAAGATGAAAATTCCCACGACGACGGAGTTCTTCCATTTGTATTATCTCTCTCTCTCTCTCTCTCTCTCTCTCTCTCTCTCTCTCTCTCTCTCTCTCTCTCTCTCTCTCTCTCTCTCTCTCTTTCTCTCTCTCTATCTCTCTCCCCTCCCTCTCACACCCTGCGAAATTTTATCATAACTGACAAGCGATTCGTCTCACATCAAAATTACTATTAAAGCGAAGAATGAAACTCAACTTTTTGCCAATGGACAATTTTAGTGGAGTGATATACTACATCGTATCGCTTGGCGTTCCAGGACCTCGCCTGGTTCCGAACAAACTCTGATTCAAAGTATTTTCCCCATGAATGCATTTTTGAACGGAAATTTGTACCATTAAATCAAACAATAAATGCGACCTTTTTTGTGATTATGAATTCTACGTCCTCGAAAATGCTGAATTATGCCTGGTTTCACGAATAAAACTGCCGGAATCAACAAGATATTTAGGATTAAACGGGAAGTTGGAATCACCCGAATGTTACTGTTGTGGGCAGTGGCGTCGCGTGCCATCTGGCAACAATGCAACTGCTCCATTCAAACTCATTAAATATATCGAATTTTCCTTGTGCACTGTGCACCCCCTGAATTCGATCTTTTACATGAGTTTAAATGGATAGAATACATTGTTGTCAAATTGCACGCGACGCCACTGGTTGTGGGATTGGCGGGAATCTGTCGAGAATTCAGGTGACTCCAACCTCCAAAATGCATCGTTTATTCTGTAATATCTTGTTGATTTTGGCAGTTTTAGTCGCGGAATCAGGCATAACTAAGCATTTTCAAGGTCATAGAATTCACAATCGCAAAAAGGTCGCATTGATTATTACTTGATTTAATAGCCTAAATTTCCGTTCAAAAATGTGCTTATGCGGGGAAAATACGTTGAATCTGAGTTTGATTGGAACCAGAGGTCCTCCGACGGCAAAAGATACAATATACTGCTCTAATAAAACAGTATATTGATAGTACATTTGCCTGCAGTAAAACTTTGCAAGAGCTCCATTGCAATCCATCAATATCCGCTACATAGTGCACGAAGAAAAATTCTGTTGTGAGAACTGAACTTTGGTTCATATGGATCGTCGAAGTTTTCGGTTGCCGTAACCGAAATTTTCGGTTGTGAGTACCGAAGTTCAGTTAGGAGTACCTAAGACTTCAGTAAGTAGGACTAATACTTTGACTCACATTCCGTCCCAACTGAAGGTACTAAGGTACTCTCAACTGAAGTTCGGTGCTCACAACCGAAAACTTCGGTTATGGCAACCGAACACTTCAGCGATCCATAAGAATCGATTTTTTTTTCCGTGTACTTGTAACCACAAGTAAAAGAATCGATCTCCAGAAGGATTAAGTGCAACTCCGAATGATCGATACCACTGGCGGCTCGTGCAATTTGGCAACAATGTTTTTTTTAATTCAATATTAAAAAATCGATTCGACGATGAAGCAGCGCTTCACCAGCATTCGACTGTTTTACATTGAATCAAATGAAGGAAAATCATTGTTGCCAAACTGCACGAGCCACCACTGATCGATACTTTTGCATAGGATCAAATGGGAGGAAAAAGATGATAGATTATTCATTGAAAAATATCGATTGTGCAACGTCGCCGTCGCGCTGCCGTTTTTCGCGACATCTTTTATCAGACTTTTATTCATTCACGTAAATCTCCTTTCACAGCTAGACACACAATATTTTATTTATTCGTTCGTTCCGGTTTCCCAAGATGAATTATAAACGCCCCACAATGTGATAAGCCAATTGTGCAAGTTGCAGAAAAGATTTGCGTCAGTCGCAGGGGTAGAAAAATAAAGGGAGCCTAGGAGGAGAGGAGGAGAGGGGATTTGTCGAGCCACAACCGCGTGTTAAGGATGGAAGGAAAAAAAGAAGAAAAACTTCCAACTTAACCATCACACAACGGGATGATTTGTAAGATTCGTTTGGATGTCAATGGTAAGCCACGAAAGGCTCTAATCATTAAAAAAATTCAGCTCTGCCATTTACGGTAACCTATAAAAAGTTTCAAAATCTAATAGGGGCTTGGCAAAAAAAAGATGGTAAAAACGTAGGGAAAAAGGCAAAAATTCAGCGTGAATCCCCCCCCCCCATATTTTTCCATCTTCTAAAATATCTATAATGCCTATCTATCTATCTATAGCCAGCTTTCGCCACAGCAATAAAGAGGGTCATCGCTGGTGTGAAGTCATTTAGAAATAACGTTGGTAGACTCAAAAAGTTCCAAAATTGACTCACATACTCAATAAATGCGTTTCAACAAATTTCAAAGATGACTGTTTTAAGCGCGAATCACAAATTAATAAGGGAGTCTCATTTAATTGCAGCTTTTTCTACGACGAATCACTTTTCAGTGTTCCTTTGTGACTAGCACTAGCTTATATGACACTATATGACAGCCATCTCAAAACATTTAAAGTTTAGAAGAGCATTTATTGAGTTTTCATGAGTCAATTTTGGAACATTCTAAGGCCCCAACGGACAATTTTACAAGTGACTTCACACCAGAATAAGTGACCTGTTATTTTGATACTGTAGCAAAACTTAGCAACTGACCCATTCGACCATTCGTTCTCACAGAAGATAAATACCGTTTAAGAGTCGTTCCTCTCTCTCTCTCTCTCTCTCTCTCTCTCTCTCTCTCTCTCTCTCTCTCTCTCTCTCTCCTCCCCCTCCCTCCCTCTCCCTCCCTCCCTCCCTCCCTCCCCCTCCCTCCCTCCCTCCCTCTTTCTTTATTTCCTCATCTTAGCAGATGTGTTGGAAAAAGATGAATGGAGGGGAGGGGCTATCAAGTGTTATATAACTTTATGGCCCCTATCTCTGTCTTTTCCTAACACACGCATTCAAACGAACGAAGAGAGAGAACGAACCACGTCTGAAGTACTGTAACTTTCAAAAGAAGCTCCCGGGTCAAAACTCTTACGGTTAAGTTTCCCCGTTGTTTCCAATAGAAGTTTTGATTTTTCATGACGTACTCTGAAAGAGACATTCTTATTAGTCTTTTAGACTCTCAAAAGCCGCATAATTAATTGTTTTAAGGTTGCCGAGATTTAAAAGACCTTAAACTTAAAACTAAAAAAACCTTGGAACCTTAAACTTAAAAGTTTTAAACTCTCAAAAGCCGCATAATTAATCGTTTTAAGGTTGCCGAGATTTATAAGAGTAAAAATTTCGACCAGGGAGCTTTCTTTTGAAAATCATAGTCCATACAAAAAACGGCACCTAAAAATATGCCTCCCCTTCTACTATCCCTTCCCCGCATTATTAGTGGTAGAGCATAGTTTCCACGAAACTTTCAGTGATTGGTCAGTTACGTTCTTGCAATTGATTCCTTGACGAAGGATCAGATAACAATAGCACTCCTTCGAAGGACCAATTTCTGAGGAATTTCATCACTTTCAACCACAGCACTGTCCCTCCTCGTTAGTACGCAGTAGATCTTATCAGTGACTAGTTTTCAAACGAGGGTAAAATCATGGGATGAAGAGAGAATTTCATAGAAATGCAAAGAACTGAACTGATATTCATCGAATCGCGTTTGGAGAAAGGTATAATGAATACTTCAATCGAAACTGCGGTCAAGCCATACAAAACGAATTTTCTTATCGGTAGCGTAGCTAGAAATCTACTTTTTCTCTCTTTGTCCGTTGGTTTGAACGCACCAGAAAAGGATAGATGTGACGAGACCTCTTGTTATACCTTTACTATTCGGATGGGTAAAAATAAATAGATAATGAATTCTAGTAACGCCACTCCATTGTTTCCTATATCGATGAATTAGATCCCTGGTAAAAATGACGCCTATAACCGTTCCAAAAACGACTATAAACATAGTTGGCCAACTATGGATTATAGTTGGCCAACTATAGATTATAGTCGGCAACTATGTTTATAGTCGTTTTTGGAATAGTCGTATAGTCGTCATTTTTACCAGGGATCAAAGAAGCACACCTAGTTTCCATGAATCCTAGGCCTGTTTGTTGGTGAACGGTTAATCAGAAAACCAACGGGTCTCATTTCTATGAATTAGAGATCATAGTCAGTTGTGAGAACCGATGCATTGCACTATGGTCTAAGATCGTCAAAAAAATGCCAAAAATCAACAAGTCAATTCCCATCAATTTATCATTTTTAAACTTTTAAGACCAATTTTAATGACAGAAATCACTTTCAATGAACCATTCAACTCTGTAACAGTCACTGGAAAGTTTAAAGTTAAGTTTAAAAGGTCGAAAAAGGTGATTATTGATGACTTATTTTCACCGCTTTTCGGCCACATTTTTTCGATCTCAGACCAGAGTCCGATGATAGATTTAAAACGGAAACTCTACCAAACGGAAGCGCTAAGCTAAGGCCAAGGTTAAGAGAAGTAAGCATCAAAAACGACATAACGTGTCCGCGACATTCACCATCCATTAGTGTTGATTTTACTAATTTTTAGTGTTTAAGAATAATTCTACGCCTACGATTTCACTTCATCATTGCCATCTTATTTATTTTGAGACGCTGATTTCAAAAATGCTACCAGTTTTCTATTGAAAACTGACACCTAGATTTAACGGAAATTCAAAATTACGTCCTCTTGGCAAAAAATTCGAAATTCTGGAAAAATTATAAGGTTTAAGTAAAAACTAAGGCCGAATTCTAAATCAGCGGGTCAAAATACATAGTGAGTTACGCGAGAAGGGTGAGAAAGAGGTATCTTATGATGAGAAAACCTGGTTTTATGTTCATAACAGCCGAACACACTATGTCGTTAAGGCGTAAAAATCTGCTAAGAGGAGTTGTTAATAACGGAAATGATGAGTGCACTGAAAAAACAAAAATGGTGTAAAATTAACCATGAAACAGTAAAAAACCGGCACAACCTCAAGGAAATTGTAAATTCTACTGTTTTCTTTGTTTAAATTCACACCGGTCTATGAAAATTAAAACAAACAAAAAATAGTCAAATTTACTATTTCCTTGAGGTTGTGCCGGTTTTTTACTATTTCATGGTTAATTTTACACAATTTTTTTTTCACAGTGTGTGTTTTCCGACTTAAACCATAATATTATATTTTTACGAAGAAAATTGTGCAATCCGACAACGAAGCGGTGAAGTTTCACAGTAACGATCCCGACCCGATATGCTTTTCCTGTGACACTTGGATTGTTGTTTGGTTTCGATTCCAAGTAAAAGTAAGCTGCTAATTTACACGAGGTGACACAATTTAATCAACTCTCTGGCCCCTTTCATTGTATCAACCGCCGCGCCGGAATAAATTAGTTTCAATTTAAAACGTCAGAATATTTGTTTGTGTATTACAGGAGAATTTTATTGGTTAATCGTTCAACGCAGTTTAAATTTGCATTTCATTTGCTAGCCCCCCCTTTTTTTCTTTATTAATTTGTTTGTAAGAGACGCAGGAAATGGAAACTTAATTAAAATTTCGGGAACAGTGGAGAGTAATTGAAGACCTTACCAGTAGAAAGGCGTAGGAGTGAATTATTAGTTCTAAGAAAAACGCATTTGAAGTGGCTAATATTGATTTTTCGATACTTAAATGAAAGGAAATATGAAAATCCAAACCTTGGTTCTAATAATGAGAGTCTTGCCAACGATTGCAATAAGCTGATGATGAACAGTCCAATCTAATGTAAAAACCGACAAAAATCACGAAAATCCAACTAAAAAAGTATAAAATTTAGTAATAAACGTAAAAACAGCTGTAACGACAAGATCTTAATAGCAGAGCTACGCAGGTATCGTGGGAGATTCCTGTCTAATTATTCACTGTCTCTATGGAAACACAGAGAATTGTCTCAAATTAGATAGGAATCGCCCATGATAACTGCGAAGCTCCGCCACTAAGCCCAGTTCTGAAAGTGAATTTTGCGATATTTTAGTGTCCTCATCGTCATTTTTACAGGTTTTTATGCAAGAATCCACTCTTCAATCACCTGCAGCAAAAGTTTGCAAGAGCATTTTCTACTTTCGAATACATATTACAAAACCACTTTGAAACATTCAAACAAGTTTTAATCAAAACTGTAGATTTTCTCATTATGCTCCACCGACAAGGTCTTCAACTACTCAACAATATTTGCCGAAAAAGAGATAAGAAGAGGAAAGGAAAATTGCACTATAACGCACACTGTAATTGAATTAAGGGGCTAGGTATGCAACCATGTACGCTCTTTAGAATAAGAGCATACATGCATGACGTGTTGCCTACATACTCTGCTCTCAAGCCATTTGCATGCGCACATTTTTATTTTTTTCCCCTGACAATAATTAGTTTTGAGAGAACGGCCATAGTTGGCGATGTGGCTCATAATATGTAATCATTACTGGCGCAATGACCTACCGCCGATATTTACTATATCAAATACACGTTTGAAGAAGTGTCTTAGACATAAATGTTGCCCTTTTTTCACAGAAAATAGTCCAAAATTGCTTCTGGCGACGCTTCATAATCAACCCACTGAGCGCCGGGTACCGACGCGAAATTTCTACGCCAAGGCATCCGAATTACGGCTAGCGACTCTTTAAATCATCCACGTTATTATGTTCTCAAGTTGAAAATTCCCAACATTCTCCTTATTTCCTCTTTCATACTTGCTATTTTACAAAGCACGTTTTAAACCTGTTGAATTGTGTCTCTCGTCTACCATCAAGCCAAATTGTATCCACTTACATAAAAACTTACAGCACGTAACTCGCGTTGGTTAGGAATCCCAAGAGCCGAATCAAGTCGGCGAAAAGTTGGACTTGACTTAACACTATCCCACTATATATTCAAGAGCTCTTGCACCTGATTGCGGTCGGTGGTGCAGCGGTGAGTCATCCAGTGATGTAATTAGAGTTTTGTTCTGGAGGCCGGTCATTCAATTGTGGACCACACAAGACGATAAAGCTCCAGCTTTCACAGTAATTTCAAACCAATTTCAAACTGACCAGTCCAAACTTTTGATTTAAGGTTAACAAATAAGAGGAAATAAGCCGAGTCCGGGTGAAATACCCACAAAAGATTTCCATTGTGGCTGCCTTCTACAAAATTACGTTCCAGAACAGTTGCGTAGCCAGGAATTTTCAAAGGCAAGGCGACGGGGTTCCAAACTTTTCAGGGGGGGGGGGAGCGAAGGTCAAAATTAAAAAAAAAAAAACAAAAAAAAAAAAAAAAAAAAAAAAAAAAAAATTACTGAAAACGCAAAAAATTACCTTGTTTAGGGCAAGGTTCAGTGCCAAGGGGTAAAGGGGGCAGTGGCTGACCCACCGGGCGGCCCCCCAGAAGCCTCAAATGTTGCCTTTTGTCAATAAAAAAGAACCAGAAACGCTTCCACCGACGCGCGACGCTTCAATTTTCAAAATTTCACAGGCGTGCCCACCCAGAAACATTTTCTGGATCTGCCACTGGAAGGGGGGTTCAGACACCCTACCTCTCTTGGCTACGCCACTGTCCAATAAAGCCTGTCAAAAGTTACAGCTCGTTGTTGGAAACGTTTCCGAGAATTCTCGAACTCAAAATACGATTGGTCATCGATGTCCAGAGAAATGCACTACAGACCAATCAGAAACATTCAGTTGTACTCTATTCAGGCCCCCATGCCCCAGGTCTGTGTTTGTTGAGGAGGCACACTGTGGACGTGCTGCTTGTTGCAGCAGAGTGAAGGTCAGGGGCTGCAAAAGGATCTCCCTTGCGGCAGAGTAGGAGGAATAAAGTGTGGGGGTGGGGGAGTGAGGAAGTAAGAGGGCGAAGAGAGAAGATCATGCTCCGATTACTTAACGTAGGTAATTCAATTAGTTCGGTTTTCTTATCGCGCTTGCAGGCTGGAAAACCGAGGGGGGAGGTTGGGGAGGGGGGGACGGCGGTTTTCCCTCTTAATGAATTGGCCAATTATTTTACCGCTCCCACCGCGCCGCCGCCATCGCGGGCGATTAGTTAACTCTCGACTCGCTTACCGGGATTCATCTGATACGCGTGCGAAAACACCATTCTCTCTCTCTCTCTCTCTCTCTCTCTCTCTCTCTCTCTCTCTCTCTCTCTCTCTCTCTCTCTCTCTCTCTCTCTATCTCTCTCTCTCTCTCTCTCTCTCTATCTCTCTCTCTCTCCTCTCCTTCAATCTCTATCTCTCTTTCAATTTCTCTCGGCTCAGAACATTGTTTACGATACAATAGCTCGGATCCATGCGAACCACCCCCTTGATATGAAAACTATACAGTTTGCAAACTCGAGTTTTTTTAAGTTTTACAGATGGAAAGAGAAAGATTCTACATTCTTCGTCCTCCTCATCGTCCAGAAATTAAAAAGCCCAAGACAAACGTCCTGAAAAAAGGGTTGGTTTGATTCAAGAATCTTTGAATACGACAGAGACAAATAGAGACCCAGCACAAAGCTTGCGACAGGTGTCCACTTTTCTGGCTCAATTTTGGTCGGAGCTCATCGGAACAACAGCCACCTATTGCCTATTATTGACTGATGAGCGTGTGTTTTGCATTCGAAAAGCAAAACCTGTTTCCGTTTCCGGGACGGCGAACCAATCACAGCCTTTTGCTGAGCTTCACCATTCAACAATAGGCAATGTTTATCGTTGGAGCCGGTGACTCCCGACCAAAACTGTGCCCGCTAAACTTGCTTCACTTTTCTAACACGGGAAGCATACGGTGTGCTGGGTCTCTATTTGACTCTGGAATACGATGAGAGCTGCGCCATTTCTGAGCCCATTTCTGATTAGTGGATCGAAAGGGGGCGGGGGACAGGATGCGAATGGTGGAAATCAAAGACTTGGAGCTGGAGCAGTGGCGTATCGGGCAATTTGACAACGTTGTACTGCGTCCATTTGAAGTCACTTAAAAGATCGAATACAAAGGTGTTCACCGAACACCCAATCATTCGATAGTTTTCATGGTTTCAAATGGACGCATTGCAACGTTGCCAAAAGGCACGCTACGCCACCGAGCTGGAGCCGCGGTTAATCTCGAATTTCGGGGTTATCTTGGCAGAAAACTATAAAAAGTAATGGTGACGTACCTGTTATCCATAGTTTTAAAAAAAATGAGACAAGTGTTTTCGCAAAAACAAAAATTTGTTTCAAATGTTGCAGTTTGAACTATTGTGATGGGAGGTTGTGTTGGGAGCTGATCCAGCTTAAAGCTCCGATTGAAATAATTCAAACTGTAATGAATGAAACCGATTTTGGACAGTGCTATAACCAGTGGCGTGGGTCGTGTGCAATCTAACAACGCTGCATTTTGCTCATTCGAACCCTTTTAAATTATCGATTGAAGGGATTCCCTTTCGCACACCCCCAATAGTTCGATCGTTTTCAGGAGTTTAAATGGAAGAAATTTAATGTTCCTAATTTTTACACGACGCCTCTGGCTATATCACCAATAGAATCAATTTATGAACAAAAATTGCTTGTCTTACAGCATTTATCATGGTTTTCTGCCGCAGAAGACGCGGAATTCGATTTAAACTGTGGCTCCAGCTCGGCTCCGAGTCTTTGATAGATACATTCTTATTTTTTGAAAGAATTGGAGGGGTGTGTGGGTGCGTCTCTTAATTTATTGGTGTCATTTGAAACAGATCGTATTGACCACCAACAATGTACAACACTCTAACCGCTACCACAGAATAATACAATCAGAACGGAAACTCCCATAAGAGCCAATGGAAGCAAGTTTGGAATTTAAAGGCACCAATAGGCAACGCTGTGGTCCTATATCCCAACATGGCGGACGAGTGTAATTTGTGTTGAAACTCATTTATTTCTGTAAATTCTGGAAAGAAATCTTAGTTTCCGGCCTCACTTTTAATCTACTGGCATTTCAAAATGAAAATTTCGCGGATCATGTCCTATATTTTTTTTTTCGCGCGCGAATCCAGATGTAAACATCCTATATACCAACATGGCGGACGCGGAATGAATTTGCTTCAAAATCCGACAGAGTTTCCGTTCTGATTGTATTATTCTGTGCCGCGACCTTGATCTTTGACATCGCAATTAAAAAAAAGGGGGGCAGTGGAATGTGGATTCAGGAATGAATAGAAAAACTTTTGATACTGTATTACCACTCTCGCATGAATATAATTAAAACTTCACACAGAAAGTTTAAAACCACCGACCAAACAGGTGACAACTTTTTCCGCGTCAGTTTTCAAGGACGAACTTGCGGTAGGTGCTGAGCTTTTGTCTCCAGAGCAAGCACAGGCGACAGCGCAAGTTAGCAGCGATACGGAGAAACACGACCACAAACCGCGAATAGTTGGGATAGGGAGAGGGAGAGAGAGAGAGAGAGAGAGAGAGAGAGAGGGAGGGAGAGGGAGAGAGAGAGAGACAGAGAGAGAGAGAGAGAGAGAGAGAGAGAGAGAGAGAGAGAGAGAGAGAGAGAGAGAGAGAGAGAGCCAGACAAAGAAAAAAGAAGGAAAAAGAGAAATATGCATAAATTCCAATCTCAGCTTGAAATAGAAAGGATCTTGGTGTGTTTGTGTATACACAATAAACATCCATTCATATTATAATTTCAACCGGCGAAACTTTCCAGCACGGAAAGTTTCTGAGCTGTGGGTGGTTGGAAAAGGGAGTTGGGGAAGGGGGGAGAGGTTGGTAGAAAGAAGGAAAGAATTCTCTCGCCCGTATGTGCGTGCTCTCGTGTTTACAACTTTCGAGCTTTATGTACAACGAAGTGCATACTATTCACATTCAGTTTGATTCGCACTTGCGTTATTTAAAAAAAAAAAAAAAAAAAAAAAAAAAAATGCTGCACATTTGTTTCTGCGGAGCTTTTGAAAATACTTTGGAGAGCCGAGTGCCTTTGAGGAGCTGCCATTTTCCGGATATTGTCCGAGCTAAGCGCTAAGCTAAAGCGCCTTTTGTCGAAGATTGAAAAGCTTTCGGACTCCGAACGACTTGAGTGAAGAATAAAATTGTTCAAAACGAGAGAGCAAGAGAGTTATAAGCTCACACAAGGACTGTTTTGAGTCTTTTTTGGATGGCTCAAAAGAATATAAAAGAAAAAGAAAAGATCAACTTTATCATTCAGCAACTTTCTCGAGTTTATTTTTGCGTTTTCTGGGATCAGCAGCAAGTCCACCATTTATTGAGGCCAAGCGAACTAAGTAAGCAAAGACGGTTTCAGTGGTATTGTCAAAAAACCTTCTCTAATGATCAGAATCTATATGTATAGTCAAGTTAGAATGAAGTAGCTACAAGGGTCTGGGTTTCAGTGTTTTTTAGTCTGCAAATGGAAGTACTTGGTGTGCTGGAAACAAGGATGATTTTGCTTTCTAACTCGGTTTCGTAGTTCCAAAAATATGAGTTTGGCCCAAAATATGTCGTTTTAAACGGGGATTCTGCATTATGACGTCACAACAGACGATTTTTGCAACTTTACACGAAAGTCAGGGTCGGACTGGCTCTCTAAATGTTGGGCCGCTCGGTCAATTTGGGGGCCCCTCCCTCCATTTTGGGCCCCCCCTCAGACCATTTTTTTAAAAATTAACTTAAAACGAAGCAGTTTTTACACTATTTTTTCAACTGATAATTAAAGTTCTCTGTTTCTTATTTTTTAATTATTACGTAGACTTATTAAAGTCAGGGCGCAGTGGGCCTCTCTTGGTCCTTTTTAAACCCACCCAAATATCAGCTAGAGCATATGCTCGGCTGCGGCTTCTAGTCCAGGATAAAGTAACTTATTATCTTCGGTGGTGGAGTTAGATATTCATTCTTGGGGAGGGGGGGGGAAGTGGCGCCATCTGTTTTCACGTGTCTCACTTACCGGGGGGTCGGGGGGGTATGGAATACCCCCCAGTTGTTGAGGGGGGGTCCGGGGGCCCTCCCCCGGAAAATTTTGAAAATTTTACGTCCTAAAAACCCAATTTTAATGAGTTTTTTAGGGTTTCATTTGTGAGAGAAGCGAATAATTATTTATGAGATAGAGATAACATTTTAGCAAGTTTTGATTTTGAAAAGAAGGAAAAGAGGAAATTTTGTTTTTAAAAAATATAAGACATAATGATTCCTAAGACTCGCCTCTCGCTTGGAATTACACGATGTGTCATTTTTTCGTTTTTCTTGCCAGTATTTATTATTTTCTTCCCAGTTTATTCTTTCGATACTTTTTGGGGGACTAAGGGGCCCCGTTTTGACCGTTCGGGGGCCCCATTTTTAAACCGTTTGGGGGCCCCATTTTGACCCGACCGGGGGCCCCGTTTTTCACCCGATTGGGGCCCCGTTTTAATCCATTCGAAGGCTCCTTTTTGAAACGTTCGGGGGCCCCAGATTCTCCAAATGTCGGTCCACATCTTGGAATAGAGTGGACTTGGCCAGTCTCGATGCATTTTCAATCCTAATATTAAGCAATCTTAATTAGCTTACAATGGTTTTCCTTTAGAGTAATCTATTTACTGTCTTCTTTGATAATTCTTTTTTTCATTCCTAAATTTTTCCATTTTATCCATTCGGGGGCCCCATCGAAGGCTCCTGCGGGGCCCCCTTGGGCCTCAAAAAGCGAAACTTTAGGCCGCGATCGCGGCCTAGCGGCCCTGGCCAGTCCGACCCTGACGAAAGTACCTCCAAAACTGGGACTTTTGGGAGAAAACTAAAAGCACATTCCTTCTCAGCTCATCTAGTACTTTCATTTTCTTGATAAAAAATTTTGAGGTTCAGACTCTTGCAAACGCCCCATTGAGACAATTTCTGGAAGGGCCCGAAAAACAGAGATTTGATCTTTGGAAGAAAGATGACGTCACGACCAAACAAATGCTCTACTGCCCACAATCTCACAAATTTTCCCGGAGGAAACTGATTCTAAATGTTTTATGAGATCAAAAAGAAAAAATAAAATAAAATACGCAGATAGTCAAGATGCAGAAAAGCAGAATTCTACGAAAACTGAGCTGAAAGATTCATTGTGAATTGACAATGCATTCCCTCGAAATACTTTAGAATCAGTGTTGCCACTTATCGGATGATTATCCGATTTTTCCAAATAAATTTAATGTAAAAGTTGGTCGTTTATAGGCAAATCCGGCAACACTGTCCTGTAACCAGCACTCGTTTTTTTTCGTAGTTTTCGCATTCTTCTCAACTTCCCATATACTCGACGGGTTTCCGGGTTTTTTTCTATTTCTGAAGTTTTCATTAAAGAACACTCAACGTGATTCAATAACCCCCCCCCCCCCCCCCCAATTTGATGATTGATAGGTCCTCTAAATTGTTGAAAGAATTTGCCTCCCAAGCTATTTAAAGACAATTCCTCCGCGTACCATTATCGGATAAACCTCAGAATATCGTTAAATTCTGGAACGTTACGAGTACAACTCAAAATTAAGGAGAACAAAAAAGTTTGGTATCATTAGAAGTATAAATTGACTTACCCTATGAATAGTCTCTTCGAACCCCGAGTGGGCGTGAGTATAGTACTTAAATCTATCGTATTCGGATCCAGGCGGCTCGTCCAATCTGTCCGGGGTAAGCGCCTGCAATCAGAGAAATCGGCAAAATGAAAAACACACCTGCATCGCTAATCACATCTGCCGCGCCAATATATGTATACTACGTGTACTTATGCTGCATGCTACATTATGAAGGCGAATATGGAGAATACCGCGGCAGTTGGAAACCAATCGAACACCGGGTCGATGAGTAGAATATAGGAACCAGCGATCAATGCTTTAATAGAGAGGGAGGCTATGAGCTGGTGGTGATGAGAGGAGGGGGAGGGGGGGGGGGTGTCGCACCGGTTGACTATTAACTCCTGCGGAGTCGTTAGCCAGAAAATGGGGGAAAAAGTACCTTCAAGACTGGCGAGCACAGCATCTGTTGCACGCATGAATATGGGAAAATGATGATGTAGACTATCTACTGTACAGGGTTTCCAACAAAAATCTTCGACGGATATACAAACAAATGGCGTGGACTCAACGAGCTATAACCAGAGTTAAGTAAACGGGGTAGTCCTCGAGTCCCTGTATTCGGGATTCATACATTAATTGAATTGAATTTCAACGGTAATTAGAGTGGATTTTAAACGAACCAAGGATGACCCCGTGATTAATACCGTAAAATTGGACTGTCACGAACCTTGATTCGTTAAAACTCTACTCTGATTACCGTTAAATTACAATTCAAAACATTTACGAATCCCTAATTCTGCACTGAAAAAGATATAATAGTATTTCGTTGGATAAGTAAACTTGGAGATGTAAGGGATGTTAATATTACCAGAATTTTAGTAAATCAAGGATGACCCCATGATTTTTACAGTAAAATTGTACTCTCATGAACCTTGAATCGTTAAAACTCTACTCTGATTACCGTTGAATTACAATTCGAAAAATTTACAAATCCTGAATCCTGCACTGAAAAAAAGAGATAGTGATATTACCAGGAGCACAACGATAGGTGAACCTAGGTAAGGGGTGGTAATATTGCCAGCATTGTAGGGTTTATGCCATAATCCTTGAAATTTTTGAAGAAATTCTGGAACATAGACCATATTCTGATAGTAACACCAGCATTTTCTGGTAAAAGTACTAGATCTGTTCACATATCGTCGTACTTCTAGTAATCTGTAGAACTATAGTTCAAAGTCACGTATATTTATGTCATACTAACTCAACAACTAATCGAAGAATCGGCTTCAAATTTCGCCAAGACGTGTTTTCTGGTAAAAGTCCTAGACTCTCTAAGGTTCACGTATCGTTATTGTTCTAGTAATATTATTAGAATTTAGGGTGTTGTTTTTTTTTTTTTTTTTTTTTTATCAGTGTGGGATTTGTAGGACTTGAGTACTACCCCGTTTGCCCAACTGTAACCATAGAGGGGAAACGTCATAGGCTATAAGTCCTATCCGAACATGAAGCAACATAGACGACGGTCCATTGTTTGCACCTTATTTTTTAACCACGAATCAAAAATTGTAATTAATTGAGAGGAAACTGTCCATTTAAACGTCCGTGCAAGTGTTTTAAAGCGGCTATATGGACATTGAATTTGATCCAACCGCATCCAGGTGCGGAAATCTTGCTCACTTCTACCAGATGTCAGTTTTTGTCATCGCGTATATCCTTCCAAAAGCTGTGACGGGCGGTAGATAGAAAAATGAAGGGTAGCAATGTACGTACTGATCAGATTATTATTTTTTTTTTTTTTTTTTTTTTTTTTTTTTTTAAATAAGGCAGACACCTCAGACCACCCACTTTTAAAAGGTTAGAAGATTCTTAATGCACCTTCAAATTTAGAAAATACACGGAAAGACCTGGTTTAGTCATTCAGGCGTTGTCAAAATTTGGCAATGAACCGACCCTTCACTTCTTTTCATGTGGCTCACCCAAAAAAAGAAATTAAGTGTGAAAAAATAGGGATTTTTAACATCAGGCAAGACTAAAATCCCGATTTTTTTTTTAAAATCTCTCTTTTTGAGTGAGCCACAAAGGTAGAAAAAATTAATGAGTCAGTTGCCAAATTTTGACAACTTTTCAAGTAGTGACTTAACCCTTTCAGAGACAGTCGCAAACATGTTTTACATCTTAATTTAACGAGGAATTCAATGGAATTTAAAAGGGACATTTTGTAAAAAGTTGAGTGACCCATCAGTTCTTACAGAAAATTGTCTTCTACTGAAAGGTTTAATACGATCTCAATAAAATTTAAATTCCAAAATGCACGCATGATAGGGCTAACCTGTTCTTTTCTCGTCCTTGCGTTCCGAAGTAACATAAGTCTTGAAATTTTCCAAAGATTACAGGTCAACTATACCATCGCTTCTGAAATGAACTCTATACCACTCGAGCGAAACACCCTGTGATGCTAGAGCTAAACCCACCCCCGATGACTGCATATTGCCGGGGTTATTGAATCGAAACGATTCACTCCGGCGGAAAACAAAAAGCGGAGCGCCTCTGGGCGTCCGGCCAATTTCAAGCTCGCTTCTCCGCCTGCCTTTCCGTAAATTAATGCAATAATACACTCTGGGCGAGCTCCAGAGCCGCGCGCAATTCCATGAGAAATAATTCCAACTCAGCCACAAAAACAGAAAAAAATGAGATAACGGGTGGGAAGGAGCGAGGGGGGCGTAGGTGTGTGTGTGTGTGCGCGCGCGTGCGAGAGAGGGAGAGAGGGAGGGAGAGAGAGGGGGGAGAGAGAGAGAGAGAGAGAGAGAGAGAGAGAGAGAGAGAGAGGATACGGAAGATTCGTTTAAAAGATAATAATTAATACATAAAATGATAATTCAGCTGCGCTAAAGCATGCGTGGTTCTCATTAATTTAGTTACTAATCAGCTGCTTTCCATTGTTATTGCTGCATTTTTCTTTCGACATCATTATTAATTTCCAGATTTGAGTTTGGAAGTAAATCTAATCGGCGCTCACCAGCGCGGGTTTCCACATGAAAGAAGTCACCGTGAAATTGGAAATACTAAACAATGGAGATTGATCAAATTAACCACGAATTCTAATCCCGCCTGAAACTTCCGATATTTTTCTAGAGGCTCTTTTTTCCCTTTGATGTCATACCTTTACTTTTGATTTCCTACTTTTAAAGTTACGATGAGTCTCTAGCAAACTATTGCTACAGTTTTGAGAAGATCTACACTGCACTGGTGTAGAATCACTTTAAAATAACGTTGGGAGTCTCAAAAAGTTCCTAAGTTATTGGTGGTTATGGACGCTCCTATAATGTCGGTGCACGCACCCTGCAAATGCCACTTTATTTAATACCTACCGAAAGTGGGTGAACCCGCAAGCAGAAATATCGATACAGAAATGAGGCAAATATTATACTGGCAAGTACAAAGATATCTCGTCAGGGTATGCAGTGTGCAAAGCATACCAACTACCATTTGACAAGTGGGTTTCGTGCATTGGGTATTGCCGATCCTGGCCAGGTATTCTCGTCCCCGCTAGAATAGTACGTACTACATGCGCCCTTTTTCAATTCAACTACCGGAGAATAATGATAACAAACATTGTAGCAAGGTGTAATCGGCAAGTATTATGTAAGTCTAAAGAATGATATTCTGATAGAATTTTTATTGAATAGACGGTTTTAGTACGAAGTCAACGGTTAGCCAACAACCAAAACAATGCACTCATCGGTCGCAATCGGCTATGATAAACCTCGCGTAGCGTTCCAAACTATCTCACTTACTCTCCCGTGATCCCTATGTATACCCATCTCTTTCTAGTTTCGAAATTCGTATACAGGGCCTTGTTTTACGACATATTATTATCAAAATCGCGTTAACATGCCTTGAGGAATTCATTTCAGGCAAAAAAAAATTCACGAAAGATGCCTCTATATAAACTATTTTTGAAATTAGAGTGAGTTGATAGTACAAGGGGGTTATACGTTAGAGCGAGAGTGACAAATTGTCTTTGTTTGGAACGCTCATCACCGGCTGCCGCCCTTACGAAAACCCTTTATTAGAATTGATGAAAAGAAGAAAACACCAAAAATAACGTTAATTTGAATGAGGGCACCCTGTGTCTGTCCGGAAAGGTTTGTTTTTGTTTTTTTTTTTGTTTTGTTTTTTTTTTTTTTTTCTCTGGGCATAATTTCAGTTTAAACAAAAACCCTCTTGAGGCTTGTTGCACAACATTGTTGAGCATCATCATGGTTTTTTGTCAGAATTTTATGCATCTTCTCATGAGTTTCCAGTCTTTTGTCTCTCTTGAAAAATTCACTTGCGGATGCACATACGTTGCACTTATTGCACATGTGGCCTTTTTCCATCTAGGAGTTCAAGTAAGGTTACTCGCACATGTTCCTGTTTCTATGAGGTTTCATAGAGAAAACTGCGTGATAGACATTAGACAGTGTTTTTATTCGATGTGTGTGTGTAAGAGAGAACGAGAGACAGGAGAGGGAGGGATATAGAGAGGGGGAGCGATTGCAGTCACGAAATCCTGAAGAGTTGATGCTTGAGTACTCAAATACACAGCGAAGCTCCGAAGACTCGAAACTTGAGAAAAGAGGAAACGTGACGAGAAACAACTCCGAGAGGAGATTTTAAGGAAACTGCGGTCCGCCAAGCATTAGAAATAATTCAACTCGAAACAATGCACGGCGTAATTCAACGTTTCGATATTGCAGGCAATGTTTCATCGACAGATCGTGACAATGATGAAGCGAGGATAATTAATTCACGCGCGAGTCTTTTCTAGAAGCTGAAGCTACCTCGATGCTCGTCGCGGTGATTTTTCGCAGTTTGGATCGTCAAAAAAAAAAAAAAAATAAATAAATAAATAAATAAATAAATAAATAAACCATGAAGCTCTCAAGATTCTTAAAGGAAGATTCAGATAATACAATTAAGAGTTGAATCGTCTTAATTATACTGATTATTTTCTGAGACGCTGAATTGCTATAGCCCTTCACTGTACAGTGTTCCTAATTAGGAACAATTACTTTACTACCCACTAGCAGCCAGTATAATCAAAATTTGACGTTGCTGCGCGTTGTGTCACTCATGGCACATATAAGAGCATTGAAAAATAGTGCACAGTACCACAAACAAAGAGCGCTCCGTATGAAATTTCACATCAAATCATGAAAAATCAAATCAACGGAAAAATTGTTACCAGCATCAAAAAACGTCTTGTCATTAAAACGACTGTCAATTATTTGTCGGTAATCATTTCAAAATTCCTGCCATCATTATTTTTTTTTTTGTTTTTGTCCCCCCCCCCAAAAAAAAACTTTTTATTGAAAAAAAAAAATATTGGAAAAAAAATTATTGAAAAAAAAAAAAATCCGCCTTTTTGTATGCGTTACAGTATGCTGAAAAAATGGCGGAAAATTACATGTCTCACCATACAGATCAAAAAATAACACAGTGATTTTTTTTACTATTTTTCCCACTACTAAGGTGACCAGTGTTTCGTCAAAAAAGGAAAAATCGTGCAGTGAAGGGCTAGACTAGAACAAGGTGTAAACGACGTTTTTGAAACAGCGTTCAACAACTGGGCAGGCGCATGGACACAGTATAAATACTAAACAATTTTAAAATGCTCCAATTCGGTTCTCATTTCTCCTCCTTTTCATTGAACAAATCTAATAAATCAGAGATACTATGCAATCTATCCTTTTGTTTCTTTTAACTGTTTTTGCATTGAACTGAGTTTCGAAAGAACCCTGCACGGATCTTATAGGAGACCAGCTCCTGGTTAAATTTGAGGAGACTTTAGCATGTTATTCGTGTTATTCTTCAGATTACGTTGAACAAAAATCCTGACGACCGCATCGTCGTTCCATGTGCTCATTTTCGAATATTTAAGGTCAAAGTTGATAAATGATTCAGTATTTGATTGGCAGATATTGATATGCCTGTATCTTTTGGAAGGATTTGCACACCAAAGAAACTGGCGCATGACAGAAACAAGCAAAATGTTCTTGCATAGTTCACTTGCATAGTTTCATTAGAATTCTGTGTCCAGATTGCCACTCTAAAACACTTGCACTTTCGTTTGAAACTAATGGAGCTTTTGCAAGGTTTTGCTGTAGACAAGTGGCCTATCAATTCTGATGTCAAATGCTGCGAAAATAACGATGAGACCATTAAAAAAGTCTAAAACTTACTCCGCGCAGAGAAAACTTAACTTGAAACGGGTGACCACCCTTCCATGTTTGTACCAACGTCGATTCGGACCCCAAACAAAAGAATAGGACATGAAATTAAGAGCCGTCTTCCTCGTTTACTACGTAAACTAGAACTTTTCTGTAGTTATCACCGTGCTCCTAGTGACGATATGTGTATAAATGGACCTTTAATTCCTTCAAATTGACTTTTTGTAAGCAAATTCATTGATCTCATTGTTCAAATTCGTAGGTTATGTTCTTTTGTTTGAGGTCCGAATCCGAGGTTGGTGCATACATGCAAGGGTGGTCACTGGTTACCCGAGATTTCAAGTTAAGTTTTCTCTGCGAGGAGTGAGTTTTAGACTTCTTTAATGGTCTCGTCGTTATTTTCGGAGAATTTTACATTGGAATTGATTCTTCATTTGCCTACAGCAAAACCGTACAAGAGCTCCATTGCAACAACATTGATTACAATTTTTGAATCAAGGTTTCAAAGTAAATGCGGCAAATAAACTAGAATCGGATCGTCCATGCTGTCACTGTTTGGGATAGGAATTGTAACATGTATCAGCCTCTCTATAGGTATAACTCGTTGGTTTTACCTTTATCATGTAGGAATTGTAATATGTATCAGCCTCTCTATTGGTATAACTCGATGGTTTTACTTTAATCATGTGCATTGACCGTACGGCATACATAGAGGCTATTGAGGCATTTAGGTTTATGTTTGACCCATGGGTTCAAATAAGATTTGTATGGAATTTTTTGCTTTCCCTTATGTAAAATTTAAAAATTGGCGCTTATTCTTATTTTTCCTTTTATATCCATTGCTATGTCCGTTTTTTGCAGCAGTATGAATTCAGAAAAAGCGCAACCTAGACTCGCCTTTAAATGGCATGCTTTTTAGAGGGATGTAAAAAAGGAGAAAATGCAAAGCTTATGTTTTATGCAATGGAAGTCTACGGGAACGAAAGAGAGCGCCAGTTTACAGACTTCTGCCCTAAAACAAGACAACCGACCGACATCGCCGCCGCGTCTTCATTGAACGAGAGACTAAACGGTTGCCAGATTGCCTTGTAAAACACGCCTACTTCCCCATTTGTTTCTAGTGTAAAATAGGCGTATTTTATCGGCAGCATCTTGCAACTGAGCGAGATACAAGTTGAAGCGCAGAGGTAGATACGGCGCAACTGATGTTATATAAAAGGCGGAGGAGGGGTTCCAGGATCCAGGATGTGTGTACATATTTCAGTATCTCACATTTCACAGCGTTTTTCTTTCGTCAGAAGAATCGTCGGATGTCGATGCAGAGAAGGATAAAGAGCGCTCTTAAGTTAGGCAGGGACTTGAGACAGAGAGCGACGAACGAGTCAAGTGCGGGTTGCGAATCGGGTTAGTTTTGTCAACACAACTCTACTCGGCGGATCCATCGTTGTCAAACTGTTGACCTTTAAAATCTGCTGCGATAGGAAAGAAATGGGTAATGGGTCTATTGCATATGTTTTCCATAGCAACATGGCGCATTGATTCTGACCAGTGGCGTAGCGTGCAGTTTGGCAACGTTGAATTGTGTCCATTCAAACCCATGTAAAAAGTCGAATGCGAAGAAGTTCACCAAACACCAAATAGTTCGATCTTTTCCATGGGTTTAAATAGAAAAATTGCATTGTTTACTAAATTGCACGCTACGCCACTGATTCTAAAGTGAAATTCCGCAAAAATAATGATGCGCGCATTAAAAAATTTTAAAATCCAGTGAAAGACTGTTTCTTCTGCGGTGTATCACATCGATTAGCGTTCGAAGACCTTAAAAAAGAGGATACGCTGTGACAGGAAACAAATTGGTCTGTTGCGTAATTATTATTCCATAGCAATACGACACATTGATGATTGATTCTAATGTAAAATTCTGCAAAAATAATCGTGAGGACGTAGCATTATTTGGTCCCTGGTTCCACGAATAAAACTGCTGAAATCAACAAGATAGTCCACATTAATCAATGCTTTTGGAATTCAGAATCACCCGAATGTTATTTTTGTAAAAGTGGAATAGTCGGGAATTTGGGCGATTCTAACCTGCAAACGCATCGTTGGTCCAAAGAAAATTTCAAAACATGAAATCGCTGGTGAAAGCTGGAGATGTAAATGATAAGTCGGAGTAAAATTACTTGGATATTGTCAAAACAGTGGCATTGCTGAACTGAGCAGCTTGACAGCCGGCCAAGTTGAGCTTAATTTACAGATAGTTAACTATTCGTACGCGGCGGTCTTGGTTTTGCATACATTTCAAATTGAAGGCGTTTTAAGCTTGATAGGCGCTTCACACTACTCGAACTCTCGGAAAGTAAAGAGAGAAAGGAGCCAGACGAGAACCTATCTAAAATGGCTGTACAATAGAATCGGAGGGATAAAAGAAAATTATCAAGCAAGGAATCTGAAAAGGATAGTTTTACACGCTTTTGCAAACAAAACCAAAACAAACAAAAAACAAGAAAAAAAAAGTTTTTGATCAAAAGTGGATAAATACACGCGTTTTAAATGATAAAAAAGGCAGGGATTCGAAGCCGCAAACACAGTTATAATATAAGTTGGGGTATTCTTCGGCAGAAAACAGTGGAATAGTACTTAAACACGTACGGTAAGATCATTTGAAAACTGAATCCAAGTGTTCTAGCACACAAATAGGCATTGACATTATCCATTAAAATTTGTCTACAGTGGCCCAGTAATTATGGACGAGTCAGCTACAGGACGAGTTTACAGTAAAATCTAGAACCAGTTTTAAAAAGGAAAATATTTTCTTTTGATCTTAAAGACAGTTGATTATTTTTTTGGTCACGCAGTCTTTGGGCCTTTGAAAATTGGCCGAAATGACCTTTGGACGAGTTAGACAGGACGAGCTGTCGAACTACACTGGAGAAAAAGAGTTCAGGCTCTACCGAATACATGCCTCTGGAAGCTGTAGAAGGCATATCCGAAGCAAAGTTCTGTGACTAGCGGGCTTTCCGTCGCTTCGGTAGTAGCGAGTCACATGCTCTAGCGGTCCCGAACCTCTTGCTTCGGCATTGCGATATAGGCGGGCAACACATACAATGACATACAATCAGCAGGACCCTCCGCCATCTTTTCTTTGTTAAGTATCAGAGTGGAACGGGTTCACCCTGGAAATCAATTCACTCTGTGACTTTGTCATCGGCGATTTCTGAAAGAACGCTACGATACAATTTAGGAGCATATTCACAGGGTTTGCTCACCTAACTCAGCGCGTTGTAAAGAGTGAATGCCTTGGAGCGCTTCCCTATACATATACGCAGCAATCAGCCCCCATCCCCTTTTTCACTCTTCTTTAGATCCCTTCCCTAAGCACGTGCTCATACTCTACCGAACTTTGCTCTGCAAAGCTATCTGAATCAGCTCGTGCTCGGCTCTACCGGAGCTTTGGGTGTGCTACCGGAGCACAGTTTTTTCATTGTATGATTTTCAAAAGGAAGTCCTCCAATTGAAATTGTTCTTGATGAATTTTTCTTTCATTTTCCACTGTTTTAAATTTTTTGAGACATAATGTCTAAAGTGGCAATACTGAGAGACTCTGAAATACCAGAAAATCTTAAAATTCCTCAAATTGGTTGAGATATGAAATAATGAAAATTCCTATCAGGGTCCTTTCTTTTGAAAACCATAGTACAACCTGACTTACATTACGTTGCACGGCTTTGTGCAGTGGCATGGCTGCAGCCCCTACCGGGTAGATCCCGCCACCACAGCTAGGAAGCGGGAGCCCCGAGCCTTGGAAGAGGGAAATTTTTCTGAAAAGAAAGTGAAGAAAAAAGAGACAAAAAAAGGAAAAGAGAGAGGGATAGCGGGAGAGAGAAATAGGAGATTTTCGAGCTGCGAATTACAATTATTATTCTTTTCTTGTCAGAATTTAGGATCTTCTGCACGTGCCCTCACGCTCGCGAATATCGGCGACAATGTTCGGTGAAAAAAAAAAAAAAAAAAAAAAAAGCGCACTTGTCCAAATTAGGGAGACATATAAAATGAGAGGGCCTAAGATGAAGGGGGGGGGGTTCTTGATGAATGAAACGAAAGACCCGATCGAGATTCGAAAGGTGCGTGCACAGAAATCCAGGCATGCGACCGGAGAGTGGTGAGGGGGGGGGCGCCCGAGAGCCAGAAAAATGGAAAAGGGAGGGGGCTGGGGGGTATGGAACGAGAGAAAGAGAGAAAGTTAACTATTAACAGACTCTGATTATTATTCATAGGCAGTTAAGAACCTTTGTTCTTTCATACTTGAAAAGTTACACAGTATCGAGGAGTAATTAACCTTTCGAGCTTGGAGTGCTTTGTTTGATCCCCTTCCTCCCTTCCTCCCCCTCCCCCCACGACTCATCCCACGCTGAGTTCTGACTGCTGCTTTTGTCGCTCATTCGTTCACACTCTTTCTCTCTTCCCCCAATTCTCTCTCTCTCTCTCTCTCTCTCTCTCTCTCTCTCTCTCTCTCTCTCTCTCTCTCTCTCTCTCTCTCTCTCTCTCTCTCTCTCTCTCTCTCTCTCTCTCTCTCTCTCTCTCTCTCTCTCTCTCTCTCTCTCTCTCTCTCTCTCTCTCTCTCTCTCTCTCTCTCTCTCTCTCTCTTTCGTTTACTTGTATTTTGCTCTCACGCGGCGGGGCGCTCTCGGCTCTTCTAATCTGAGCTATGGCACGACAAAATGCATACGAAACAAATTATTTGTCTCTCTTAAAACCTGCGGAATCCGCCGCATTTTGGAGCATTCATGCAGCCACCGCGCCATCGCGTCGCTCTTGTCTTTTTGCTTCCTCGTCCCCCCCTCCCCCCTACTACTCCCCTTGCCCCTTCAATCAATATTAAGACCACGCGCGCGACTGAAATGTTTCACTGTTTGTCGCGTGCTGTGCATTCGAATGTGCGCGCCTACCCCTATACGTTTACGCACCGATTCATGCTTTAGATGAGCGGGAAGCAACGTTGCCGAATAATGCAAAAGTAAGATTTGTTGGTGGAAAAGAAAGAAAAACGAGTAGTTCAAAGTAACAAAATAATTGTTCGTTTCAAAATTAAGTTGGTGACGTGTTTAGAATGTCTTGTTATCAGCTTTTGATCGTTTAAAATTTAAACTTTCGAACTAAAAAATTTCCTAACCTTCCTACACGTATCCTTCCACGTTTCGGTAGGGGGAGAGTTCACTGTTCGATAAAAAAGAGCTATCAAAGGAACATACTAATAGTCGATCGCGGATCCACCTCCGAGGTCGACAGTCGATCGTTGCCCGGAAAAGGTTGGCCGGCCCTGGGAGGTGATCACGGAAGATCGGATCGTTTCGTTATCGTTATCGTTATCGTTTGCATTAAATCAAATGGGCTTGCTTCTGCGCAATTCGATCGCGCAGGTGATCCCCTCCTCACCTCTTCCTACTTCAAACGATCGAGTAGACGACAGCCTCCAACTCATCGCTTCCTTTCGTCCGTTTCAATCGTTGTGAGGAGCTCAAAACGATTCGATGAGTTGAGCCACCCATAAGGTTACACGTAAACGATAACGATAACGATACCAAAACGATCCGATCCTCCGTGATCACCCCCCTGGTTTAAATCAAAACAACACTTGCCCACGGCTTAAATATTTTTCTTTTATAATCTTTCTTGATAAAAAGTGAACATTCGATCTCATTTTCTTTTATTTTCATTGAATAATATCATAAATAATGTTGACAAATTCCAAAGATTATCGGTCTAGGTGCGCCTGCACTTCTGAAACTACCTATATGTTAATCATAGACGGTATTGCCTTGGTTCGACCAGGCAACAACGTCTACAATAAACACTCATTCTAAGTTCATCAGTTCGGTAGAACATGAGACGAGCTCCTGACAATTGTTAGAAGCAACCCGCAATACGAGTATGCCTTGTGTCTTGTATCTCCGCGTCGTAAATCCTCCGTTTTGTATAGTTTCCTTCCCGCCGCCCGCGTGTGGCGGTGACTCCCTTCTATTTGAATTCCGCTCGCTTACTGCTTCGGTAAGCAAATATACTCGACAACTGTGAATAATAACGAGCGATAAAATTAATTTGAGACTTGAAAAGTGCCATTCGGAAAACTGTCGTCTGCTACA
The DNA here is from genome assembly GCA_011764245.1 of Trialeurodes vaporariorum. Taxonomy (NCBI): domain Eukaryota; kingdom Metazoa; phylum Arthropoda; class Insecta; order Hemiptera; family Aleyrodidae; genus Trialeurodes; species Trialeurodes vaporariorum. The sequence goes on along the minus strand of VMOF01000320.1, from coordinate 37,359,945 downwards.
GATCGATGCGCCCGCAAGAGTCGCTTGACATTTCATCGCTTAAGCCTAGGAATGATAACAAAACCGTGGCTAAGCGATTGAGTCTAAATAGGTAGTCGAAAGTCGAGGCAAGCTACAAGGTCGAGTCGAGATTAAGTCTTCAGGGTGTCATCATTTTATTAGGTCGAGTCGAGATTTAAATCTTCAAGGTGTCATCATTTTATTAGGTCGAGTCGAGATTGAGTCTTCAAGGAGTCATCGTTTTAATAGGTCGAGTCGAGAATAAGTCTTCAAGGTGTCATCATTTTATTAGGTCGAGTCGAGATTTAAGTCTTCAAGGTGTCATCATTTTATTAGGTCGAATCGAGATTAAGTCTTTAAGGTGTCATAATTTTATTAGGTCGAGTCGAGATTTAAATCTTCAAGGTGTCATCGTTTTATTAGGTCGAGTCGAGATTAAGTCTTCAATGTGTCATCATTTTATTAGGTCGAGTCGAGATTGAGTCTTCAAGGTGTCATCATTTTATTAGGTCGAGTCGAGATTAAGTCTTCAAGGTGTGTCGTAATTTTATTCAACGCACGAAACACTCATCATCTTCAATCAATTCCGCTGAGACATAAAATTGATTTATGTGGTCAACATCAACTATAGCTCAATAATGTCAGATTTTCAGAGGCGCCCAAGATTTGGTTGACATTTCATCGTATCTTAAAGCCTCTCCTGACGGTCAAACTGTATCCTCAAACTAGCCTTTAAGTGAACATTTATTTGGTGGTTGGACCGCTCCACCCACCATCATAAGCCCTTCGTACACGCTCAAAGTAGGATCGTCAAATTGGCATCGATGAGCCGAAATCCACTAGAAACGACAGGTGAGACAACCGTTGCACGTTTGGTTGATGTTCGCAACAACCAAACAAGGTTCGTCAAGCACTGTGCAATTTGCCGTCAAACTACAGAGTTTATTTGACGATGGATGGTGTGTCATCTGTTCACCAATCTACAGTCAACAAAACCAATAAACCCGTTTTGGAGGTGTTTTTGTCAAGGTTATATGTTTGAATTAGTGATGGAGCCGGGATTCGACCGAATCCTCATGAAGATTCGGATTCGGATTCGGTCCGCTGAAATCACGACTTCAAATCCGAATCCGATCGAGATTTCAAAAAGTCGCGTAAATACGAACGCGCGCGTATCCTCCGTGTAAGGAGAGATTACCCGCGCGCGTGCCCTTCGCGTATGGCAATATGACCCGCGGGTGTATTCCGGTAGTGCATCCAACCGAAAAACGGACTATCGAAATCCCAATGCTCTAAGATTACTTACTGCCGAGACACGCGACCGAAATATCCATCCCTCGGAACCCTCCACGAAAATGGCTTCATTCAACGGTTTTTCAATTTCTGTCCACTCCGCTTGGAATTTGCAAATTACTGCTCCCTAGAAATGGTTCTCCAGATGACTCCTACTGTCCTATCCCTCCCAAAAATGTTGACTCAAATAAACCAACTGCGCATGAGATATGATGATAAATGAATGAGTCAATGAGTTACCAGATCAAAACTGTCTTTACAATCACTTTTTGGTGATATACTTAACACAGAACCTGAGTCCAAACCTAAAAAAAAAAAAATGTACGCGTTTTGATGATTTTACAAAGATAGAAAAATAAATAGTAGGGGTTCTAAAGAAAATTATTTGAAAATACTGCAAATGAGGAAGATTCGCGATGGTTCAGGATTCGGATTCGGATTCGAAGATTCGGGTGTTATAATTTAGGATTCGGATTCGGGTTCGGTCAAATTTTGGATTCGACCCATCACTAGTTTGAATGTCAGGTTGCGGCAACTCTACAGTTTGCGTTGGATTTCAGCTCACCAATGCCAATATGACGATCCTATTTTAACGTGTACGAGGGCCTACAGGTTGGCCGCCCGCAAACCTTTGACGATCATCGATATTGCCGGGGATCATCATCCATCGTGGTGCAGATTCAATCCGAGCCATAATGCAAATCTTGATGGTAAATACGAGTACTTTCATCATTGCTCAAGCGAAGCTTTATGGGGGGGGGGACGCTATTTAATTTGTTTCATTTAAAAGTTTACGAGAGACCCCCATCTGGAAAAAACCACATGACTTGACTAGTTAGTCCTTTTTTAAAATACGCGACGAGGAAATAATTATAGTCTCGATATTACCCCCGGATTGCCTTTCGAGCGTCCTCTTCTCGAATACAGATGCTCTGGTGCGTGTTACAACTTCCATTTATCAATAGTTTCTCAGAAGGCCTCTCTATCGGTTAAAATCGAAGTAAACCCGCTTTGTTCAGTTCCAAAGGAGAAAATCATAAATTTTCCTGGTGGGATAAAAGAATATTGCATTCCTCGGCGTCGCTGGATTATTCTCAACCCCCCCCCCCCTCCGACGACACCCCTATCCAATTCTTTCATTCCTTGGGCGTTAAAGGTAAATCCTTATCGGAGGTTTCGCTATACTGCGGGATATTCGCTCCCGCGACAAAAGCCTTCGCGAAGTCAATAAAAAGAGAGAGAAAAAAACAAGAAAGGGGGGGGGGTGTCGGGAAAGAAAAAGGTTCGAACTCCGGAAATGTGAAACAAATAGAGAAAGAGCGAGATCCGGAAAAAGCCATTATATCTCTATAGTTATATATATTATATAGTTCCCGATATGATATTAATTCCGGTCCTACACTTTATTGTTAACAGATTTCTCTTCCGATATTATTGTCCCCCGTTTGACACTTTCATTAAAAAGAAAATATTTATCGCCGGTCCCTCCGCGACCCGACTCAACGCGATTCGAAAACGACACACACTGAACGAGAGCAAAGGCTGTTTCCGAACAAGACAAAATTCAACCAGAAGCGACTCTATCTACGAAAATGTATTTTTATTTTTTCATATTTACACGTGAGAAGCCTCCGACTGGTGGCTATCAGTACACGCCAGGAAACTTAGGATAATGGGGCTATTGCACACTTTTGCTATAAGCGATTTAATAGTCGATTATGGCGTAAAAACCTCAAAAAATAACGATGGCGGCACGAAAAACTTCCAAAATCCACTCCTAAACTCAATAAACGCAGTTATTTGCGCGAGCGCAATGGTGGCCGAAGGCACTAACAATGGGAGATTCCTATCTTAATTTCGTCACTCATTCTATGCTGACAAGGATGATTCACAGAGTAATTAGTCATCAGAGTGATGATCCACATCCGATGAATGGTACCGCAACACCAAGTGACACCGGTGTCAAATGAAAGTAGTCTCTTATTGGTCACTTCTTGATGGAGTTTCAGAATTGTTAGATGGGAATCTCCCATTGTTAGTGCCTTCGGCCACCATTACGCTCCCGCAAATAACTGCGTTTATTGAGTTTAGGAGTGGATTTTGGAAGTTTTTAGTGCCGCCATCGTTATTTTTTGAGGTTTTTACCCTTAATCGACTATTAAATCGCTTATAGCAAAAGTGTGCAATAGCCCCATTGAATTAGGGTTAGCTGGAATACTAAAATACCAGAAGGTTACAGATTTTGAGAGTTGGGGTTTACAAGTTTTGCACTGGCGAAGCGTGAAATTTGGCAACAATGTATTTTCTCCATTTAAATTCACCAAAAAAATCGAGCGCTTCAGTCACCGGCAATGCCCAGACATTTCGACCTTTCTAATGTGTTTAAGTGGGGAACAAGGAAAGTTGCCAAATCGCACGCCTCTCCACTGAAGTTCTGTGATGCTGCAGAAGGAGTTTTCTAATAGGTATGCCTCAAGTAACAAAAATAAGGAATTTACATCATATAGCTTAAAGCGATCTTTTATGGTAAGAGGGAGAGCATTAAACAACTGTATTGCAGAGTACTTTGCATTATTTGCAGAAACTGAGAGAGTGATTTTATACTAATTTATATACAGTTGTGTTTGGTAAAGTATCGGTGTTTGGGGAGCAGATCTGAGGGACTGATGAGATTGTTGTCGACAGCAAACTTAAGAACTTAGAGTACATATAAAGAAGGAACAGTCATTATTTTAAATTTCTTGAATAGTTCTCTACAATGGAAGTTATATTGTTTATTGAGGAGTATTCGAGGAGAGATTCGAAAATCGATTGTTTTACATAGAATCAAATGGTATACAGTGGCGTAACGACTGAGGTTGGGAAAGCAGGGGAAGCGGTGCTTTAGGGCCCGAGCTTCTGGGGGCCTTTTCGTCGGAGGTTTTTCTTTTTTTCAAAAGTTTTAAAAAATACACCTTTGAAGAGCCCAAAAGCGACTCGATCTCTGTGTCATTTTGAAAAATTTTAAATTTCAGAAATTTCTTCAAGAAAGTGTCCCAAACCCTCCATCTTAACATAATATTGGAGTTTCAGCTGCGAAAAGTTAAAGTTAGCTAGCTTATGCTCATGGCTACTTCGATTCTCGAAATATCTTAAAATGATAAGATATATTAGGAAGGAAGTTAGGGACACTGAAACTGAGAGAAAAAGTTGGGGGAGTTCATTAATCTCATGGTTCAAATTCGTAGGTTATGTTCTTTTGTTTGGGGTCCGAATCTGAGGTTGGTGCATACATGCAAGGGAGGTCACTCGAAATTTCAAGTTAAGTTTTCTCTGCTAGGAGTGAGTTTCAGACTTTTTTAATGTTCTCATCGTTATTTTCGCAGCATTTTACAGTGGAATTGACACTCCATTTGCCTACAGCTAAACCTTGCAAGAGCTCCATTTCGACCATATTCGGGGATATACGTGGACTAATTGCGGACTGCAAGTGTCGCCACTAATTGATTTATTTTTATTCATATTTTTAAAACAAATCCAGAGTATTTCATATTTTGATCCACTGTGCGACAAGGCGAGAAAGCGAAACGCGCTCCAATAAAGAGTGTCTCATGAATCCTTGTAAATTAGCTGTACATACGTAAGCAATTGATGGTCAATTTTTGAGAGTAATGAGGGAACATACAATCAGGCATTCCTTAAAGGTCACTGAGGTTATTGGGTCGCAAACATTAGCTTTACAACCGGCAGCCTTCCCTCATACACTTGTTTTAATCAGAGCTGCCGTTTCAAGTATAAAAGTATTGCCTTTTTTTAAATCACCGATGATTACACCGGTTGAGAAGAGATTACACAGTTCAGTTCTGTGTATGACAAGAAAAAGTGACATATTATACAGGAATCTCCCATGATACCTGCGTCAAACCGCCATTACGATCTTGCCTTTAAAGTACTTATGTAGGTTTATTACTGAATTTTAGACTTCCTCAGTGTGATTTTCGTGATTTTCGCTGGTTCTTACATCAGAATGGACTATTGATTTGCTCACAGCAAAAGTTTGCAAGAGCCCCATTTCCTGGATCCGTCTATGCTCCCAGGATTTATGAATCACGTTATAGTTACACAACACTCTCAATCTACAACGCGAGACGTCTATACCGTGTAAGCTTATCCGCCGTACGCCGTTCATCGTCTTGAGACAGAAAAGTATCCTCGATTTCTCAGAAAACGCGTCCGATTACACTGTGCAAGGAGCTTTTGAAAAGCGCAAAAACTTAGCTTGAGGGAATGGAACTTTCAAAATCCCTCTTAAATGATAAGTCACGTTTCAAACAGAGGATAAAAAAAAACCCCTTCGGACAAAAAACTCATCCAATTCTTCTTCAGATTTCTTACACTGTTCTCACAAAAAGGTACATTCCTCACAGTCGTGATTAAGGACAGATAGATCTACGTCAGAGGTGAGTCGTGCAGAGCATCACTGAAACCCCGTGCACTGAGAAAAATTTCCTGATGCCGTAACCGCGGACGTCTTGTTAATACTAACTTAACTAGAATTCCTGTAATTTTAACAAGAAATTCCTTTGACTTCAAATAGGAATCCCCGTAAAGTAATAGGAATTCCTGTAGAAATGACAGGAATTGCTGTTGAAACAAAAGAAATTCCCGTTTAGTAAGTATTGTTTAGACGTCCAGTTGAATTAACAGAAACATTTTTCTCAGTGAGGTTGAATAAGAGGGGAAAACACAATCACCCCATATTAACACAGTGAAATTGTTTACACGTTTACAAACACGGAATAAACGAAGTTCTGCAACCATCAATCGAGGATTTTGACGGAAGAGGGGCACAAACTTTAAAGAAAAAAAAATAGTTTCTCACGTTCTTATAATGAGGTAGTAGGAATGGTCTAAAATTTTGTGTTTCTTCAAAGAAAATGAAAGTACTTGATGAATTGAGTCCAAAGGTACCTTTGATTTTATCTTAAGGTGATTGCATGGCACGTGACCAAGGCGATCGATTATAGTCGATCGATTAATGGTCAATTCCCGGGCTCTGTGGAGTTTTTTTTTTTTTTTTTTTTTTTTTTTTTTACAAAACCAGAATTGTCAGCACCTGGAGTTAGATCTAACAAAGATATCTATTAAGTTTGGATGCTCGAATCCGGAAAATAAGGACGTAACTATGGGAATTCGGAATCAGTTGTGCGATACGATCAATCGAACAGCGATTTAGCGAATTCCCATAGTTGCGTCCTTATTTTTCGGATTCGAGCAACCAAACATACCAGATATCTCTGTTAGATCTACCTCCAGGTGCTGACAATCCTGGTTTTATAAAAAAAAAACTCCACCGAGTCCGGGAAATGACCATTAATCGATCGACTAATCGATCGCCTTGGTCACGTGCCAGTGCCATGGAATCACCTTAGGTTTATGGCATTCAGTAACTAAGTGAGTTCATGCAATCAGTTTAAGGGCCAATATTGGAGTCAACGTGCTCAGTCAAGATCACAAAAAACAACAGGTGTATAATTTCCTTAAAATCAGCATGTCCATTTTTAATAAAGAACACACCTGGGACCAAATAATGTTAGGTCCCGCGCATTGAATTGCGTGCATCTTGCGTGCGGTTTCGACCAATCAGAGAGCTTACGCCGGTCATGTGACCGTGTTTAATTGTAAGTTACGCCCGGGACCGAACATTATTTGGTCCCAGATGTTTTTTGTGATCTTATTCATCAATGCATTAAAACATACAATTGATTATACGCAAAACGGCAGCTCTGCGCTCAAAAGACAGAAAACAGTAACTTTTATACTCATAAAAATCCACATTTTAATCATATTTGTGAGAGCATTGAAAATCCAAAGGAATCTACGCTGAGAGAAGATATCAGAAGAAATATAACTTTTCCTTCGCCTCCGACACGCAAGCTTTGAGACAGAGACGAGAGTATATTTTTGATCTGTTGACTGTTGAGGCAGGTAATGGGCTGATGGCTCCCGCGCCCACAACTTTTAATCAAGTCATACCAATTAAGAGAAATTCAATTAGATCAAACATTTTCTTCGTCTGAAATTTTTGCATCTTCATTTCTCAAAACTGAATGAGTTGCCCTCGCTCTCTGCCCCACGGCTTGTGGAAGGGATCGACTTTCTGCATCGCTGCATTTTAATCTGATCTTTTTAGCCACCGCACCCGGCACCCCTCCCTTCTCCTCACCTTCACCCGTTCCACTCCTCGCCCTTATCTAAGGGATGAAAGGGAGATCGCGGGACAGGATAAACGATGGTCGTCGTTGAAAGTTGGAAATAATACACGTTGCCAATTTTTTTTCTTTTCTTTTTTTATTTAGAGTTTAACCCTTTTCTGCAAGCATTTATAGGGATCCGAGTTTTTTTTAAAGTTTTATAAATCCGTTCAAGAGAGGAAAATGTTTTCAGAACTTCGATGGGTCACTTAACTGTTTGCAAAAAGTCTATTTAAATTCCATGGAATCCGGAGCTGTCGTTTTGCGTATAATTAATGCCGTTTTTCAATTCACCGATGATTTCACCGGTTGAAAAAAGATTACACAGTTCACTTCAGAGACCAGAGTGTAACCGTGACGCACAAAAATACGTCATCGTTTCTCAATCGGTGGAGTCGTTGATAACTTTCAAAAACTTGCGAATATTTTCATAAATTCACGGCGTTTCCACCGATTGAGAAAAGATTACAGATCAGAGTATAATCGATTTTGGAGGAAATCTCGAAGATTTGGAGGAAATCTCAAGGATCTAGAGGAAATCTCAAGGATCTGGAGAAAATCTCCAGGATTTGGAGGAAATCTCAGGGATTTGGAGGAAATCCCAAGGATTCGGAGGAAATCTCAAGTATTTGAAGGAAATCTCAAGGATGGTCCAGACAATCCTTGAGATTTCCTACAAATAACATCACACTTCACATCCTCAATCTTCAATTTTCTCAACAAATATCCATTAATTCCTTTCCTATCGATTTAATAGTTTCTCAATATGTATTCATAATCCAATAATCCAATAATCTCCATAATGCAATATTTCACATATTCCTACAAACCGCATTCTTCCTACACCTTCCTCCAATTTGTACCCATCCTCTTTTCATCCTCCGTATATTTCAAATAACAAATTTATTTATGTACAAATGTATGTATTTATTCAAATGTATTTCCACTTTCAAGTCGAGGAAAAGTCGAGGAATGTACTAAAATTCCGCTTTTAGAGCGATTTTTATTAAACAACCACCGACTACACTTTTTTTCTGAAAGCTCTTACAGAGTGTTGGCGACAACGCCGCTTCCAACCCCTTCCTTAAGATTTCCGGGATCAAGGGGTGAAGACGGAGAAGTCAGATATTGCTTTTGAGGGTAGTAACGGCAGAAGAAGACTAGAAGGAAGGGGATGCGGGGAGGTAAAGGATTGAAAAATTCGATTCGAGATGATTTTGAGTTAGTTGGTCGCAGGAGGAGTGAGTATGGAGCGGTTCCTCGCGGGGAGGTTAAAAATTCAACCCTAGGTTGAGTAAAGAGGGGAATCCACCACCACCCCCCACTCCCACACCTCCTTACATCTTCTTCAACCCTTCTGGAGATTGGACGCATCATCGCTAAATTAAAAGCTGATTTCAGTTTCCCAGTCCACAAGCGCACCCAATGTTGCCGCAGAGACATTATAACAATTTACCCAGAGGCGGGGCTCATGCTATTTGACAACTCTGTTTTTGTGCCATTTGAACGTACGCATATGTATCGATGTTTCAGATTCAGGGATTCAGCACATCCCCTGAAGATCGATTATTTTACGTAGCTTTAAATGGAGAGAATCCGTTGTTGCCACATTGCATGAGCCACCACTGAATTTAACTAATCTCCTAATCAACACGGAGAAACACATTCTATACTGGAAATGACCGGAATTTTGATAACAAGTTTTCTAAAAGCAATTCCGACAGTTTCAAGGAGAATTATCGCCTTTCAAAGTCTAATTTTAGCATTTTTGACCAGAATAATTTAATGAAATTGCCAGAATTTCAGGTAAAAATGCAAGCGTTTTTTGGTAAAAAAGCCAGAATTGTACTACACCAAAATTCTACTAAAAACCGTTAAAATTTTTAACGGGAACTTTACATTGTAATGGGGCTCTTGCAAACTTTTGCTGAGAGCAAATGAATAGTCCATTATGATGTAAAAACCAGCAAAAATCACGAAAATCACACTGAGATAGTTTGAAATTCAGTAATAAACCTACATAACTACATAAATGGTATGATCGTAATGGCGGTTCGACGCAGGTATCATGGGAGATTCCTATCTAATGTGCCACTTTCTCTTTGGAAACACAAAGGTATGTCTCAATTTAGATAGGAATCTCCCTTGATAATGCGTCGAACCGCCATTAAGCTCGATTCTGAGAGTGAATTTCGTAATTTTTTAGTGTACTCATCGTCATTTTGACAGGTTTTTATGCAAGAATTAACTCTTCAATCCCCTATGGTAAGTGAGTAAGTGTGGCTAAAATTATGACTCACATTTCGTTCCTACTACATAAGGCATCAGTGGCGGTTCGTGAAATTTGACAACACACGTATCAAGGGAGATTCCTTTTTTACTTGTCACTTTCTCTACGAAACCACAAAGATATGTCTCAAATTAGATAGGAATCTCCCATGATACCTGCGTCTCTTTGCCATTGAGCCCGATTCTGAGCGTGAATTTCGTGAATTTTTAGTGTACTCATCGTCATTTTTACTGCAGGTCTATATGCAATAATCAAATTTTCAATCCCTTATAGAAAAAGTTTGCAAGAGCACCATACACTAACTTTAGGCGTATTCAAAGGCATAAGACAATTCCCTTTGACGGGGGAAAAAACGAAAACAAATGGCAAAAAAAAAACCGGAAAAATATAGATGTATAGTTTGACAAATTTAGACATTTTCAATTTAGCCCCCCGTCACCATCCCCCCAGCATAACCCACTCTGGAATCGACCATGATGCTGAGCTAGGCGAATAAAAGGTGACGCTATAAAGCTGACTTTTAATACATCAGAGGGCGCGCTGTTCCCCCCCCCTCCCCCCTCCCCCGACGAAAAAAAAAAATAAGCGCGGGATTACCGCTGCGTTAACTCTTCGGCAAACGCGAGAGATTGACTGAGGAGATGAACGGAGAAGAACGATCGCCTCCGACACCCCCCCCAACAAACACTACCCTTTCCTGATCCATCGATGCCTCCCCCGCGCAATTCGTCCCGTCGACTGCGTCACGTGCGGGGTTGGCAACGGGCTATAGATATAGAGTGTCGAGGCGAGTCACGCTCGTTCGACACTTCATAAAAAAAAAAAAAAAAAAAAAAAAAAAAAAAAAAAAAAACCGATGAAAAACTGCTTCCTCATAACCGGAAACCTCATATACGACTCATAAAACGGTTTGGCTATACGCGACGATGGATACAAAACTGGATATGCCGACTGCGACGGAAACATGCTATCCAACGAGCTGCATGAAGCGAATTACTTCCATAGCAACGGAATCCTCGAATGGTTTTTATTACGATTATTATTACTTGTTATTAATTGCAGACATTATAATAAAATAATTAACTACATAGCTTCATCGAATTACAAGTGAACGTTAATGAATATTCGACGTAGAGTCCTTAGCCGTCTTTTTTTAAGTCCGCAGTCGTCCACAAAGAGTCTTATGGAGTTTCGCGGACGGTGCGAACCACTGTGAGCGATTAACCGCGATTATCTTCCACGTGCGAGAGGCTTGTGGCTCTTTGTGGACGGTTTTTTAGAGAATTTTTTTTTTTTTTTTTTTTTTTTTTTTTTTTTTTTTTTTTTTTTTTTGTCAAACTCTGCTCGAAATAAATTTTCTCGACAATTTGTGCCCAGCAAATTCCGAAAAGCCAAAAAAAACAAAAAACAAAAACAAAAAAAAATCAAAAATCGTCCACAATATTGTCCACAATTGTCCACAGTCTTCCATTAGACTTCATGTAAGATACTGTGGACCGCGGATGGATAAAAAAAGACTACTCTTTTACCATGCCTTTTGAAAGAAAGTATCCTGGTAGAAAACGATACCTCGAACGGGTTCCAAATTGTTGCCTCGACATTGACAGAGTTGTCGGCTCTCCCTATTGCGTACTGACGGTGAGTTGTATTCAGTCCAAAACATAGAAAGTATGTACCAAAAAATTCTGTTTAGGGTGGCCTTCAGTGAAATTATTTCTGAAAGCTTTGAAACGATAGCTTCAGGGGGTTTCAAATTGCTGATTTGTTGCCAGCAGACTGATCAATTCAACCTACTGTCAGCTGATTGATATTCAAACCACGCAGGACGTAGGATTTACGCCCCAAAAAATGACAAATAAAACAAAATCGATGAGAAAAAAAGAAAAAAAAAAATCCAACCCCCAAACCTTCGTGACTGGCAACCTGTGGCGGCTCGTGCAATTTGGCAACCATGCTTTTCGCCATTTGAATCAACGCATAAGTATCAATTTCTTAAGAATTCGGTTAATCCCCTGAAGATCGATTATTTTACGTAGGTTTAAATGGAGCGAAACCGTTGTTGCCACATTGCACGAGACGCCACTGCTGGCAACACTGGTGCGCGGTTACGCACAGAAAAATGGAGTTCATTTAAAGCTGCATCCCAGAGTTTATTGGCATCATTAAAAAGTTGAAAACTCTGTGAAATTATTGCTCCCTTAGAAGAGCGCGTTTGATGGCCCCTCGAAACGGGGTAAAATCTATGAATGGGCTGGAAAATACGCAACAACTTGACGGCGGCGGCAGAGCAAAGCGACCGATGTCAATTTCAAAGTTCTATGCTCTCTCTCTCTCTCTCTCTCTCTCTCTCTCTCTCTCTCTCTCTCTCTCTCTCTCTCTCTCTCTCTCTCTCTCTCTCTCTCTCTCTCTTCATTCATCCTCCGTTGATGAAAATCTTGGCTAAAGGAACTTTCAAAATTAGTCGCAAGCTACATGAAAGTTATCAAGTCATCGGCGCGGCGCACAGAGAATTATAAAATGAGGAATTTCTCGGACAACATTGAAGCAATCTCCAGAAAAAGGGCTCGTAAAACAATGGGTGTACTCTTCCCGAGGAGATTGTGCATTGTGAGCAAGTGGAGATTTTTAGCTAAAGAGCACGCCTCTTGTTTTATGGGCCCTTCTTCCGGAGAGGGCTTTAATGGAGCTGTTGCAAACTTTTGCTACAGGCTTCTTTATGGTTGACTATGGGGTAAAACCCTGTAAAAATAACGAGCGCACTAAAAAAAATCACGAAATCCACTCCTAAACTCACAAGATGCTTTTAAACGCGAGGCCGCCCAAATCTAAGGCAATTGTATGATTCTTCTTCTTCTTCTTGTGTGGTGTTTCGAGAACACCTCGTGTAGATGGCGCTGATTGAAGATAGGGAAACCCAATGCAAACCGCGGCCCCGGCCGCCATCACGATCTCGCGTTTAAAAGCATTTTGTGAGTTTAGGAGTGGATTTCGTGATTTTTTAGCGCGCTAATCGTTATTTTTACAGGGTTGTACCTTTCAATCAACTCTTAATAAGCCTGCAGCAAAAAATTGCAACAGCTCCATTATACAAATAAAATCAAGATTGTGAGGAATTCAACAAGCTATGGCAAAAGAGCGGACTTGAGGGACGAGGTTTTGAGGCAGCGCCAGCGCATGGATGCAGCCATACTGGAAATCTCTTATAGGGTCATTATTTTTTCACGCAGGCTCGGTTTGTTTGCCTCATTTTTTTTTCCCCTAAAGTTGTGACGGATCCATTTGAGACTGGTTTTAAACGAAAGTAAAAGTGTTTTGGAGTGCCTATCTAATACACTGAAAATCAATAAAACTGTTTCTTAAGGAAGGGTTTGCAGATAAAAAAACTGACACACAATAGAAAGAAGCAAAATTTTTGTACCTGGATAGTTGTATTAAAATTCTAAGTTCAGATATAGCCACTCTTTAAAACACTTGCACTTTCATATAGATTCAATTTCCACTGAATTAATTACTTACAGTTTTTTATTTTAGGTTTAAAAAAAAATTAGGTAAACAGACAAGAATCAGATCGCTCATGCTACCTCTCTTAGAAATAGGATTGGTAACATGTATAAGCTTCTCTATTGCTATACCTTGTTGATTGAACCTCCAATGAGTGCATTTTTTTTTTTTTTTTTTTATTTTTTTTTTTTTTTTATAGGTAGAAAATCGAACGATCGTATACACCGAATGAAACCGATTAATTGTTCGATACAAGAGAAATCATACAAACTTCCTTTAAAGCAACACACGGGTCCATTATTATTTTCATCAGTGTTATACTCAACTAAAACAAAACTGGCGATATTTTAGCGTTGGGTGAGCTTCAATTCAACAAATTTTAAGCACGATTTAACGCCAAACTTTTATACTGACGACGAAACTTTCGAGGCGGAAAAAAAGAATAGGGCGGACGAAACATCGAACATTTCATTATTAGAAGCGGGAGTTGTTTGTTTTCCGAACTCGATTTCTTTTACTCTGCGGCTAGTTTTTCTCTGCAACATGGCTCTGTTATGAAAAGTTGGGTGGGGGGGGGGGTCTTCGGATAGACAATGGGGGAGTTTGCCACTACGGATACGCAGTGGTACCGGGATGAAAACGCAGTAAAATGAAAAATGTTACAATAATTAGCTTCATGGACCGAATAATTATCGGGGAATCCGAAAATAAAATAAAAAAAGTTTTTGTTCCTTGGAAGGGTTCTTCCCCCACATAATCGATTAATGAGTTTGGATCAATTAGGCGTGAAACTTTTCATTTTGCTTGTAATAGCTTTTATAGTTTGAAATTTAAAAGGGGGGGGGGAATCACTCGTGATCATCGAGGTTGAAACCACTATGTACAGAATATTCCATTCCACTAACTACGGCTCCCTGGAAAAAGTGACGATCATGCAATTCCATAACCGAAGCCAGGAATTTGTCTTTCTCTCTCATAGCCCATTTGAATGTAAGTGTTAGACAAAGGATAAAGAGTGGGGCTATCAAGGAACTTTAGTCTCTATTTCTGTCCTTTTCTGAAACAAATTTTCAAATGGGCAAAGAGAGGAAAAGACAACTTCCTAACTACAGCTTCGTGCAATTCCATGATAATTTCAGTCGCTCACGGTCGTTTTCAACTGAATAAGAAATGATAGTTAATTGAAACAGTCTGACGTGCGTGAGTTCAAAATTGGGAGGCGGAGCTTCAAGGATTTGCATGATTTTTATTGTTTAATTTTAATTTTAAGCCTTTTAGCTTTAAGATTGTTAGCTATTTTTTAAGCCATTCTCCTTATAAAAATGAGAAGCTTGAGGAGTAACGACCTTCGATTTCCCCTCTTTCGCGTACTTTTCCAAAGAAGTGTGTCGAAGAAAGATGACTTGATCCCCCAAAGACACACCGCGACACGGACCATCTATAATAATTCCTTCACCCATAGTAACATCACAGAATAATACAATCAGAAGGGAAACTCCCATAAGAGCCAATGGAAACAAGATTTGGAATTTACTGGCACAAACTGGCAACTGTGCCTACTCACTTCTCAAGATGGCGGAGATGCTTTTTCAGGCTATACAACCAATCACAACTCGGCCAGTTGCCGAAGATCTGCCGAAGATTGCCGAAGATACTCACTTTCGAACATGGCGGCCCGAAGTAAAGAATGTTTCAAAATGAATTAGAGTTTCCGTTCTGATTGTATTATTCTGTGGTAACATAGTGACTCATAGAATCGCTTACTGCTAGAAAAAGAGAGAAAAAAAAGTTAAATTATAACAAGAGCTCATCAATGAGTATTTTCTAATTAATTACGGCTCTTGCTAAAATAGACATAGGCTCTTAAAGCAGCAAATGCAGAGGCGAACAACAAGAATTTACGCTTAACGTCAGATCGTCAGCACTTCCGTGATTTTTAATGGAGTTTTTGAGCCATAAACGCGACCATGATACGTTCATAATTATCTCTGTCTATATTTTTCCGTCGGCATTCGTTCCCCTTGATTGGTCTAGAAGATTATGTTCGGAAGGCAATCTCGTATTCTGTAACCTTTTCATTCAACAACATCATCCCCATCAACTTCACTCACTATCCCACCATATTATTTGATTTAATTGGGTTACCGGGGGTAGTTTTGGTCGGTAAATTAATTCTGTCACCAATTATTTAAAAAAAAAGTATCTCATGTTACAAATTGATGCAAGACTATATGTATAAGTATATAAGCAGTCAAATAAAGGTCACAGGAAAAGCTGACACGGTAAGGCATTATCTGATCAACAAGCGAGAAAAATGGAAACACGAATTCCTGCTGAAGTTCCTGGGTAGAACGAACGCAAACGGTAGTAGTAACGAGGAACAGGAGCACCGAATTCGGTTTCACCCGAGCAAGTCGATGATTAAAGTTGTTCAGACACACGGCGCACTATGTGGTATTTGACCAAAAAAGCTGGCATAAACTAAAAAAAAAAAAGTCGCTATTGGGAAAAACTGTTGTGATATTCGGAATCTACATAGATTTTTGCATTAGAAACTTGTATTTAGCGGGTCTAAACTAGATTAATTTAACTAGAATCCACCAGGGGAAAAATCAGTTTTACCACCATTAAATTTAGCCTCAGCACGAGACTATAATCAAAGTAAAAAAAAAGTGTTTCAAATGAAGTCAGAACAAAATTTTTGTACATGGATCGTCTTCCTGAATGTATTTACAATCAGTTTATGCCTATTTTATCCAATTTTAATTTGAATTTGATATTTTTTTGCTATTTCAAAGTTTTTAGCTAAAAACGTAAATTTTCCGATTTTCAAGAGAACTTAAGTTCAATTATCCTGCCACATCCCGCGGGTATATATATGAGAAATGATAGTCCTTAGTGCGTACTAATAGGCCTTGAAGTCAGAAGTTGCGGAAAAATGCGGCTTTTCCGGGAAAATTAGTTCGAATTTTGCGTTTTTGCACGAAATTCTCGTTTTTACGTGTTGTAAGGGCTACATCGCTACAAGAGTGAAATTTGGCAACACCGTCCAAATGACTTGAAACTCAGTATACAAGGGTACTTTTTAACGCTGAATTCATATTTTGCATCAGTTTTTCAAAATTCGAAAATCCAAGATGGCTGCCGACCGATTAGCCAACAAATTTGTCGGCGGCCATCTTGGATTTTCAAATTTTGAAAAACTGATGTGAAATTTGAATTCAGCGTTAAAAAGTACCCCCGAATACCAATTTTCAAGTTATTTTGACAGTAGAAACAGTTTATGCCAACTTTTTCGGTCAAATACCACATAGTGCGGCGCTTCGTCATACAACTCTTCCTGCGTCTTGGAGCTGGTTTAGCATCACCTCAAAATGAAGGCGCAACGACTGCTTCCTTGACAGACGCGATTAAATTCCCCTTCTTTAACTCTCCCCGTTGTTAATCTTCCATATTTCTACAAGCTACTTTGCATTCGTAATGATTAACACGTCTCTCCCTTTCAGGGTACCTACCGTCCCCTATCTTATAACCCTTTTGTCTTCTCTGGTACGCACCTTTCTCTTCAACCTTGTTAAAAATTAATAAACTCGACGATGAATTAATAATTAATCTGTCCTCATCAGTATTCTGATCTTATTTCGAGTTCAACTTTTCCATGATTTAAAGTCCTCATTCTTTAAATGCTCTTGTTACGACCAGTACTCAAGACCAAGAAAATAGTTAAACATGTGTAATATTTTATTGGTGTGTAACCGACAAGCGGGTTTAGAAAAATACAGTCAAAACCGAGCAATTTTTTTTTTTTTTTTTTTTTTTTTTTTTTTTTTTTTTTTTGGTGAAAATATAAATGGATTGATGTGATTACTAAAGCAAAAAAAAAAAAAAAACAAACAAACACCTGAGATAAGATTCCAATCCAAGCGAACAATGCTTAACGCATAATAGGTAAAATTTCATATCAAAGAGCTTTCAATCAATAATATTGGGGTCAGTTTTAAGAATTAAGAAGTTCATACAAATAACGAGATTTACAAAATACTTTAAGATTTTCAAAGATCACTGTTTTGAAATTAAATCGCTCTTAGAGTGAACATTTGATACCCCCTTCTTCTTTTATATATTTTTTGGTCCTTTAAAATACAGAGTGGGATCGAAGCACGCATCGAGTAAGACTTAAAAGGAAAGAAATTGTTTACTGCGCGGAAAAACGAACTATCCAGCTGAGTCCGTTCTAAACTTTTTAACTATTTATGTGTTTCTTTTTTCTGCGAGACTTTCACAACTTTCAAAATTAAATTTTGACGACTAAATAGACTTAACTTGACAAAACTGCCGGTATTATCTTTATATGGTAATGGATATAACTTTAAACTTTCAAAAATAGAAAAATGAAAAAAGAGATGCGACCTTTTTCTTCCAAAGTCTTGAGTAAGCCGAACAGAATGGGGCAGTTTGCATGATCAAACGGGTGCAAGCTTTTGCCGTTCGTTAGCCACTTTTTAACTCGAAATTTGCAATAAAAAGACTATAGAGTCCCTATACAGAGTGTCCGAGAAATGAGTTCACACTTATAGGGACCTCCGAAACCGGGACACCTAGGAAAAAACCAAAGGCACCATTGTTCTCAGCTCATCGAGTACTATCATTTTCTTCATAAAAAAACACAACATTTCAGACCCTTGCAACTGCCCCATTCCTAAATTTTAGTAATATTACCAGAAGCACAACGATAAGTGAACTACAGAAAGTTTAGTACTTTGATCAGAAAATTATAGTGTTAATACCATAATATGGTTATAGAACTAGGATTTCCTTAAAATTTTCAAGAAATATGGTACAAACACTAGAATGGGTCCGTTGCAAACTTTTGCTACGACGATCAAGAGTGTTTGATCTAATGTAAAATCGCCTGAAAAGTCCAGTAGTGGCATCAGAAAGACATACAATGCAATAATAAACTCACAAGATGCGTTTAATGAAATCCAAGATGGCGGAGAAATATCAAGCAATTTGTATGCATGCACCACGAACATCCAAGGATAGCAAACTTTGACAACCTCACTTGAGGTAGAGGTTATGTGTTTGTTTACGTTGTGATTGGTTCTGCTCGATATTGTGAGATTGGCTATCCTTGGATGTTCGCGGTGCATGCATACAAATTGCTCGATATTTCTCCGCTATCTTGGATTTCATTAAACGCCTCTTGTGTGTTTACTGTTTATTATTGCATTTTATGACTTTCTGATGCCACCGATGGACTTTTCAGGCGATTTTACATTGAATTAAACTCTCTTAATCGGTGTAGCAAAAGTTTGCAACAGACCCATTCTGGTAATTGTACAATCCCTTACTTACATCGGTTCACACATCGGCATACTTCTGATAATCTTTTTATTTTAGTTCAGGGGGGAAGGGGGGTGTTACAAATTTACTAAAACACGATAATTTTAAGGTAAAAACCGGTGACGTTCGTGCCGTAGACATTTGTTCCACGAAACTTCACCGAGATTATAAACAAAAACAAAAACAAAACAAAATCTTACAACTATGATTGTGAGAAATGAAGAGAGACAACATTTTCATCACACTGTGCGAAGTGAAGCGACATCTCAAACTCTTTTGTGACTCTCCTATTCTTTGTTTTTCGTTTTTATCAGTCTCCATTTTTGTCGGATTCTCCTCCAGTGTTGCCAGATTGGGGTGAAAAAGCCGTACGTTTTACATTGATTTAAATGGGGACGAAACGGCTTTTTACCCTCGATCCGGCAACACTGTCATCCTCCTCTCCTCCGGTTCCCTCCAATAAATCTGTCCGATCTTTTAGTTTGAACATTCGCGCCATTCGCGCTATTCGCGTTCGCTTGAACGAAACAAAAGCCCCGCCGTCGGGAGCCACGCGGACTACAAGGAGGAAGGAGGCTACGCGTGTCTGCGACTCCCGCTTATTGTAATTTAGGTTGTAATTTAAAGAGAGGTGTTCACCGTGCTATATAGGAAGCGTTACTTGAGGTGCAAAAAACAGGGGAATTCCTGCGAGAGATCTCATCCGTTTTAACATCCGTGTTTTCGCACTCTCATCCGAAGGGACGTACAATTCACTGGCTGTCCCTTATCACTTTACTGATTACAAAAACTGTTAAAAGTCCCGAATACAGGTGACAGAAACCTCTCTGAAAGAAATTTGTGAAACAATTTTCAAGTGACAAAAGTATTGCCGAGTTCACAGCTCTCGAAAAGTCAGACGACAATTTATTTTCTTTTGTCTGATTTAATTCCAACTACTGAAGTCAAAGTTTCGTGAGGTGGAGCTCATTTCAGAAGTGTAGAAGAAGCTTAACAATAATCTTCCGTGAATTCGAAGATAAAGATACAGATGGTTCTTTGAATCAGAATAGAAAGTGTCGGCGACTTTGACCTTTTGATTTTAAACCGTGTTCCTCGATAAAAGACCGACGCTCAAAATTCATCATCAATATTTGTCAATATTTTCCATTCTTTTTTACCAAGCAATCTGAGAAAGAACGTTGGAAAATTCCAATGACTATCGATCTAGTTGTGCCTGCACTTCCGAAACTACCTCTAGAGCTATAGGCTCTAGACCCTGAGGTCTAGGGTAAGCAGAGCTGCCGTTTCGCGTATAATTAATGCCATTTTTCTATGCACCGATGATTACACCGGTTGAGAAAAGATTATACACAGTTCAGTTCAGAGTATGACTGCACTGCACGAAAATACTCTGATCTCTAATCTTTCCTCAATCAGTGCCATCCTTGTTAAATTTATTAAAATATCCACAAGTCATCGACGGCTTCACCAGTTGAGAAAAGATTCTAGATGCGAGTATTTTAGTGCAAAACTGGAACTGCTGGAATACACAGAGAACAGGTTTTGATGGAAATGAATCGAAAATGTTTAGATTAGAAGGATGTCTTGAGGCTAGTCCGAAAAAACTTTGACAATTCCTCCGAATTTCGAACATTTCTAATCTCAATTTTAAAAATCCGGGAAAATATGTATCCATTCTTTTTTTATCAATTTAAACTTTTCTTGATGTATTCCATCAGAGTTCCATAATCCAATATTTCTCCATTCCCCATTTACCTAATTCACCTTGAATCTTCCTCCAGTTGATTCCATCCTCCTTTCATCCTCCATGTACTTACAGTAAACGAACTAAATAATGTCAGTCAACTCCTTAAATTTTGGCAAGGTAGACCACCTGCAATGCTTCAATTCATCGTGTTAAGTATTAAAGGTTGCCTACCTAAACCAAAAAGTAAGGGGTCAACTGACATTATTTAATTCGCTGACTGTATTTCAAACGACACTTTTTAAATCGAGGAAGGTTCGAAAAAAAGTCGAAGAACGCGTTACAATGGGGCTCTTGCAAACTTTTTCCGTGAACAAATCAACAGTCCAATCTGATGTAAAAACCAGCGGAAATCACGAAAATCACACTAAGAAAGTCTAAAAATCAGTAATAAACTCACATAACTGCAATAACGGCAAGTTTGTCATGACGGTTCAACGAAGGTATCGTGGGAGATTCCTGTCCATTATGTAACTTTCTCTACGGAAACACAGAGATATGTCTCAAATTAGATAGGAATCTCCCATGATACCTGCGTCTCTCAGCCATTAAACCCGATTCTGAGAGTGAATTTCGTCATTTTTACAGGTTCTTATGTAAGAAACAACTCTTCAACCTTCTATAGCAAAAGTTTGCAAGAGCTCCATTCTGCTCTAAAACAGACAAAACACACGGTGGGAGCAACACCCCACAACCGACAACTCTTCTGAAGAGGTGTGAGTTTGAATCAAAGGTGTAGACCTGGGTCAGGGAAACGGAGCAGGAGAGCTTGCAGACAATCGAACTCCTAATCTGTTTACTTTGTGACCCCTCGACCTCTCCAACGCGAGGCTACAGAGGAGAGGACACCCCGACGGCCGACATCCCGGTAATCGCACACACGCTGCTGCTCGCGGATTTCACCGATCCCGACGCACTAACAGACGTACTCGGTAGCCCAATGGTGTTCACGGTGATGTCAAAACATTTTTCATCCCCCCCCCCCCATTCCTTCCTTCCTCCACACCTTCAGCGCGGCGGCGGTGGTGCTTTATCCATAAAACATAACATTTTGAAAAGAGTTCTTTTTCCCGCGCTTATTCATTTTTCATTGGAAAGAAGATAAATTGAAGCCGGAATATAATTCAATCTTAACCAGCAGCTCGGTGCGGGCGGCGCGGAGGCGGCGGCTTGTAAGAGATTGAAGAGCAGAGCGAGAGCGAGAGAGAGTGAGAGAAAGAGAGTGAGAGAAAGCGAGAGAAAGAGAAAGAGAAAGAGAAAGAGAGAGAGAGAGAGAGAGAGGGAGAGAGAGAGGGAGAGAGAGCGAAAGAGGTCGAGCTGAGAGAGATAGAGTGAGCGACAGAGAGAGATAGAGAGAGCGATAGAGTTAGCGAGAGAGAGCGGGCGAGAGAGAGGGCGAGAGAGAGAGGGAGAGAGAATGAGAAAGATGGGGAGATGGGGAGAGAGAGAGAGAGAGAGAGAGAGAGAGAGAGAGAGAGAGAGAGAGAGAAAGAGAGAGAGGGGGGGAGAGGAAGAGAGGGAAGGAGAGAGAGAGAAAGAGAGAGCGAGAGAGAAAGAAAGAAGGTAAAGAAATCGAGAGTAAGGAAGGGGAAGAAGGAGAGATAGGGTGGAGGGAAAAATTCGCTCCTTCGACATTTGCAGCATGATTACTTTCATCCCGATATGAAACTGTGCACGGCAAAGAACAGACGTCAAGTTTTCTTTCTAAAGACGCTTTTACTTCAGAAATCCGTTCCCGCACAAAACCGGGATAGAGAGGTAAAATAAAAATTAAAATACTTAAGTGAAAAAAGAAGAAATATAAGAAGTAAGGAGGAGATAAGAGGAAGAAGATAGAAGATGTAAATAAAATATGAGCGTGAACTTACCCTGTGTAGAGGATGCTTCGGCGACCCACTTTTCTCTTTTCTATGAGTTTTCAAGTGCTTTAAGAACCTAGTGAAAGTTGTTTTCTTCTTCCCGGATCGCTCTGTGAAACAGAAATGAAGAGATCAATTCGAAATCCATTACTGGAGGAAGACAGAATCAGGGGAGAGGGGGGAAAATTCTTCAAATTTCACTACACGGTGGCAAGAAAAAGAAAAAAAAAAAAGAGGCGAAAAGATAATAACAAATCGTCGAGTGTCGTCGATTGACAATCCTTCCAAAAAATGATTAGATTTACTTTCAGTCGATGAAGAAAATCACTGATGGATACAAAAACGTTATTTGGGAGTGATTTCACGCTAATATTTTACTGCAAATTAAGTGTGTGCACTAGACGCACGGCCAAAGGCGGATCCAGCAATCTGGCAACTGTGTATTATTCCCATTTGAATGCATGAGAAACAATCGATTAGTAAAGGGTCATGGCCCCCTCAAGAATCGATTGTTTCTCATACAATTAAATGGGAAGAATGTATGGTTGCTGAATCCGCCCATGCGCACGGCAGTGAGCATTGTAATACGCAGAGTCCCTTGATGGAAAATTTTGTTAAGGAGTACTGAGACTATAGCTCAACAAGTTCTGATTGGTCGTTGATTTTAGGCTTTAATGGAGGCAAGTAGGAATCAAAGACATCAAAGGCTCAGAGATCGAGGCATCAGAGTTTTTGTCGTTGGTCAACAATCAACAAACTTGGATTGGTTGGATATTCTTCCTTGTATGATTTTTTTAAGTCTTCGAAAGTGAAGTCGTCCACTTTTTCAACGGAATAACCATTAAAGTAGTTGTAAACTTTATTGTTGAAATAAAACAATCAGAATGGAAAGTCTAATTTTCGAGTAGTGAGGGCCACATGAGTAGAAGTAAAAAGAGAGTTACAAGCTAGCGGTTAGGAACAAAACATACATAATTTCGTGAAAACATCGTGTAGAACAAAGGTAGATACAGTCACTAAAACAGTATATTTAAACAAATCCAGTCACTAACCGTAAATTGATCGAATAATCAACTTACGAAAGTAAGCAGTGCAGTTGCGTAGCGAGCAATTTTGCAACGTTGTAATGTGTGCATTTAAACCCATGTAAAAGTTCGAATGCGAAGGTGTTCACCGAACACCCAATAGTTCGATATTTTTCATGATTTTAAATGGAATCGTTACAACGTTGCAAATTGCAAGCTACGCCACTGAAGCAGTGGTGGTTCGTGGATTGCGATTCGTCATATCCTCCACATACAACTCTATGGAAAGAATCGTTTCGCAGACGATTCAATTGGAGCTCTATAGATAATCGATTTGCATAGGTTCAAAGAGAGAAAAGGATGATTGATTCCTCGCGAGGAACCACGTTAAAACATGCATGCCGTTTGTTCCTACCTTCGTTTTTTAGAGAGTAAACAGAATGAGAGATGTGGCTTTGAAAACGGCTTAAATGATTCGAAATTCAAATCGTCAAGCTTTTAAGTCAGTCAAAGGAGAAGCGCTTTGAAAAATAAGTACATACCTACTCTCAATCGGATATTTAATGTAAAAAAGAGGATAAAAAAGGGAAAAAATGATAACATGTTCAATACATACGAATCAGTAAAGAAGAAGACTTTGACTTGACTGTGTGCTGTTAAAACGCGGTGTAAAAAATTCGAAAAACGCGAGGTTGTGAAACATGAAAATGTTTGGGGGTTCATAAACCTCCAGGTTTTAATAAACTAAATTGAGATAGAAAGGGAGTAAAGGGAGACACTATTTTTACCAAAATTGTGAAATTAGAGCAAAAATGCATACCGATTGAGTGAAATGCTTTTGAAAGTTTCACGTGCATCCGATTCCATGAAAACTTTTATGTTGGGACTTTGATTTTTGTTGCACGAATTGTGTATGCATGCGTACCTATACAAAACCCAGTTTCTATTCGAATACTTCGAATAATAATTTACTGTTTTGTGTCTGATGTTCACATGTTTCCGGTCTCGAGAAGACCTTTTATTTTAAATCCTTTGGCCTTTGGAGACTGACAATGAGTATCATTGATCATATCTCCTGGACTGAAAAACGAGCGTTTATTCCATGTGCACTGTTGCAAGCTTTTCAAAAACAAAATATTGCATTGGTTAATGAGCTGTTTCTCTAGCAAGCAGTGACGTAGCGTGAAATTCGGCAACGTTGCAGTTTATCTATTTAAACCCATAAAAAAGATCGACATATTGGGTGTTCAGTAAACACCTTTGCATTCGACCTTTAACATGGGTTTAAATGGGCACAGTGCGACGTTGCCAAATTGCACGCTACGCCACTGAAGCGAATTTTCAAGATGAAAATAGAGAACAGTTTGAGGTTTGGCAACACTAAAATAATATATCCTCCCAATAAACGAAAAAAATTGTGACTCGTTTTGGTAAAAAAAAAAAAATTGAATCGTTGATTGCATAACTAACCCACAAATTCCTGAGTTATTCATAGTACTGAAAAACCTCATTCTTGGTTCTTGTTTTTTTTAGTTTAGGAAGAGTTAATTTCAGAAAATCAAATGGAGCTCACCGATAACCTTTGGCAAATTTTCAATTTTCATTCAATTCAAATCGAAACGAAACTCAATTGCACACTGAAAAAAAGATTACCAGAACCATGACGATATGTGAACCGATGTAAGGGATGGTACAATGCCAGAATTTTAAGTGTCTGTACCATAGTTCTTGAAAATGTTTAGGAAATTCTAGTTCTTTCACTACATTCTGCTATTAACACTATAATTTTCTACTCAAAGTACTAGCCTTTCTGTGGTTCACATATAGTTGTGGTTCACATATAGTTGTGCCTCTGATAATATTACTAGAATTTAGGAATCATTTCTTTCAGTGCAATTGCAATTGGTGCTCCAATGAGAGGCCAACGCTTGAATTCAGTATCATTTATTTTTACTATGTAATATAAGAACTTACGGAGGAAAAATTCCAAAAATTCGGGCGAGGTCTGCCTATATACACTTCTGAAACGTTCTATAAGAAAAAATCTTTCGGGCAGAAAGTAAAATTACGATAATTGGCAGTTATTCGGAGTTGAGAAAAATGGATCTATTCGCACATTTGACCTTGTAAATGTCCTATGACTTTCAAAAGAAAGGATTCTAATAAAAATTTCCATTTTTCCATTTCTCGACAAGTTTCAAAATTTGTGTAGTTTTCAGGTGTTCCACATAGTCTAGCACTAACAGCACTGCCACTTGAAAGTATGCCTTAAAAACCCTGAAACTCTTAAAAAAATACGGTTTTGGTGAGTAGTCAACGGTTAGCCAACAATCTCAACAATGCACTCGTCGATCGCAATCGGTTGTGACCAAAGAGTAAACAAGAGTCGCAATTGAATGGAAGGCCTGCGACGCCTGCGTGGTCAACGTAGATAAGGGATCCGAACGCGGGCTGGCCTCTGATTGGCTGCAACGGGTGGAGCAAAAATGACTCGGGGTATAGGGAAAATAACACGGGATTTTCGTTCCGGGGCGTTTATCTCGAAACCTAAGCAAAATAGTATCCAAACAATTTATACGAGTCGATAGGTAGATTTTTCCGAACAATTTGATAGGTCATAAGTGCCACTTTATTGCAAATTCAAAAAGACTGTTTCAGTTTAAAAGTACGCACAATAGTGTGATTACATGCTTGGCGTGTGTTTGAGTAACTCACTATTGTGAGTACTTTTAAACTGAAACACTCTTTCGAATTTGCAATAAAGTGGCACTTATGACCTATCAAATTGTTCAGAAAAATCTACTGAATCGACTCGTATAAATTGTTTAGATGCGATTTTGCTTAGGTTTCGAGATAAACGCCCCGGAACGAAAATCCCGTGTAATTTTCCCTATACCCCGAGTCATTTTTGCTCCACCCGTCGCAGCCAATCAGAGGCCAGCCCGCGTTCCGATCCCTTATCTACGTTGACCACGCAGGCCTTCCATTCAATTGCGACTCTTGTTTACTCTTTGGTTGTGACTAAACTCACGTAACGTTCCAAACTATCACACTCACTCTCCCGTGACCCCCATGCAACCATCTCTTTCTAGTTTCGAAATTCGTACATAGGACCTTGTTATACGACATTTTTTGATCAGAATCGCACCAAAATGGTTAGCAGAGATTTCGTCCAAAGCAAAAATGTCCAATTTTTTTTGGTTCAACTTTCTATCTTTTCCAATGTAAGAACACATGCAAAAATTATTTGTCCAAATTTAAGAACGTCCAGAGTTTACTTTTGTCCAACAGGAAAATTGGCCCCAAACATTATGTCCAAAAATGTGAAGATGCGTGCTCTGCACAAGATTCAAACCCGATATTTAACGAGAGAATAGTTAAATGACCCCTTTTGATAGAAAAAATGAGATTGCTCATTTCTTACAATGCGTAATAGTGTGTTTCCGTTGATTTGTTGATTTCCACGAATGTTTCAAAATTGGACGAAATTGATAAACTGATTCAGAATGGACTAAATAAAATGTGGGTAAGTTGCACACAGGACAAATTAGCGCTTTGGACGAAAAAATAATGAACAATTTAAATTGGACTGTCTTTTTTGGACAAGACGTGTATTGGACAAATTAGGATTGGACAAAATCTCTTGGAACCACCAAAATGCCTCGAGGAATGTATTTCTGCCAAAAAAAAACATTTCACAAAAAAATGTCTCTATATAAGATTTTTGAAATTAGAATGAGATAGCAGTACATGGGGATTAATTGAGAGCAAGAGAGACAGTTTGTCTTCATTTTTGGAACGCTCATCACCGGATGACGTCATCACCAAGTCATCACTAAAACCGTCTATAATGGACAACATAATCAAGGTAGAGCTGCCGTTTTACGTATAATTAATGCTATTTTCTATTCACCGATGATTCAACCGGTTGAGAAAAGATTAAACAGTTCAGTTCGTTGTATGACTGTAAATGCATCTAAAATCTTTCATTAATCGGTGGAAACTCCGTTAATTAATTAATCAATCAAGTTTTTTAAAGTCATCGATGACTCCACCGGTTGAGAAAAGATTACAGATGCGAGTATTTTATTTCATTACAGTAATACAATGAACTGAACTATGTAATCTTTTCTCAGCCGGTGAAATCATCGGTGAATTGAAAAATAGACGGAGAACGGCAGCCCTGAATTCAAGGACCGTTTCGACGTGAGGACTTTCTTTTGAAGGGCATAGTACATATGTAATTGAGGCGTCGACTTCCAAAACCGGCATTATCCACTTTATGAAAAAATGGAGGTGGGGGCGAATTTTTTCTTCTTCTTCTTCTGCATGCTATGAAAAAACTCAACTGAACCAAAACCAGGTTTATCCGTATTCTATCAGCATTAGAAAACATTGAACTAAAATTGATCAGCATTGAACTTGCTATCCGTTTTTTGTGTTTCACTCAAAATTTGCTCCGAAGGATAATGCCGGTTTTGGAAGTCGACGCCTCGTATGCCAAATTTAATCCTCAGCTTTAAAAAAAACTAAAATTTCATAATGAAATATCGCGTTTCACAAGAAACTACCGCCTAAGGATAGATTTTTCCTGAGGCCTCCCACACACTATATGAATAATGCAATATCAAAATTAAGTTAAAAAAAAGAAAAGAAAACCCTCGATGAAAGAAAAGAAAACTGAAAAGATGAAAGGTGGAAGCTGACGCAAACGGAGTAGAGGTGGAGGCGAGAGATATACGAAAAAGAAAAAATATATTATTGAAGAGGAGTCTATAAAAAGGGAACAAGATCCGTCCACCATCAATCTCAGCGACTTCGAGCTGGATCCTTCCTTCATCTGCATCGACTATCAATCTTATGTGAGAGGGAGGAAAGGAGGTTAAGAAAAGAAAAAACAGTCGATACATATGAAATAGTGAACCGCGACATTAATCATGTGAGTATTTTGAATTTGCTGGGTCAGCAAGGCGTATGTATTATGTAATCGATCGGTGGCAGCTCCTGCAATGTGGCAACAACGGATTCTCTCCATTCAAACCGATGTAAAATAATCGATCTTTAGGAGGTTTACTTGCGAGCCGCCCGCCAGAAATCGATACTTTTGAATAAGTTCAAATGGCAATCCGACCTACGTGCTTTAATTTCAGTCTTAATCCTGTGCCCTTTTTTTCGCCTATATGTTTCGTGTCACTAAATAACAATGACAAAAAAAGGAAATATAAAAAAATACCACAAACACAACGATGTTAAAATTTCAACCAGGGAATTTTCAGCACCATATTCAGAACTTTGGTATTTCTACTGTAGTTGCATAGCCGAAGCCAACAAATTGTTTTTCTCTCTCTTAGCCCATTTGAACGCATGCGTTAGAAAAGGATGGATATAGAGCAGGTCACGTGCCTTCAACCCCTGTTTCTGTCCTTTTCTAACACATGCATGCAAATGGGCTGAGAGAGAGAAATACGATATACTGGCTACGGCTGAAAGTAGTTATTCTTGAAAATTTGGAAGTGACTCAAGTACAATCACCAGATTCAGACGAGGACACCAAAACTTTCCGGTAAAAGCACAAACAAATTCCTTGGTTGACAAATGGTTGTGCTTCTAATAATATTATTACTTAGAATTTTTTTTTTTTTTTTTTTTTTTTTTTTTTTTATTTTCCGGTAAGATGAGAAAAGCATGACTTAAAGTGCATATTGAGAGCGCTCATTGAAAATAAAGCCATAATAACGTAGAGAGCACGCATAATATGACAGTATTACTATCCACAAATAACGTAATTCGGAGAATAGAACCGCATCTTCAGTGTTGGAAATTGTTCAACAAAACGAGTTAAAATACAAAATGAAATCTGCATCTACTACCTACGTGCATGATGAAAAATACCAAGGCGAAAAAAAAGATAAAAAGAAAACGCAGAAAACATTTTTAAATAATAAGATAGCAACGGTACTTTAAAAGGAGACGCAAAAAATAATAATAATAATAAAAATAATAATAAAAAATAAAGAACCGAAAAAAAAATATGAGAGACCTCTAGAGAAGCTAAAAGTAGGATTCATGAATTAATACTTATATAAATGAACGCATCAAAACGTAAAGAAAACGTAAAAACAGAGCCAACATAATTTAAAAACTAAAGCATTAGTTATGAATAGACTTTGACAATTATCGTGAATTGAGATTGATTGAGATTGATTGAGATTGATCGACAACCACCCAATTATTTAAGAAATCGACCGACCGTCAATTAATCGACCGATCGTCAATTAATTGACCGACCGTCAATTAATTGACTGATGGTCAATTAATTGACCGACCGTCAATTAATTGACTGATGGTCAATTAATTGACCGACCGTCAATTAATTGACCGACCGTCAATTAATTGACTGATGGTCAATTAATTGACCGATGGTCAATTAATTGACCGACCGTCAATTAATTGACCGACCGTCAATTAATTGACTGATGGTCAATTAATTGACCGACCGTCAATTAATTGACTGATGGTCAATTAATTGACTGATGGTCAATTAATTGACCGATGGTCAATTAATTGACCGACCGTCAATTAATTGACTGATGGTCAATTAATTGACTGATGGTCAATTAATTGACTGATGGTCAATTAATTGACCGACCGTCAATTAATTGACCGACCGTCAATTAATTGATTGATGGTCAATTAATTGACTGATGGTCAATTAATTGACCGATGGTCAATTAATTGACCGACCGTCAATTAATTGACCGACGGTCAATTAATTGACCGATGGTCAATTAATTGACTGATGGTCAATTAATTGACTGATGGTCAATTAATTGACCGACCGTCAATTAATTGACTGATGGTCAATTAATTGACTGACGGTCAATTAATTGACTGACGGTCAATTAATTGACCGATGGTCAATTAATTGACCGATGGTCAATTAATTGACCGATGGTCAATTAATTGACCGACCGTCAATTAATTGACCGACCGTCAATTAATTGACTGATGGTCAATTAATTGACCGACCGTCAATTAATTGAGATACCGTCAATTAATTGAGATCTCGTCAATTAATTGAGATATAGTCAATTAATTGAGATATCGTCAAATAATCGAGTATTTTTCCCTACACCTGAACAATTTCTGATCAGCGTGATCATGCTTACAAATAGTGTTGTTGTTGAACGAGTTCATTTTGCGTCGTGGTTGTCTAGGTTTCTTCTCGACGCTCGATGCGCCGTGCGTTACTTCACCTCACCCGCCACAGCGTGCTCCGTCATTTTTCGACACTCCTCTCTGTCTCTTTTCCTCTTTCTTTCTCTTATCTCACCCATCACTCGCGCACCATCACCGCAGCCGGCCATTTCCCACTCAAGTATTCACCCCATTAGACTGCCCAGTGCCCATGCTTGTGTCACATCCGTGTTCACTGAGTTCACTGCAGTTTGTCGTACGGTTATTCTCACAATCACACTCATACACGAGCCTCGCCCCTTTGATTATGAAAGTCGTTTTGACTCTCTTCTATCTTCCTACTATGAATTACCCTTGTTTCTCGGTTCTTCCGTCGAGGAGGTTTTATTTTGTTTGTCTTTCTTGACCATCGCATCGGCCGCTTAAAAAGGCAAGTCTAAGAGCTACGACAAAGCTCAATTAAACGCAAATATTTTCATTTGCAAATATCTCGAGACATATGTATACTCAACCGATTTCAATGAACTTTTTTTTAATATTTTCGAAACTCGTTCGTTTGAACAACAGAAATCGTCAGAATTACCACATAAGTAAAACTATTATGTAGTAGGTAATATTGATGTAATTTGTCATCACAATGCACTGTGTTTAGGAAGAGTCCTCCCCCCCCCCTTTTATATTTTTTAATGGTTGCAGATAAAAAAAAAAAAAAAAAAAAAAAAAAAAAAAAAAAAACCGGAGCAGGGGTAATTTGTCATCACAATACACTATGTTTGGAAAGAGTCCCCCCGTTTATATTTTTGAACGGTTGCAGATAAATAAAACAAAAAAAACAAAAACAAAAAAAAACCCCGGTACAGCGGTTTGTCATCACAATACACTATGTTTAGAAAGAGTCCTCCCCCCCCCTTTTATATTTTTAAACGGTTGCAGATAAAAAAAAAAAAAAAAAAAAAAAACCGGAACAGGGGTAATTTTGTCATCACAATACTCTATGTTTAGAAAGAGCCCTGCTCCTCCCCCCCCCGTTATATTTTTGAACGGTTGCAAAAAAAAAAAACAAACAAACAAACAAAAACAAAAAAACAAAAAAAAAACTAAAAAACAAACAAAAACAAAAAAAACCGGACCAAGGGTTCAGTGGCGGATCTAGAAATATATAAAGAAGGCTAAAGCCCAAAAGGAGAGGGGGGGGGGTTAACGTCGAATTTGTCATTGAAAGCCCGCATCACTTTTCCAAAAATCCCCTCGAAGACTGCGCAAAATTTTGTTTATTACAGTCCCTTTATTACCGCCTTGGTCCACCTATGGCCCGATATTCATACCGTTTGTCTGACAGCGTAGGGCAAAAATTATTCGGAAATTATTCGGTGAGTCAGGCAACGCCGAATCAATCGAATTAATCTACGAATAATTCTACAATTGACCTATACCTTCCGTGTGTTTTCTTTTCCTCAGCTCAGGTAGCAGATCCAGTTTTCAGTGTTGCCGGAGTCATTTCATTAACTCTCATTATTTGGTTGCCCAACTCTTCCGTATGAGAGCTAGTTTTAAGCGTTCCCAAAATTTTTATTGGCGTATTTTGTAGGGGGGGGGGGAGAGGATTAGCCCAAACTTATGATTTTCAAGTAACTTACATCTTGTTCCGATCGTTACGAAAAGGTGCTCAAAACTGAGCATTTCAGCGCAAACTCCGGATTAATTTTTTTTATTATTATTTTATTTTACTGTCGAGATCCGATCAAGGTCAACGTTCTATCTTGGTTCATTCTCAAAAATCAAAACACTTTTTAAAAATTCAGAGGGAGAAAAAAAAAAAAAAAAAAAAAAAAAACACTAAAGCCCCCTTAGGAGTTGAAAATTCTGTAAAAACTGTAAAGTAAGTTACTTGTAGACAAAGAAGTTTTGAAATAGTAAACGTTTGGTTTTAGCGCCTATTTTTAAAATGTTTGCCTCTCAGGCGAAGGCAACCTCAAAAACTGCGATGGACGACTTCCATTAAATAATAGATGAGAGGGAAATGTAGATTAAATTTTTGGCGAACCCGTATTTATTTCGGAAAAGTACTTGCTTATTATAGTATTTTAAATTCGTCGCTTTGAAAATGCTGACTCTTTAAAATAGGAGTGATATTTTGATGAAAATGGGTTTAAATCGAACATTGGCGTTTATTACATCGGAAACGGAAAACAATAACGATCTCCGACGATTTGCGCAAGAAGGCATAGAATTTCTCGCCCTTCCGAATGCTGTATCTCAAAGAAGGATCCCCCCCCCCCGAAGATAAGAAAAAAAAATTACGTTTTTAGATGAGCTTTTTGCAAACATTTTATGGAATGTCGCATTTACTATTTTTATTTTATTTTTTTTCCTTTCCCTTTATTCGTCCTGTTCATCCTAAATATGTTACCCATAAAAATCGCTATTCCACTCTTACAATTTAGGTAAAATAAAGAAACACCACCTTCAAAAATGACAACAGTGTTACATAAAGTCCCCCCCCCCCAAATCACCTTTAGGAGGAATCCTCTACATCAGAATACTTAAATGCGGCCTTCAACTTATCACTCTTGTCACAAAGAGCGTAATCAATGTGGCAACGTTGCATTTGGTCTATTTAAACACATTCAAAACATATAATTCGATTTACCATCGTATACTCGCCTACAATTTTCTTAAACTTGTCAAATAGAAACGTTACCGGATTACACGCAAAAGCCTCGCCGCGGGGGCGCCTAAGATGAAATTGGACTTATGAAACAAAATCAATATAGTAATGAAGGAGAAAAATTGCATGGAAGGACAGACAGTATACATACATATTTAAAAAAGAAGTTCAATTTGTTGCTCCTAATATTCAAGTTTGGGAGATTGGTTGGTTCGGAACTAATTTAGCGAAACGTGCGATGTAGCAACGTTGCATTTCGTCAATTTAAATCTGTGATATGGAGATAAAATCCTAGGGTGTTGTGTAGGCTTGCATAGATATCTAAAACATAATATTTGTTTTATGGTTTTAAATATGGCCAAGTAAAAAAAGAGAAGATAAAATGCCATCATTTTCCAATAGCCCCCCCCCCCCCCAATCCTTGATGTTTTTGACATCCTGGCGAAGCTTGTCGTTTATGCCTACAAGCTCCCTTCCTATCATCGCACGCTTCACCACTCTTCAAAAAGCAAATGGATTTGGGGGGGGGGGGTGTGTTGCATAGCATGTACTAACCAAACACTTGCACTCACCGCAAGTTATACACAGGCCTGAATTTGGTTCCAACCAGCGAAAATTTTATTGAAATCGGTTCAGTACAGCTCGAGATATTCGTAAATGAAATATTGCTGTCTTCTGATATTTCTTTCTGAAAAGAACTGATAATTTTTTCTGTTGCTTCTCATGCGTTTGGTCCCAAGAAAAATTTGACCATCGAGATCTTTGATGAGTTGATGACCCTTATTCCCTTTTTCGCTTGCAATCCAAGCAAATGGGGAAAATCACAAATTGAACACATTTATTCAACTTCTTACAAATAATTAAGAACTTTCTGGACCTAGACTCGCTAAATTTGACCGCTCTTTTTTCTATTCTTTTTTCTCTTTTTAGGATTTTTGAATTTTCCGTCTTAGCCGCTAATACATCGGCTGATAAACCTATAAAAATCAGAGCAATTTTTCGCACGATTATGCTTGTGCTTGTTACGTCCTCGAAATTACTAAAAATAAATTAGTAGAGCATGGCTTCAGTGTAATAATAAATCGCCTAAAGCAATCAGCTGTCGGAAATTGGTTTTGTTGTTTGTAGGTTAGATTCGGCCGTATTCTTGTAAAACCTTGAGTGTCCAGGGCCCAATAAATGTACGGTACGGACGGTCCGTTGTTCTTGACCCCAAGTAGCGAATCCTCGCTTCTGATTTGTTAGGGCTGCACTGCACCTAACGTTATAGAACAAGGACCGTCTGTACCGTACATTTATTGGGCCCAGTTTACTAAATTACATTTTCCCCACTCACTAATGGAGGTTTGAGGCGTACATGAGGAGATCAGAAAGAAGTCGAGAAAGGGGTAAGCGCTAAGCGTGAGGTGTGAGTGGAGTTGCGACAGTTTCGGGGTGAAAAAATTGAAAGACCAAGTCACCAAGCAAAGAGTAAACAAAAGTCACAATTGAATGGAAGGCCTGCGTGCGTGGTCAACGCAGATAAGAGATCGAAAACGCGGGCAAGCCTCTGGTTGGCTGTAATCGTGGTGCAAAACTGTTTTAGGCCTTATTGAAATTAACATGGGAAATTCGTTCCGCAAAGAGGAAAATAATTCGGTAAATTTTGGTCACCGAAGTGTTCCGTTGCAGGAAACCGAAATTTTTGGTCCTGAGAACCGAATACTTTATCGGAAGTACCGAAGGTCCGAAGACTTCGGTAATTAAACTTAAATTCCGCCCCTACTGAAGTTCTTTGGTACTACCAATGAACTTCGGTCGTACTAATGAACAATTCGGTACTCGAGACCGAAAATGTCGGTTTCCTGCAACCAAACACTTCTGTGATCAAATTTTACCGAATTATTTTTCTCTGTGTACTAATCTTAATTTTGTGATGGAGGTTAGGTTAATAGGTTTACGTTCACCGCCACTTCCACTGCCGTGCTAAATCTCAGTTTTGAATTCCGCGGTAAGAAAAATGGCGGCGCAAGCGCTTTTTTGGCGAACCAATAAGAGCCCAAGGTTATAGATTATCAGATATGCTCATCTGACTTCGCGCCACAAATTCAGTGGCGTGCAGTGCAAAATCACGGGAGCCAAGATGGCCGACAAAAGCAAAAAAATAGGCCGACTCGCCCAGGCAACTTCGGGCGATACTCTCGAAGTCGCCCAAGTGAGTCGTGTTTTCTGCTTTTGTCGGCCATCTTGACTGCAGTGATTTCGAACTGCGCGCCACTGAGTTCGTGGCGTGAAGTCAGATGAGCATTGAACATACCTGTATAATCTATAACCTTGGTTCGTAGGTATCTGTTCTCCATCTACCTTGGCAACACTGGATACTGCAGTCACTGCACTGATTGGAGAAATCCGTTTTTAAATAACCAGAAGCAAAAATCCGGCGGAAAGACAAAAAATAAAATGCGTACGGTAACATCACGCTGAACCGGTACTTAAAACGTAGTCAAATAGTGCCGAAAACTTAAAGCTGTTCGATCGGCGCAAAGGCCGGACTGAAAAATTCATGATAAAACAAGAAACAAGTGACCGTCCATCGTAATGAATGAATGAATCCAACTTATTGATAAAATATTCGTATAACTATGAGGGTGGAAAACCCATACAAGAATGGAAAAAAGAATATCGTTGGGGGCCCCAAGCCTGGGGGGGGGGGGGGCATTGCCGCGACTGCCCTACGGTATAGTTACGGCCCTGAAGTTGCCATTTAATATCGACTTTTTAATTCCCTAAAAAAAAAAATCTGGTTAGAGAAGAAGAGTCCTTGGAAGTTTCAAGAACTTTTATGTTTTAAGTAAGTAAAAAATGAAATTTACATCAAGGCAATACCTAATTCCTTAAATGTCTCATTTCAGTTAATATCGTGAAGTTTTGAGTGTCCTAAAGTCTGGGCGGGTGAGAGGTTTACCCCCTCCTTATCCCGGTGCCCATGAACAGTGGTGTAGGAATTAAAAAAGAGGCAAATTTTTAAAATAAATAATGTTGATGCTTTGGAGAAAATTTACTTGCCAAATGTGAGATATGGGTAGTTAAAAAAGGAGGCAGAGAAGAGCTCGGTTATCCTTATCCCTAAAGTAGATTCGATAGAGTTTTTCAACGTATCTTCAAAAAGAGTCAATGTTTGAAAAATTTACACTAACCTTCAACAGTAAATTATTTCTGGTTAATTCCTTTCTTGGCGTGAGAACACACAAACAAGAGAGTTCAAACGAGTCATTCTCGAGAGTTTTTTTTCCTTTTTTTTCAGTAAAACATTTGGTTCAAATAGTCAATAAAAGCAAACGAGATTTGTTCAATCCTCGTAGTTATTCTAATGTCCTCAGTAGTGACCCGGATTTACCCTTTTGCCGCCTCTGGGAGCTATCTTGAAGTCGCCGCTCCTCACCGTTTATCAATGTGCTAATGGGGGATTAACCCCTTCCCCAGAAATGTTGAAAATTTGAGTGTTCTTAGATGCAATTCTCGCCTTTGTATGTAGGAAAACCAACTCCAAAATGATCTATTTTCTCCGCCCCCCCCCGAACGAAACCAATCGAGACCCAGATGCACTATGATGCATAAAAATCGAAAAAATTAGGGGTGAAAGAAACTTTTAGGATGAAAATGGACAGGTAATTGACTTCGAAAAAAAATTTCAAAATACACAATTTATTTATTTTATTTTGATGTAATACACATAACTCGAAGGACTATTCATAAATTAAAGCTTAAAATAAAACAATCAGAATGGAAACTGCCGTAATAAGAGCCAATGGAAACAGTTTTTCGGATTCAATTTGAAGTTTCTCAAAATGGCGGACATATCTCTATCTGCAAGGGCATATACCGGGAAGGAGTAGAGATGCAGTCCCCAAAAAACGTCAAAGTAAGAGGGAAAATGTAATAGATTGCCTGAATGTGAAAAATGTGATATTCACGCGCTAAATGATGCCCCCCCCCCGTCTGGATTTTTTTCTGGACACGCCCTTGTGTCTCTGTCTTTCGCATTGCTTTATGGCTTTTAATTGGAGGCTGAAGCAGCTTCCGCGCTCGTCGTGTCTCGTTTGGGGGGGGGGGGGCGAATGTTTGTAAGTTTTATTTTATTTGACATTTTATTTCACCGTAGAAATTTTGGGGCTGAGTTTTTTTCCTTTTAATTTTCTTCTTCTTTCCCTTCTTTTCCTTCCCCCCCCTTTTTTACTATCACAGACTAAATATTGCCGATGTGGGCAGATGCCCTTTTTGCACCCCTCCAAATCCGTCCCTGGGTGTCTAAAGTTTCTAACAAGATTCTCCTCGATTTTATCTTTTTTCAGTAGAAAAAATTCACTAATCCAACTTCTTGAAACTTTTTCTCCTATTTTTCCAAACCAGAGACGAGACCAGTTATGATTGTGACCAACTTGACACTTTACTTCGCCTTTTAAAATTTCTTGATCGCCATAATGATTAAATATTTACATGATCTCAGGTCCATACCACTATGTAAGAACCCGAAGCGGGCGTGCGCGAGTTTTGATGTTGAGTTTCCCTTCAACAGACTCAAAATTCAGCTTTAAAGAAGGAGGATAAGGCGATCAAGTAGCTACATGGAGAGGCAAAGAAAAAACTGATCACTGGTTAAGAGTGCAAGCAGAGGCAAAAGCGGTGATATGGGAATGAATAAAGCAAAGGGTGGACCTGGACCCACTGTAAAAAAATAATCATAAACAATATACAATGAGCACTAAGCTGCATGGGAGAGGGCAGAGGGTGGCATAGCAGAAAGCCGGGTTGGTAGAAGAGCGGCACAAGGCATGTAATGAAAGATGAAACTCCTGCCGAAAATATTCCAAGATCAAAACCTCAACTCGAGCGAGCAAGCGGGACAAGCAATGCGCACGAGAGAGGCAAGTGGAAGAGGTAAGAGGAGGGGAAGGAAGGGTGAGTGTTTACAAGACGCGCACCATAGCGCAAATTCGTTTGGGGTCTGTTATCTGTAAGTCCGATGGTGAGAACAGCATGGACGGAAATACAGGGTGTGTAACAAAAAAAGGATCAGGGGCGAATATTTCGGAAACCGCTTCGATTTTCGAAAAACGCTCAAACACGTTTTCGCTTATTTGGAGGAGGGCATCTTTGGGGGGGGGGTCACTTTCTGCACCCCCAAGGGGGGCCGGGGGGCGGGGGGCACCACCCTCCTAAATTGCATATTTCAAATGGGACCCCACATTTTTATTACAGATTTGGAAAGCATTTAAAATTCTAAGATTTTTAACGCAAACCGCATGTCAATATCGATTTTCATCTTCGATACATCGAACTTCAAAGTTCGATATCGACCAATATTCGAAAAATCAGAACTTCTCCATAAAAGGTCGGATTTTTAAATACTAAGTGGCTAAAGTACTTTCCAGAACGAGTACTTTTCAAATAAAAATACACCTTTTGCATAAAATTTACACTGTTGCCATTTTGGGGCCCCGAAATATTCGTCAAAATTATCGAACATTTTTAATTCGTTTTTTTCTTGAGAAACGATCCAAGTTTAAATTATTAGCTCCAAAATTATCCAATAACGGGTAATGTGTGCTGAAATACGCTTAAAAGCTCTAAAAAGTCTCGTTTCATTAATTAAAACAACAAATTTTTGGCTCAATTTCAGAATTTGATCACATCATTTTTTTAGGCTTTTCTGAGTCTTTTGACAATTTATTAGCGTATTTTAGCATACGTTAACCCTCATCGGACAATTTCGGAGCCAATACTTTGAATTTGGGTCGTTTTTCAAGAAAAGATCGAATTAAAAATGTTCGATGATTTTGATAAATATTCCGGGGCTCCAAAATGGCAACAATGTAAATTTATGCAAAAGGTGTATTTTTATTTGAAAAGTGCTCGTTCTGGAAAGTACTTTACGCACTTAGTTTTTAAAAATCCGACCTTTTTTGGAGAAGTTCTGATTTTTTGAATATTGGTCGATATCGAACTTTGAAGTTCGATGTATCGAAGATGAAAATCGATATTGACATGCGGTTTGCGTTAAAAATCTTAGAATTTTAAATGCTTTCCAAATCTGTAATAAAAATGTGGGGTCCCATTTGAAATATGCAATTTAGGAGGGTGGTGCCCCCCGCCCCCGGCCCCCCTTCGGGGCGCCGAAAATGAAAACCCCCCAAAAAGATGTCCCCCTCCAATTATGCGAAAACGTGTTTGAGCGTTTTTCGAAAATCGAAGCTGCTTCCGAAATATTCGCCCCTGATCCTTTTTTATTACACACCCTGTATAGGTGTTGCAGTAGAGGGGGCGGAGACGCGACGGCCGACGCGGCGTGCGACGAGACAGGTCAAGACTTGAGCTGGAGCGACAAACATGCAAATGATGAGGAATGTTGTGCGTTACCGATTTCTCAAATAATTGAGTATATCTCAATTAATTGACGATATCTCAATTAATTGAGCGATGGTCAATTAATTGACGGTCGGTCAATTAATTGACGGTCGGTCAATTAATTGACGGTCGGTCAATTAATTGACGGTCGGTCAATTAATTGACGGTCGGTCAATTAATTGACCATCAGTCAATTAATTGACCGACCGTCAATTAATTGACCGACCGTCAATTAATTGACCGACCGTCAATTAATTGACCATCGCTCAATTAATTGAGATATCGTCAATTAATTGACCATCAGTCAATTAATTGACCATCAGTCAATTAATTGACGGTCGGTCAATTAATTGACCATCAGTCAATTAATTGACGGTCGGTCAATTAATTGACGGTCGGTCAATTAATTGACGGTCGGTCAATTAATTGACGGTCGGTCAATTAATTGACGGTCGGTCAATTAATTGACGGTCGGTCAATTAATTGACCATCAGTCAATTAATTGACCATCAGTCAATTAATTGACGGTCGGTCAATTAATTGACCATCAGTCAATTAATTGACGGTCGGTCAATTAATTGACCATCAGTCAATTAATTGACGGTCGGTCAATTAATTGACCATCAGTCAATTAATTGACCATCGGTCGATTAATTGATCGAGGTTAAGATTGATTGAGATTGATTGAGATTGGATTGATTGAGATCGAACCGACTTCACTCAATTTCTCAGAAATTGTCGAAGACTAGTTATGAAAGCAATATTAACTCAACGTCCTGTTTCTCCTCAGTTTACGTAATATTTGATTAGTCTTCATTGGCTCCATTGCTCAGGCTTAAACAGAGTCAAACTCTCAGCATTTTAGCAACTCCTAAGAGAATCAGCTTAAAATCTAATGAATAATAAAAGGATGCACCTAACATTTACGAGGATCATCTTAAAAATTTATTATCTGATAACTTTTTCTCTCGCAAGCGTTTTCCACTTTCCTTCTGCAATTTTTTCTACAGCGCCTAATTAATAATTTGTATTCTCTAAGTACGGAGTTAAGAGTTCCCACGGAGCTGTTATAAGAAGAAACTTCGCAGCAATTGACCTAGAAAACGAGTAGTATATACCTCGGATTTTATTTATTCAACAGAACTAAACTTCTGCGAGTCTTAATTGATTTATCTTCGAAGTTCTCGCAGTGACTAGATTGGTTTTGGTTCTGTCCTCGATCAAGTTTGGTGACATCGGTTTAAAACCGGACTAACCAATTAAACACCAAAAACAATAGTTTTACATTTTGCTGACTAAAATTCATCCTAGGGCTATCCTCTCCCCCCCCCCCCTTAACGAAAACGCGATGGAACGCAACATTTTTTTTATTTCCAAAGTTTCGTATTTTTAGGGGTAATTTGAATAGGATAACAGATGATCATGCTAAGTAATTTTATCAGCAAAACGTCACGGTATTTTACAATTTTTTTTTAATTATTATTTTTTTTGAGCCATATCATTGATCAAAATGGGTCTCTTACAAACTTTTGCTATAGCGCTATGGAGGGTCGATTCCCACGTAAAATCGCCTAGAAATCACATTGAAAGCATCGAAAAATCTCAAATCTACTCACAAATGAAAAAAATGCGTTTAGAAAAATTCGAAGATGGCTGTCAAATGAGTGGGTAAAAATAGGGCAGTGGCGTAGCGTGGTATTTGGCAACGTTGCAGTTCGTCCATTGAAACCCAGGAAAAAGATCGAACGATAGAGGGTTCGGTGAACAGCTTCGCATTCGACTTTTTATACCGGTTTAAATGGACACAATGCAACGTAGCCAAATTGCACGCTACGCCTTGAAATAGGGGAGTCCCATTTATTAGCAGCTTTCTCAATGATGAATAACTTTCCTCAGCAAAGAGAGTTGCGATTAAAAAAGACTGCCCCATTGTGACTTGATCTTATGACAGACATCTTGCGAATTTTATTAAACGCATTTATTCAGTTTAAGAGTAAATAGAACTTAATTGCTGATTCTCTCGACCTTATAATCTTTATTACATGAGAAAAAAAACCTATTCTATAACTATATCAAAATTATGCAAGGTACGATTGTATTTTTCAAAGTTGACTTGATAGGTAGGTATTTTTATAATAAGCACCCGGTATAACAAAAACAACTATTTTAGTGATAAGCCGGGACGCAAAAGGAAGCCCGATTTTACGCAGAACTCAAGTCCTCGCAATCATCGGATCTTATCGTCTTGTCTCGCGAATCTTCCGAAATTTTGAGAAACACTGGAACTTTCTAAGGCTTTATTTTCAAGGGATTTTACTCTAAAAAAACCCCTCTCTATGAACCCCAGCAGAAGTTAGCAAGAGACCCATTGAATTTTTCAAATTTGAAAAATTCTTGAATGGGTCATTATTTTATAATGGTCACCCTGTATACTCCAAACGACCATTTCAGTGATAAGCCGGGACGCAAAAGGAAGACCGATTTTACGCATAGAACTCAAGTCCTCGCAATCATCGGATCTTATCGTCTTGTCCCGCGAGTCTCCCGAAATTTTGAGAAATACTGCCCGAAAACGCAATACATACTATGAGACTCGACGAAAATAGATTATTGCGGGCTGAGGGAAACCTTTGCCGGCAACCCCCCCCCCCCCAACAACCCCCCCCCCCCCCCAACAACCCCCTCCACACCCCTTTGAAACCAGGCCGCGTGGTACCAAAACCAGTCAACGCCTCATTTGCATTCGCCGACCATTTGTTGGTCATAATTGCATTAATCGTCATTGTTTTGCGCTCCTCTGCTCTGGTCCTTAATTAAACTCTTCGTCTCGCCGAACGGACTGAGTCCCGATGCATTGTTGCCGATAGCAGTAGCGCACCGAGATTCTTCATCTCTCTCTTTTCTCCATTAAAAAGCGTATATTAGACAAGGAAGGACAAGGGGATAAAACCCCCTCTTTCTGTCCTTTTCCTACTTATACATTCAAATGGGAAATGAGAGAGATGGGAGAGATCTTGGTTGCGCCAGTGTGCCGAATCAAATGGAATGAAATACACCCAATTTGCATTGAATGGGTCTGTTGCGTACTTTTAATACAAAAATATAGAACCTTGATTCTTATGTAAAATTCGGAAAAAACTAAAGATGCGCACATTAAAAGCGTTCAGAAACCACTCATTAACTCGGGAAATTACTTCAATTTCAAATAGCCCGCGCTACACTGGACACTATTATCACCGCGGCATAATACTACAGAGATGGAACCATGACGGTGGCCATGAGACGGACCATGTAAATGTCAACAACATCGTAACTACAAAATGATGGAATTTCCTTCTAAATACATGAAATGTTGGCTGCATTGGCTCTCTGGTCTTTACTGGCTCAT
Source organism: Trialeurodes vaporariorum (assembly GCA_011764245.1). Lineage (NCBI taxonomy): Eukaryota > Metazoa > Arthropoda > Insecta > Hemiptera > Aleyrodidae > Trialeurodes > Trialeurodes vaporariorum. Next base: position 37,317,014 of record VMOF01000320.1, on the reverse strand, counting down.
CATAAAGATTACGAAATGATACAAGAATGGGTCTGTTGCAAATTTTTGCAACAGCGATATAGAGAGTTAAATCTTAAGTAAAATCACGTGGAAAGTCCATAGGTGGTATCAGAAAGTCATAAAATGCAATAAAACTCACAAGAGGCGTTTAACTGAAACGCAAGATGGCGGTAAAATATCGAGCAACCTGCGTGTGCACCTGTGAACATCCATGATGACCAACGTTATCAACCTCACAGCATCGGAGGTTAGTACTTTGTTTGCGTTGTGATTGGTTGTTCGATATTTTACCGCCATCTTGGATCTCAGTTAAATGCCTCTGGTGAGTTTATTATTGCATTTTATGACTTTCTGCTGCCACCAATAGACTTTTCACGCGATTTTACACGAGATGGATCACTCTATAGCGCAGTTGCAAAAGTCTGCAACAGACCCATTGTATGCATCTAAACGAAACATTCAAATATTTGTAGGTCATGTTGATGTTTACATTGGCGTGATTTTCAAAAAAAAAATAAAAAATACGGTTGCAAGGTTGCCAAACAGCACGGGCTGCCTTTAATAAAAATAAATTAGACGGAGAGAAGGAGGGAGAGTTTCATCAACTCATCGTGCGCGAACGTTACTCGAGGACGATTAAGCCAAATAATTACACAATTTTTCCAGATTTCCATATAAATAACTTATACATCATAAGTTAAACTGGGAAAATCGGATGCTATCAGAAAAATGGCAACACTGTAATTAAGTTACAAGATCAAGCTGAGATAGAACCGACGAAGAATCAAAAATGACGCAGATTGATGGGTAAACGAACAGATTGGCCTTAAATCTAGCACCGTAGTTTAGAAAGAGGGATCTCGGAACTTCTTAGCTCATCAGTTCTTTATAAATAAGCGTCTACGATTATATTTTTGCGGATGGTGAAATTTTTTCCCAATAATTAATTATGGTTGCAGTATTTCTTCTCTATGAAGAAAGCCATAAGCACTGGAAGATTTGTTTGTTTGTTTAATTCTGTCGTCATACAGAGAATCTCTCAATGCAATATGTTAAAAATTAAGAGAGCTGGAATGTGGTCCGATTTTTGTGGATTCGTCGTCAGATGCGGAGACTCCGAGGAGACCCTTAGAGAGGTGGCCTCGAAATCCTTCGCCATTCATCGACGGGCCATAAAAATCGGTCATTAAAACCAGTCTATGGTCCAGGAATCTGAATGCTCGGGAACAATCTAGCCGATCAAATAAAATACAAAAAATGTGATTTTCTGGGTTCAGGAGGTCGTTAAATGCTGAAAGATGGACAAAACTCGATTTTTGACAAATAAAACAAAATTTTATTAGTACAGATCTTTCATACCCTGAGGAAATAAAGGAAAATTAAAAACCGAATAAAGAACAATATGACCCGAACATGTTTTTCTTTTCTTTTCCTTCTTTTTTCCAAAGCTTCTTGACTCAAGATGATCAACTTTAAAAAAGGAAAAAAAAAGTAGGAAACTTGTATTGTACAGGAGTCAGCAAAAGTGGAAGAGGAAAATCGAAAAACTTATTCTCGATTGTTAGCCGATGTTCAATAAGACAGAAAAAAGAGAAACTTTTTGTCGGGGGAGAGGGGGTGGTTCAAAGGAGAACTGAATGGATATCCTTTTAACAAGTGAGCATTTGTGACAGTAAGGAGGAATTTATCCTCCAAAAGTGCGCTATCTGCTCTCCGCCGAGCCGCCTTTCCGATGCGTTCTTGGTTGTAACACCGCGCCGACTTACAGTGGAGACACACAACGCCGAAAATGGAGGAGTCCACTTTTCTCAAATTTCCGGAATCCAAAAAAACTAAAAGGGGTTGAATCACTTTTCTCAAAATTGAATTTTTTTCTTTTTTCGAGAACAAAATGATAATAATTATTATTAAAAAAAAAAAAAAAAAAAATACTCGTTTTCTTTCCTGCACAATGGATTTACTCCAACCAAAAGTATAATAAAAGACTAGAAAATTTCCAGTGAAAACCGATGTAAAATATACGACTTATAACCTCAAATCTGGAAACCCTAATCTTGGACCTTGGTAATGGTAATTTATTTTAACTAAACGGTAATTTCACGGTAACAGGACCTGAATGGATATTCCTGTTGAAGCAGTTTCTTTCAGCAAGTTCTACAAAAATGGACCGTAAATTTAAAAAGCTGCGTGATTTCAATGTTAACGAATCTTTTTTGCAGTTTATTTTTTTTAAAGAATACGAGTAGTAAAAAAGACACTTATGACAGAAATATTTAGTCGTTCGGTAGCTTTAATGATTATCGATGTCAGCAAAAACCATGGAAATACCCTTAATATTGAGTTTATAGCTCCTAGACTTTTAAGCATGAATCTACCTAAAGTCATCAATGGCGTCACGCGGAATCGGGCAACACAGCATTTTTTCCATTCAAACCTATGAAAAATATCGATTCGGGAGAGAGAATCATGCACCTCCAATATCTGTCCAACATATGTATCAATCTGCCCAGTGTGCGACTGAACAAATCACCGTTGATCTGCAGAATAAAGCGTTCAAATCTCCACGACTCGTTTGTTTGATGCGTTTCACCGTTTAATATACTGTCATAAACTGTCATAAACTGTCTAATCCCCTTTTCCGATATCGGGTAAATGGGTCAAATCGATGTGCCTCCACAGCGTTGCCGCGTTTACGGATTTAGATCCCTTCAATCATCGTAATTGGAATTCTTCTTACTTTTCATCGTATAAATTCCTCCCACTATCAACAATGGGGCTCTTGTTAAATTTTGCTGTATGCAATTAATTAGATTAATTCCTGGATGAAAATCCAACAAAAAATTGCGCTGAATACATTAAAAATTGCGGAATTTACACACAGACTCTTAAAATGACCTTGAAGTAAAGGACGTAATGGCGGAGCTACGCAGATACTCGAAATTATTTTTGTTAAATTTCCCCGTTGCTTCCAATAGACGTTTCAATTTTCCATGAAGTACTATGAAAGGGGCGTTTTGATTAGTCTTTAAACACTTGAAAGCCGCAAAATTGTTTAAGGTGATTCTTCTGCGTTTATAGTGCCGATTTCTGCCACCAGAGCGCTACCGTTCAATTAAAGTCGAATTACAGGCCGAAAGTAATTTATTTTTAAGATAACGGAGAGTCAGTTACTAGATAATCACCTGAAGAGTGTCTTTGCAAAGAATCTAGTCAATAACTTCAAAAATAAGGCTGAAAGTACCAAAAAATGAATTATCGCATATAGATTCTTGTATCGAAATGCGATATTTCATTTTTTGGTACTTTCAGTCCTATTTTTGAAGTTATTGACGAGGTTTTTTGCAGAGACACTCTTCAGATGATTATCTAGTAACTGACACTCCGTTTTCTTAGAAATAAATTACTTTCGGCCTGTATAGTTCGACTTTAATTGAACGGTAGCGCTCTGGTGGCAGACATCGGCACTAAACGCTTAAGATTCACCTTAAAGGTTGCCGAGATTTGAAAGAGTAAAAATTTCGACCAGCGTGGTTTCTGTTGACAGTCATAGTACCATGGGAGATTCCTTTCTATTTTGAAGCTTTCCTCTGTGTGTTTCTACCTTTGTGACCTGTGTATAGATTGAGTGACAAATTAGACAGGAATCCGCGACGACGGCAACGCTATATATTTAAGAGCAAAGAAGGCGGAGCTTTGCGCAGGTATCATATGTATAGGATGTTCCTACCTGATTTGTCTTTCTCTCTCTCTATAGAAGATTAGAACACACAGGAAAAGCTTTAAATTAGATGGGTATCTCCCATGGTGTGCCCCCGTAGCACCACCACTACGTCTTGAACTTGAAGTCATTTTCTGAGTCTGTGAGTAAATGTCGTGATTTTTTTTTTTTTTTTTTTTTTTTTTTTAAATGCTCATCGTCATTTCCACTTGTTTCCACGCAAGAATTAACTATTCCGTCGTATTCAGCAAAGTTAGTAAGAGCCCCATTTTTTCAGAGCAAACTTTTGATTTCGTTCAATCTTCCTTTAAAGACAATTTTCAAAGTCATTATTCCAAAGCTAGTGCGAAATGGCAAGTGACTTTATTCTTTCAGTACAGTCTCCATTTCTTTCTTCTTGAAATTTGCGAAAAGTCTTGAAAAACGGCAACAACGTGCATCATTACTTGATTCCTCTCTGCAACATGTCGTCCCATTTTCCTCAAGCACTACTTTCTCCGTTCCAAGAACCCCCCCCCCCCCCCACCTTTTTTTCTCACACGCGCACCCTCGCGCGCGCAAATTCGCACCTCCTTTTTTTTCTCAAAGTCTATTTGATCTTATATAGGAGGACAATCAATGGCAATGCAGAGACAGTGCATTTCACCTCATCCAAGCCGAAACCCTTTTCCCATCTACTTTTAGCCTTATTCCTTCCTCCCCCCTCTCTACTGTCCAATTTAAATTTTTTCCGCATCATTATTTCAAACCCGATTGGGTCGCCCCCCCCTCCCCGACCTCCAAGAGACGGCATACGAAATTTCAGAGGAAAATCCTATCATGAGATTTTATTTTTTTATTTTATTTTTTTGCAATGAGGGGTGGGATAAGCCTCGATAAGGAACGAATGTGAGGGTGAACCGCGATCTCCGGGGAAGAGGGGGGAGGGAGAAGGGGAAGAAGAAAAAAGCTTGTGGGAGAAACAGATTGAGGGGGGGGGGGGGTTGGCGAAGACGGTAGTCGATGCAACGCGCGACTAAGCAGGTTCATAAGTGAAACAGGAGGCTTTACGGACGAGACGGTTGGGAACGGGCGAAGGGGTGACACAGGGGGGGGGGGGGGGGGGTGGTTGGGGGTGGCGTCAAGTCAAAGTGGTAGGAGCACTGAGCGGCAAAAGCTACAAATGACGTCACCGAGTTTTATTCTAAAAAGGTAATTTCTATTCAAATTTTGTTTACTCGAACTCTTGCGTGAATTGGAGGGTAAACACACCTAGATTGCAATTGCTACGGCACAGGCAAAGTCGTCGTCGTCTTCGTCTCTTTCGTTGTCTCTCTCTCTCCTGCTCAGCGCGCATCCAGCGATGCCGGATCTCGGGAAAAATCCGAAAAGCTGTATACAGTAGTGTAAACACCTTTTTACTTGGAGGGTTGAGCAATGAGTATGTACCATGACCGCAGCAAAAGAAATTATCTTGGTATAGCTTATCTCAGAATAGATTGGATTTGACACTTCTACTAAATGGTTTTCAAGAAAAAATCAACTTCTCACAGCTCCTAACCAATCAGGTTGCCCTGTCTCAGGATAGAAGCTGATTTTTTCATTCAAACCTACGGTTGTCAAGTCCTCATTCTTGGGACAGCCTATAGAAATTTTTTACTCTTTCCCCAGTTATGAAAGAAACGTTTTTAAAATATTTTTGTAATCCTGTAAGTGTTGCCGAAAAGTTTTCATGAATATTTTTGAAATAAGTGAATGCTCATGGTACATGCTTACCGATATATTATTTTCAAAAATTCCAACAAATTTTAAGAACTTTTTTTTTTTTTTAAATCTAAGATCGTAAAATGTTTCCGAAATCTTATTTAAAAAATAAAGCTTTAGCCTTTAAAATAAAAAAAAAAAAAAAAATAATAAAAAAAAAAGTATTTTTAAAAAAATTGGAAGAAAAATTTTCTTCGAATATTTGTTAACAAGATGTTGGCACGGTGGACAACGTTTTGGTAAGATTATATGCATCTACAGAACTTCGCCGAAGTCTTCCTTCATATAACTGCGGGTAATTTTTAGGTACATTTCCTATGCGAGTGTGCGATTTGATAACCACGCCATTTTTCCATTTAAACCATGTAAAACAATCGATTATTGAGGTGGCTGACAGCTTCCAGGAGAATCGATTGTTTTACATGGATTTATATGGAAAAACCACTGTCGCCATGTTGCACGAGCTGCCACTGCGACCCAACTTCTGGAAAAAGTTTGCCGAAACATCTTTAGGCCCAATGGCGCAGCCAGGTGAGCCAGGATCTCATCTACCTCTCTCACTTATCCTTTGAATGTGTCAGTTGAAAAAAGATAGAAAAAGGGGATTCTATCCCCCTTGTCTAACATACGCGTTACAATGAAGGAAACAACAATTTTATAGACCTAGATATAGGGACAAGGGAAACTAATTGTAAAGAGGAAACTAATGAAAATATAGATATTTTAAACGAGTTCAACGCCCGAACTGCACGGCAGGTAATAGCGGCTCATGTAATCTGGCAATCGTACTATTCTTCTATTTAACAAATGCAAAAGTATCAATTCTAGGTGAGGCACAGCGCCTCACCAAAGAATCGATTATTATTCACAGGTTTTAATGTAGGATGCATTGTTGCCACATTACAAGAGTCGCCACTGGACGCAGGGGCAAATGGTCGAATATTGTTTTTCTTCAATTTAAAACCATTCAAAATATCGATATATTGGAATTACGATTGCGCCTCCTAAAGATCGGTCCTTTTCCATAGGTTTATACGGAGCAGAAGTCGATAAATTTCATTATACAAGCCACCACTACGGCAAGCCGCTAAAAAGCCCCAAAAACATTAAAATTCTCAGCTCAACGGGTATTTTTATGTTTGGTATTGAGTTTTTTTTCTACAGAAACACAGAGGTATGTCTCCGATTAGATAGGAATCTCCCATGATACCTGCGTCGCTCCGCCATTATGTCCCATTCTGAGAGTGAATTTTGTCATTTTTTTAGTATACTCAACGTTATGTTTACAGGTTTTTTATGCAGGAAACAACTCTTCGATAACCTACGGCAAAAGTTTGCAAGAGTCCCATTAAAATAAAAACAAAACAAAACAAAAACAAACAAACAAACAAACAAACAAAAAAACAAACATCAAACAAAACAAAAAAACACAATTCAGCTTCACGAAACCGTCCCATTATTTTAATTGTTCAATCAGGAGCTTTCCCTTCAAATGTGGCATCGCCGCCGCTATTTGTCTTTCCTTTTTCAGCGTCAATCCCTTTCTTTTCCCGCGCTCATACCGCGTTCCGTTCTCGTTCTGTTCCGCATTTCGTTTCGGTTCACTCCTCATCCGTCCCGATTTTCTCTCGGTTCATCCGTCCGTTTTCGTTTAAACAAATAACTTACGTGCGCCTTCCATCGATGAGACGCCACCCACCCATCATCACCGCGTCCCCATACTTCTCCGATGCGTTCGGAATAAGAGGACTCGTTGAGTGATGTGATGTGGGCACAGCGCGCAGCGTTGCCACACGAAACAGAAAAATTAACAATAAATAACCATACAGGAGCTTTCTGTGACGTAATTTTGAATAATTAGCGAAAGCAGCCACAATAGAAATCTCTTATAGACATTAGACACGAGCTCCGTTTGTTTGCTTCTCGTTTTTCAACCTTAAATCAAAAGTTGTGACGAATATATTTGAAATGTTTTTGAAATGAAGATGAAAGCAGATTTGAGCAAACAGGCGCTGTAATCGATCACAGGATTACTGTGAAGACTACATTTTAATACCATCCAAAGGTTTGATGATTACTGATTACTCAGTAATCTTGCAATCAATTATAATCCCGTTTGCACACCTTTAACCCTTTCGCTCACAGTGTCCCACATTATAAGGGACAACATTTTACAAGTAGCCTTATGGAAATTTGAAAAAAATTGACTCGCACATGAAATCATATGAGAAAATTTCGTTCAATTTAATGGTGTAGGTTGAGGTTCCAGATTACAGTGACACTTTTTTCATGATTCGTGTACGAAAAGGCTAAGAATGTGTTGAATAGCCATCTGGACTCAGAAATCAGAAAATTGTTTTCTACGGAAGGATTTACACGATAAAGAAACTGACACATCGTTTCTCCTACCTAAACTTTACAGAAAACTTGACCATTTACAGCACAGGAAAATTCCGAGCGTGAATCGAATGTCTCATTGAAAAAATGGCTTCTATATAATATTTTTTTATTCACAAATCCCTCCCCCTTTTTTTTCTCAAGAAGGCACTGTTGAACATCTACTTATTTCTTGGCAAAGAATCATAGGTCGAAAGATTATTTTTCCCCCAACCATAGCCATCGCCATTATTAAGAAATTTTGTCCACTATTCCTACGGAGGGAAAAGGTAGGGTAAGAAAATGGATTTCTTAGACGGCACTATGCGACGTAGGCCCAGCTATTAGAAACATAGAAAAAAGAAGAAAAACAAACAAACGCAAAAAAAAACTTTGGATAACCTCCAAATTGAATATGATCATTTGAAACGTATTACGTTCAAGGAGAAGCTTCCACTGTACAGTTTCACTTTCACCTACTTATTCTTTATTTATTATTGTTAGGTGTTTTTTTTTTTTTTTTTTTTTTTTTAAAAAAAAGGAGAGTAGTTCGGAAGTTTTGAGGGGTAGAAAAAGGGTGAAAATGAGAGAGGCTGCGCCAGAAGATGTGAATGAGCGTAATTTTATGTATGAAATTCCACTCCCCAAAAACGAAAACGCCCATCAAAAGTGCTAAGCTCAAAATATGGCGAAACGACTATTCCTCCGATGTTCTACCCTTGGCTAAAACCGTCAAAATTTATGGCTATTTACTCGTATTATTTAAATAAAGCCGAGCATCGAGATAGATTTATGACTCCAAAGCTAGTTTCACATTCCGGCCTGCGGATCAAATGGTGACGACTTAATTTTTTTTCTTTTTAAGCGTCGGGGGTTACGACCTGCAAACCACTTTCAAATGTTCCAGCGACGACGCACAATGGTCTGAGATCATCTAAAAGAGGTCAAAAATCAAAAAGTAAACTTCTTGTCAATTAACCATTTATAAACTTTCAAGACCGAAATTTTAATCACAGAAAACACTAATGAAAAATTATTTAAACCAATAGAAATGACACTGGAAAGTTTTAAATCAATCTTAACAGTAGAAAACGATGATTTTTTTATGACTTTCATTTCACTGGTTTTTGGCAACGAGCTACACATTTATTTAGAGTGACGGTTTAATGGGTAACCTGCGTAACCAGTATGGGGGATTTTTAGGTTAGGTTTAAGGTAGTGATTAATCCATTTGATTCCGTGTATTTTGGTTCGGCGCGACGCACAGTGGATCAAAGCATGTTCCGATCCACTGTGCGTCGCGCCGCACCAAAATACACGGAAATAAATGGACAAATTACTCGCTTAAACTTAACCTCAAAATCCCCCATGGTGGTTACGCAACGCACGTTACCCATTAAACCACCACTCCAGATAAATGTATAGCTCGTTGATTTTTTGCCATTTTTTTTTTTCGATTTCAGGCCATCGTACAATACTGAGAAGAAATAAATGTCCGCTCCTATCTTATCATCGTTAAACTGAAGCAGTAGCGGCTGGTGCAAACTGGTAACAATGTTTCTCCTCCATTTAATTCTATGTTAAACAATCGAATCGCTGGTGAAGCGCTGCTTCATCATCAATCGATTGTTTCACACATATTCAAATGAAGGAAAAACGTTGTTGCCACATTACTATAGCCGCCACTGCGTGAAAAAACACGACTCGAATGCGAGGTTCGAGTTCTTGTTAGTTATATGATAAAAAAAAGAAAAAAACTGAAAGTTCGTTGAAAGGACTCACCATTGGGCGGAAATTCATAAAAATAGGCAGATCTAGGATTGAGGCAACTGAAACCAAACAAAAAGAACATTTTGTGAGCACACTGTATTTGAATTCAGGAAACGAAAAGAGTGATCCTAAACTCAACTCTATACATTGTTGACATTAAAAGCAAAGCATGCCGATTAGCGTAAACTGAAAGAAAAAATTACCAGAAGCATGATGGTACGTGAACCGATGTAAGGGATCGTACAATTACCAGAATTCTAGTATTTGAACCATAGTTCTTGAAAAGTTTGAGGAAATTCTAGTTCTATAAAACCATATTCTGATATTAACATCAGAATTTTCTGGACAAAGTACTAGACTCTCTAAGGTTCACACATCGTTGTGCTTCTAGTAAGATTACAAGAATTGAGGAATTATTTTTCTCAGTGTATATTTAGTGAAATTTTCCTTTTCACCGATGATTCCACCGGTTGACCAAAACAAAGTATGCTGTGCGACAGCTCAAAACTAGAAACCGTTTGTTTTTTTCATGAAAATGGCGCAACGCAAAGCAAAAATATCGGAAGGCGAAGATGAGTTTGAGAATGAGCTATGATAGAAAGAGAGAAAGAAAAAAATGAAATGTAATAAAATAAATAAAATAAACGAGTGTATCATTCGTATTTCCATCGGAAAATGCATAAATAATATAAGGACGATAAATTGATCATAATTCGCGGGAGAGCGCCAAGGTTTCCGATGCAATGCGATGAGATGCGACGCGACGCGACGGAGAGATAAGGCCGTTGAGCAAACAATTTGAACAGAGTGGTGGCTGTGGGGGGGGGATGAGGAAGGGAATAGTGGGGAGGTTTGGTTTAGCGGTGATTTTCGCTGTTACTGGCTGCCTATATAAATGGGGTGCGGTCGATTACCTGACAATGAACCTAAGGTGCCAAATCTAAAGATCAAAACTCACGAACACGTAAAATGTTTGATTTTTAATCAAATCTTCAATGAATTGAGGGATGTGGATTTGAAATAAAGTATCGTAAACTGATTGTCTGTTCAAAGAAGCTCAATAATCTTTTGTTGTGAATATACTAGTCGTAGTGCCACAATTTCCTCAAATTTTTAACAGACGAATTAATTAATCTTCGATTGTCCGGTATAAAATAACAATTCGTTAAACTCATCAGAAACACACGTACTATCGTTTTGAAGTATATGGTTTGGAGAACGAGCAATGAGCATAGTAAAGAACTCCGAGGAGGCCTCCTCTGCCTCATAAGTGTCCGCGGACCGCGACAATCACCAAACATTAGTGTTCTTTTTAACTAAATATTAATGTATTTCAATTATTTTCGAATCAATCTCATTTAAATTATGCTTATGAATAGAATTCGAGACGCTGACTTCAAAACTGATATAACTTTCTACTTAACTCACACCAATATTGTACGCTTATTCTATTTTTTTACATTTTTCGCGATGAAATGTAAATTGTGAGAATAATTAAAGCTAAACTCGAACTTGGTAGGTCAATTTACAGTGGAATCTTTGCGTAATATACGTTCTAAAAACAACCTAGTTTTGTGCCTGAGGACCCTAGTTTACTCATTGGGGGGTGGTCACTTATGTCACACAGGTATAAAAATCAAGAACTCCCTAATGGGGCTCTTGCAAACTTTTTCTACAGGGGATTGGAGAGTTTATTCTTGCATAAAAACCTGTAAAAAAATGACGATGATGAGTACACTAAAACAAACGAAATTCACTTTCAGAATCGGGCTTAGTGGCGGGAAGACGCAGATATCATGGGAGATTCCTATCTAAATTGAGATACATTTCTGTTTCCTTGGAGAAAGTGAGAAATTAGACAGGAATCTCCCATGATACCTGCGTTGAAGCGCCATTACGAACTTGACGTTTTAGCAGTTATGGGAGTTTATTACTGAATTTTAGACTTTCTTAGAGCGATTTTCGTGATTTTCGCTGGTTTTCATATCAGCTTGGACTAAAAATTTGCCCACAGCAAAAGTTTGGAAGAGCTCCATTTTGCTGACAGTACTAGAAATTTCCTCGGTTGACAGGTTATAGGGTTTTAATTTTTTTTTTTTTTTGTTTTTTTTTTGTTTTTGTTTTTTTTTTTTGCTTTGAACTCTTTTTTAAACTAGGTTGGGATACGTATTATAACCAAGACGCACGGGTCACGAGGTCTCTCCTCCTTTCTGAAAGTACCCCTCTCAGCTCTCACCCTGATGGCTCGCCCTCTCTCTAGTCCCTCCGTTCATCCCTGCGATGGAGTGGCACGTTCCGCACACAATTGTCATTCCTCTGGCGGCAAAACGCATGGGTTTTATCAATACCGCGATTAATATTCGATTTTCTTCCCGCCGCTTGCACTCCCTGCTCGTCGCGCTGTGTCTAATTCCGCGGGAGTTAGTCCCCAGCTCCGGATTTTATCTCGAAAGTTTAGTTACGTGATCATATTTTAAGTTTCGCCACCGCATCGCACACTGGACCGGAACGTAGATCTCTCCGGACATCGAAAGATTTTTATTTTTTTTTATTTGCTTTACACGCATTCTAGCGTTGATAATTATTTATAAAAACCCATGTTGTTTGGCTCAATTTAAATGCTAACATGAAAGCTATCAAGAGGATGGGTAGGGAAAGCATCCCGAAACATCCCTTCGAGGCGACGGACGCCATGCGGGGATGTAAATGAAAAGGAAAAACAGAGAAAAGGAGTTAAGATCCAGACAAACTTGCGAGCGAATAAAAGGGACCGTGGGACCGGGTCCAGACCGATATCGAAAAGGATATCGCTCAATGGTTCTATTTCACGAATTTTTCGGGCAAATAGTCTGAAAGAAAAATGCTCTAAGATGAATGATTGATCCTTTTAAAACCAGGTTAAAAAAACAAATCTCCGCTTGTTCACCGAGAAAAAAGAGCAGTAGCGATTACCACGAATGAGGTGGAATTTACCATTCCGCATGCCTCTATTTGCTACAACGTGATGCATAGATCATGTACACCAATCAGGAATGGTAAACACTACCGTTGACGATAACGGTGACGTGGACCATAAGACGAGGCTCAGAGACCCACAGGAATGGTAAATCTCACCTTTCGGATTTTTAAAGAGGGCCACTTCTTTCTGCGTCACTACGATCTCTCTCTTTAGATCATCAAAGATTTAGAACAAACGGTCTGCATATTTTTTACAACCAATTATTCATTTATTTATATTGTGATAAGTGATATAAGTACTTTTAGAAGTCTCAAAAAAAAAAAAAGGGAAAATATAAAATTGAGATTTTGCTGCCTCCCGACTACATGTCGCGGACCAATTTTGTCGACCAGACCGGGATTAGAACCTACAACCTACCTAATCCTAAACGAGAACCCTAACCACTACACTGCGCCTGACCTATATAGAACAATGAAGAATAAATTCGGTATATAAGCAGGCAGACGTGCGCAGACGTAGGTACGTTCGTCAGTTCGTGAGATGAGAGTGATTGTTTCATTCCGAGTTCTTTTTCAGTATTTGATCGTCGCGCCACTGCCATATTATTTCGCGTAGTTTATTCAGAGATGGCGCTAGGGTCGGCCGAATGTTGCGACACGAATGACGCGATTGAAGTAAGAAGAACAAGAAAGAGACTCGCCCACTTGTTTCTTGTTGTTTATTTATACTTTCTGTTCAAAGCGGAATCAAAGATTACTTATTTAGTATAATCTTTGAGCGGAACATGATGACCAACTTATGAAGTAAAAGTCCAATATTATGATTGATTAAACTAACAAATGATTAGTGAAGTTCTTCATCTGTGAAAATTATAAATGGAAGCAAACGTTCAGTCAATAATGTATCACACGTATGTTAGTTTTGAAAGTTTCAAAAATGACGAAATCAATAAATACCTCTCATTGGAGTTGACATTAGTTAATGTACTGTTATGACCGTAGGACATGCAAGCGTGACTTGTGAGAATGGTAAATTTGACTTATCGCGGGAAAGTGTAAGTGGCGTTGTTCTGAATGACGGAACGAGTCCATTTGAATGAGCGAGTTAATCCAAGGAATAGTAAGCTACCCCCTTCGTACATAACAATTTAAGAATGGTAAAATTCACGCTTGACTTGAGTCAACTAAACTTGAGGAAGTGTAATGCTTATTATTTTTCTGTTTCACAATATACTCAACTTCGGTTTGCTATTATGGAATGGTAAACCCTACCGCTGCTTTTTTCTCGGTGATGACTAATGGGGCAGTTGCAAGGGTCTAAAATGTTGTGTTTTTTATAAAGAAAATTAAAGTACTTGATGAGCTGAGAACAAAGATACCATTGGTTTCTAATTAAGTCCTATTGTTCCGGAGATAAGATTTTGACTCAAAATACATCGTTTTAAATGGGAATTCTGCGTAGTGACGTCACTACGCTTACGATTTTTTACAACTTTACACGCGTGTATCTCCAAAACCGTGACACTAATGAAAAAACCGAAGGCACCACTGTCTAGCTCATCAAGTACTATCATCCCATTTATAAAAAACACAACATTTCAGACCCTTGCAACTGCCCTGTTGCATAATAATGTAACAACAATTGAGCATGAATATAATATATTTATTTAATATAATTGATGGATATTTATCCATTATTACCAAGAATTAAGCTCTTTTTAGAACAGTTATTTCAAAAGTGGGTCTACCTACTTTTAGGTTGGAATGAATGAAAAGAATAGATTTTACTGTTGTCATGGAAAGAGTTGTGCACATATGATTGTAAAATAGAGAATATTTAACATGCCCCATTGCTCTGGGAATCATTCTTGTCAGCATAGAAAGAGTGACGAGATTAAGATATAGGAATCTCTCATTATTACTGCCCTAAGCCACCACTACGTTTGCGCAAATAAAAGCGTTTATTGAGTTTAGGAGTGGATTTCGGAAGTTTTTAGGGCTACTATCGTTATTTTTTGAGATTTTCACACCAGGACCGACTATTAAATCGCTTGCAGTAAAAGTGTGCAACAACCCCTTTATTTTACACATTTTTAAGCTATCATGCTATTTATAGTTGATAGTAATCTTTACATCTTAACAATAGATAGCAATCTATTGTTGATAGTCATCTTTAGTAATCTTTTTTAGTAATCTTTTCGTAAAAATATGTCCGGGATATTCTATTTTTCGACCCACTGTGTATTGCTTCTACGGTCTGCGCCGTATTGGCATATCTATAGGTTAGCGATTTGAGTTGAACGACGCACGTTTCGCGCACCGTATCCAGTATCCGGTGGACTCGGGGCTACCGTTTTGTGGACCTTTTAATGACGTTCTAGATTCTAAAATCCATCAGTGATTTAACCGGCTTAAGCAAAGATTGCCGATTTGAGTAATTCTCTAGGCCATGATGAAATTATTCAAAGTTCAAACTGCATGTCTTTAGAGCATCATATGTGAGCATAATAAAGGTGGAGGCACCCGTACCAGGGCTGCTGTTTGGCGTATAATTAATAGCATTTTTCAATTCACCGATGATTCCACCGGTTGAGAAAAGATTACACAGTTCAATTCAATGTATGACTGAAATGCACAAAAATACGCTCATCTGTAATCTCTTCTCAATCTGTGAAAACTCTGTTAATTAATTAAAATATCGCAAGTTTTTTAAAGTCATCGACGACTCCACCGATTGAGAAAAGATTAAACATTCGTGCAATTTCGTGCATTACAGTCATACATTGAATTGAACTACGTAATCTTTTCTCAACCGGTGGAAACATAGGTGAATTGAAAAATGCGATTACGCCAAACGGCAGCCCTGTCCCGTACCACACCCACGTCAGTTCCTACGTCACAAGGCAGTTTAAAGGTATACGAAATACTTGAAGTTAGCTTTTGTTCGCTTCTCTCGCAATGGGTCTGTTGCATACTATTGCTGCAGCGTTATGGAGAGTTGATTCTGGTGTAAAATCGGGTGAAAGTCACATTGAGAGCATCAAAAAGTCTCAAAACCCACTCATTAACTCACAAAAGACCCTTAACCCTTTCAGAGATAGTGGGACACACGTTGTCCCACTTAATTTAACAAGGCGTTCAATGGATTTTAAAGGGGAATTTTGCAAAAAGTTAAGTGACCTATCAAAGTTCTTAGAAAATTGTCTTCTTTTGAAAGGTTTGATAAAACCTCAACAAAAATCAAACCCCCAAATGCGCGCATGAGAGGGTTAAAGGAAAGCCTAAGATGGCGGTTAAAAGGGCGAATCAAACCCCGCATGCATGCATCTTGAGCAGCAAAGAAAGCCGACGACGGCATTCGACAAAGTAGAATTAAATCGACACAAAACTTGAAATATTCACCATAGTAATCATGAACAATAACGAGAAAGTAAAATTTACTGGGGGGAAAAAACACACACACACAGAATGACACAAAATGTAGATACTATGAGGAAATATGAGTCGTTTGTTTACATTCTAACCATCATTATAAACTGCCGTCGTTGACCATTTTTAGGTGCTCGTAGTGCATGTATAAAGGGTTGATTCGCTTTTCAACCGTCATCTTAAGATTTCCTTTAAAGGTCTTTTGTGGGTTTATGGGTGGGTTTTTGAGACTTTTTGATGCTTTCAATGTGATTTTCACGCAATTACACACCAGCACCAACGCAACCCTCCATAACGCTGCGGGCGCTGCGGCTAAAGTATGCAACAGAACCATTTACAGAACAAAAAGCCCGGTGCCTCACCGGAGCAAACGCGAGCGAAGATGTCTACGATTTCGAGTGAAGCAATGTTCACCACTCAACAGTGTCAGTCGGTGACTATTGTCTGTTGCTTTGTTGAGCACCCGAACAAAAATGAATCCATTTTACCTGCCTCACTTTAAAAACACGTAAAGCGCAGTGTGTGCTGGGTCTCTATTTGTCTCTGAACTCTGGTGGTTATGGTGAAACCACAGAACAATCGGCACCAATAGGCAACACTGTGGTCCTATATCTCAACAAGGCGGACGTGTGTGATTTGTGTTGAAACTCATTTATTTCTGTAAATCCTGGAAAGAAATCTTAGTTTCCAGCCTCACTTTTATTCTACTGGCATTTCAGAATGAAAATTTTGCGGATCATGTACTATATTTTTTTTTTCGCGCACGAATTCATAGATGTAAACATCCTATGTCCCAACATGGCGGACGCGGAATGAATTTGCCTCAAAATCCGACAGAGTTTCCGTTCTGGTGGTATTATTCTGTGGTGAGACGTCTTGATGAAGATTTTTACATTTCCTCTTTTCCTTCATAAAATAATGACGCGACATTTCACCCAATTCTCTCGAAGAACGAGAGAACAACTGAACAAAGCTCCTCTGCCGTAGCCAACTACGATTCCAGCTCGTATCACGACAAAACAAGGTCACTCGTTGTTCCGATGGCCCGAACTCTCACAAACCCATTAAGAACGGTCGTTTTAAACTCGAAAATTCGTGAGATTTCGGAACGGGTAGGTTTGCTTTGCAGATTCGCTCGAGGGTTGGTGTAAATACAGATGTGGACGGGGGGGGGGGGGGGGGGGGGGGGGGATGTAGAAGCACAGTTGAACGTTTGTCTCTCGCAAAATCGCGAATCACTGCTTTTGACTGCGCTCTTTGACCCCTCCTAGTGTTGCCAGATCGAGGGTAAAAAGCCGTATCGTCCCCATTTAAATCAATGTAAAACGTACGGCTTTTTCACCCCAATCTCGCAACACTGACCCCTCCCCCCTCTAAAATTTCAAATATATAGCTCGAAGCCAGGCGGCGAAGCTAGCTCTGACTAGACGCGGACAAAAGGTGCACGCGGCTTTAAAAGTCCGTGACCTAAAGCAAGGGAGGCTACTTTGGCTGAAAACGATGTAATTTCAGCGTTTGACCGTATCTCAGAAGGCGCTCGTTACACGTTACGTCTCACACTGGGTCGGAGCAAGGACATTTCCGGACTTGGAGAGTTTGAGAATTTTACTTAAAAAAAAAATTCAGCTGACGTACGAGTAAAACAACGAAATATTCTCTAGCTCGCTCTTCTTTCCATTCAAACATGATTCTAGCTGAAAACACACGCTCAAAGTACGGTTGTCAAATTGGGATCGGTGAGCAAAAATCCACCGCAAACAATTGAATTGCCAACCTTACATTTCTAAAATTCAAACATAACCTTGACCAAAACACCCCCAAAACTGATTTACTTGCTTTGTTGACTTTAGATTGGTGAACAGATGACACAACATCCATTATCGAATAACTCTGCAGTTTGACGGGCCGTCAAATTGCACAGTTGTTTGACAATTTTTAAACTAACGGAACACGCAACGGTTGTCTCACTTGCCGTTTTGTGGTGGATCTCAGCTCATCGATAGCCAACTTGACGGTTCTAATTTGTGCGTGTACGAAGGGCTAAACTGAGAGTCTAAAATCAGTTTGGCTCAACGAGCTACAGTGATAGAGAGGATTTGTGGGACGTTATGTCATGGGCGGATACAGGGAATTGTCTTTCTCTCTCTCCTCCCATTTGAAAACGTGCGTTAGAAAAGGACAGAAGAGGGGGCCAAAGTCACGCGATGGCCCCCTCTGCTGTCCTTTTCTAACACATAAGTTTAAATAGAGGGAGAGAGAGAAAGACAATTCCCTGTATCCGCCCATGCGTTATGTTGAGGCAGCACAGAGGCAGCCACGGTGGAAATCTCTTATGGACATTTTTCACACAGGCTCGGTTTGTTTGCCTCACTTTTTTTAACCTTTAAATTTTTTTAAATGTAAAATTGTAACAAATACATTTGAGATTGGTTATAAACAAAAGTGCAAGTGTTTTAGAGTGGCAATTCTGGACACAGAAATCGAAATTACTGTTTCTTCTGGAAGGATTCGCACGATAAAGAAACTGACATACAACAGAATATGCAAAATTTTCTCACCTGAGGGCCGATCATTTACTTCATCGTTATACCGATCGTTAAAACTGTCTACGAGTGATGCTATTGGTCGAAAATTGTAAAACTTGGCTGTTGCTATAGTAACCATCGTTAAGAGTCTCGTTTTATAAAGGCTATTCATGAGTAACCTTTAAAAAACGGACACTATAACGATGGTTACCATAGCAACGGCTAAGTTTTACAATATTCGACCAATAGCATTACTCATAGACAGTTTTAACGATTGGTACAACGATGAAATAAATGATCGACCCGCTGGATAGTTGTTGTATTAGAATTGTGTGTCTAGATTGCCTCTCTTATACACATGCACTTTCGTTTAAAATAACTTTCCACTAGCTGGATTAGTTACAATTTTCAATTTAAGGTTGAATAAATATGAGGCAAACCACTGGCGCAATCAGGATCTCTTCCATCTTTCTCCTCCCATTTGAAAGTATAAGTAGGAAAAGGACAGAATGAGGGGGTTTTATCCCGTTGTTCATCCTTGTCTAACGTAGTTTTTTAATGGAGAAAAGAGAGAGATGAAGAAACTCTCGGTGCGCTATTGAGGCAAACAAACCAGAATCAAATCGCCCATGCTGCCTCACTTTGAGATAGGACTTATAACAAGTATGGACCCCTTCTGTCATGTCGGGATAGCCCGTTCGTTAGGCTTCAAAATTATGGTTACACGCAGGCCTGCGAAATTAATTAAGTTTATTGGCCGATTTTTAAGTGTTATGGCGCGCTGATTTCAGATCTGACCTCCGTTTTTCTCCATCACGTCAGGATTTTTTGTAGTTTAGAATTTTTGATTTCCAATTTGTCATAAATTCACTAAAAAGGTAAATTTTAGACGACCTACATAGTTAGTTCCCTTCAAATACAAATTAAACTATTCTATACATTAAACGAATTAAACTGAATTTTGTCTTTATTTTTTTCGAACTCAGCGCCCAAAAATACACATAGGAATCACTAATTACTTGCCTTGCATTTTTTTTCATCGCAGGCCTGTGTTATTTGAGGTGATTTTAACTTGCTGATTTTTGGCCGTCAAATCGGAAATGTCTGCCTACTGTGCGTCGCCTCGCGCTGCCACTGACACGGATTGGTTCGCTTGAATTTGTTAAGTTTCAGCTCCGATGAACGATTTATTGACCAACTATACGGCAAGTAAGGACATCGTTTGTAATTCGCCTCACTTAAATTGCTTTCATTAGAGCTGAAACTTCTGAACACTTGATCCCCTGAATTTAAAGAATCAAAAGCCACCGTGACTCTGGAACAATTACGCAAGAAAATTACTCAATTGGAGCAAACCTGAACTTGAGCTTTCTATTTAAAAATACGTCTGAGTCGCTTTGTAACGTACAGTAAATCGATTTGTTGATTTTTCCGAACAATAATTTTTTTGCCTCAAATCAGCGAGCCGACCAGTTACTTAATCGTAAACCGATCGTTAAGACTGTATCAAACTGATTCTATTGGTCGAAATTTGTAAAACTTAGCCATTGCTATGGTAACCATCATTACAGTGCCCGCTATTTAAAGGTTCCGCATGAATAACCTTTAACTAACAGTTTTACAAATTTCGACCAATAGAAGCACTCATACACACACAGTCTTAACGATCGCTTCAACGATGAAGTAAATATATGATCGGCCCGCAAAAAAGTATCTTTGCTGTTATTTTCTGGTTAAAACCAAGTAATGTCCGACTCATTTTACCTCACTGCATTCATATTTGAAATAATTTGTCCGGGTCTTTAGATATTATTTTAACTCCAGAGCTTCCGTTTTGTACATGTTTAATGGCAGTTCTTATTTCACCGATTTTTCCATCGCTTTATCAAATGATTACTACGCAGTTCGGTTTAGTGTGTGATTGTCATGCACACAAATACTCGCATTTGTGGTATTTTCTCAAATTGGTAGAATCACCATTGAATTATCAAATATACTTGGTTTTTTTAAAGTCAGTGACGGAGATTCCACCAGTTGAGAAAATATTACAGATCAAAATATTTCCGAACATTACAGTCATACACTGAATTGAACCGCGGAAGAAATCCTTTGGTCAACCGGTGGAATCATCGATGAATTGAAAAACGCCGTTGAATATACACAAAATGCGTTTAATTCGGACTTTGTTTAGGAAAAAATGAGTACACGATTCTTCGCCGATTTGTTATGTGACGTCATGTCATAACTTACTGCACACTGCACGGAAAAAAACAATGAATGAGATGTGCACCACCCTGACTGCTTATTTATGTATTTATGTATTTATGATACGTTTATGAAAAGACAGACAAAAACACGTCGGTAGCGCTGACAAATCCTTTGATAGAAAAATGACCCAGCAAAATACTCTAGTAGCTAGCCAACCGAAGGTTTTGCGCGCCTAACTAGAGAGATTCTTCTGCGGATAAATCAAAGATCTGTGCGGTTGGTTCCACTAAAATCTTTCGCTGGGTCATGCTTCTAGAGTTCGTTTCAGAAGTATAGGCGCACCTAGACTGTAATCTTTGGCGAATTTTCAATTTTCTATCCTTCAAATCAAAACAAAACCTGCCCTCGACTTCAAACTTTAGATTTTAAAGCTTTCCTCAAAAAAAAAAAAAAAAAAAAAAAAACCCAACTCTCATACTCATTTTCATTCATTTTTATGAAGCAATATGAGAAAGAATGCTGGAAGATTCCAAAGATTATTGGTTTAGATGCGCCTACACTTCTGAAACGACCTCTACCAAAGGTTCTGTCGGCGCTACCAAAGCTGCTTTCACTATTTTTCCGATGCAGCTGTCTAGACAGTTGCAATGTTGGCGTCATCGAACAAGCACCTGATTTGCCGATTCAATGGCTAAAACCTCGGGTAAGCTGTGGATGATCAGAATAAAATTCATAGGTAAAAGCAAATTCGATGCGTGCCAAGGGATCTCTTTGAGGTAAACGCTTTAACTGTTTCTAATAGACATTAGAGAGATGAAATGAAACGGAACCAGGCTATAGCGTTGCCAGATTTCAGGGAAATATCAGTAGAATTTACATTGATCCTTATGGGAAATCTGCTGATATTTCACTAAAATCTGGCAATGCTGAACCAGGCGGCGGATGTGAGGCAGATTTTCAGCACCCGACGGAGTAGTAAAACATTCAGCATACTCTTAGTAAGAAACTTCGAGCAATGTTGCCAAATGGAGATAGGCCTTTAGCGATAGTCTGTAACTGTGTGTTGGTGCGTTAGGACCCATGTTTATGTTAATGATTGAAATTAATGTGAGAGATTCGACGTTTGAGAAAAATAAGGTGTTGACCTTGATTCAATTCAAAGAACCGTTGTTTGAGCCAAATACGTAGGTGACCTTGATTGAAGGATCCGATGTTTGAGACAAGATATGTGGTGCTGACTTTGATTGAAGGATCTGATGGTTAAGACTAATTTGGTAAGTTGCTGATCTTGATCGAGGGATACGATGTTAGAGACTAATACAGGGTTGACCTTGATTGAAGGATCCGATGATTGAGAAGAAATATGTGGTGCTGACTTTGTTTGAAGGATCTGATGTAAGAGACTAACACGGGACTGACCTTGATTGAAGGATCCGATGTTTGAGACAAGATATGTGGTGCTGACTTTGATTGAAGGATCTGAAGGTTAAGATTAATTTGGTAAGGTGCTGATCGTGATTGAGGGATACGATGTTAGATACTAATACGAGGTTGACCATCATTGGAGGATCTGATGGTTGACACAAATTTGGTAAGGTGCTGACCTTGATTGAAGGATTCGATGTTAGAGACTAATACGGGGTTGATTTAAATTCCCGATATATCGACATTTTTGCACAGATTAAACTGGAAAAAAATATAATTGCCGAAAAGCACGAGTTACTACTGCATATGGTGTTCTTTCTGACCATACAGATAACATACATTTTAACCACGACTATAATTTCTCTTTCCCCGTCAAGCTGAATTAATTGTCAAGCTCAAAATATCCTGAATTAATGTCGCCTCCGGAAGTAAAGCCCATAAAACATTAGGTGTGCTCGTCCGAGAAAATAAGTCTCAAGGTCGCATTCAAATTTACTCAGATGAGCACACCTATTTTATGACTTCATTTTCCTAAGACTGCCTCAATTGAGGCCTAACACGCAAAATAAATATAATTAGTAAAAATGAAAACAGAAAATCTCAGGTGTGCTTTTAATTAAAAATCCTAATTTTTTTTCAATGCTTGTTCCTATGGAAGATCATACCCGGTGTATTACCAGCGATTCTAGCGATAAATGACTTTAATTTGGCAATCGTGGCGGAAGAACTTCATCTTTCTTGACTTCACTTAGCGCTGCGGAGATTGCGGATAAAGGGTGGGAAGGTAAGAGGGCGAGAGGGTGGGAGGGAGGGGAGGAAGGAGGGGGAGGGGTCAATGAAAAGGGGGCAGGAGGGAGGAGGATAATTGTTACAACGAGTCCAAAATACACGCAAAACACACCGGAGAATAGCCGCAGGAATAATGTATAAACTATTACCGCCACCCCTTTCCTGCCCTTTCTGCTCCCACACAACCCTCTTCTAAGCCTCTATTCGCGCGCCAGGGAGCCTGAAACTCGGATCAATTCAGTTGAGCCTCGGACTATATCCGATATACGAAATTCGCGCACGACTTTAACAGAACTATGACCGTCACTGCACTGCCTGCGTGACTGCGCTGCATGCAAGTGCACACCGTGAGTAGCCTAATCAGATGGAAATCGGGATAGGACCAGTCCAATTTTCCATTCCACCCCCCCCCCCCCAACCAATCACGCTCCAAAATCTGCACCTTTCTGATTTGCGTTTCCGAAACGTATTTATACGCATAATATGAAATCGAAAGTTCTCTTCGAAGTTGAAAGCATTTAACCGAGGGAGTAGGAAGCGGGGGTGGGGGTGGGGGTGGGGGTGGGGGCTTGGAGCGGAATTCCGCACGAGATAAATCCGATTCGGCCAATTTGTGAAACGGTCCGAAAAACATATTCAATCACTGTCAGCTCGATGAGTCAAGTGATCACTTATTTGCCGTACAAGAGAACAGCTGCGTGGAATTTATACCGACCGCAATGATTTTCACCGTAGCATACGTGTACAACGGGATTGCGGTCGGTGGAATAAAGCAAAAGAGACAGATTGTTCACTTCCGCGGGGGGGGGGGGGGGGATTGCAAAATTTAGGATATGCTGAAATTCAGAGTGACAGTAAATATTTAACCGAGATGGAAAATTGTCGAGAAAAACTTATTCCGACACTTAAAAACCGACGAAAAGCTGCATAGTAACCAAAACTTGAGTGGCGGTGGGAGGGGGGGGGGGTTTGAATTAAAATATTACTTGAACTTGTTTCATCTTCAACGGCCTTCATAATTCCATCGAATTTCAGAAAACAAAAAAAGGCTATTTCTAAATATGCGCTTGAATAGACTGCTGCAACTCCCCTGAAATGAAAATGATAGAGGAATGACTTATGGTGGGAGGGGGCAGGGAAAGTTATTGAGAAGTCCTTTAGTAACACCATGTAAAACACCGTGTTTAAAGTAATAAACAATCTCATCTATCGAAGAAAATCTGTGGACACCTTTGTATTGGACAAAATATGAAACTGGACATTTTTTTGGATAGGTCGTAATCGCTGTTAACCGAATTAACAGATTTTACAAACGCATTTTCGACAAGATGAGTGAATTTATAAGGTTAACGAGAAGGTTCATCAATTCCATGGGAAACCATACTCCGTATTGCTGTATCCAAGGGTCTCGGAGCTGGAGCTACTATTAACATTGAAATTAGCGTCTCTTACAACAAAACCATGATAAATACTTTGAGATTAGTCACTTATCGTTCAAAAGCAAGGAGCTTTATATTTATCCAGAGTGGCGGTTTAATAGGTAACCTGCGTTACCATACCATGGGGGATTTTTAGGTTTGGTTTAAGCGAGTAATTTGTCCATTTATTTCCATGTATTTTCATGCGGCGCCACCGCACAATAGATCAAAGCATCTTCCGGTTCATTGTGCCCCGCGCCGCCCCAAAATACACGGAATCAAAGGACAAATATATCGCTTAAACCTAACCTAAAAATCCCCAATGGTGGTTATGCAGATTACCCATTAAACCGCCACTCTAGATACGTGTAGAGCTCGATGTTCAAAAAGTTAGCTTAGGTCCTTTCGCACAGTCAGAAATCGATTAAAAAGGTTCCACTTTCAATTGAATTCAATACAATTCCAATAGCTCAACTGTAATGTTTGACATAAATTTTTGATTGCGTGAGAACATCTGATGAAATCAGTCTTAGATTGACAATTCACTAGTCCCGAAGTATTTTCTACGATTTTCTGATCCGAGAGACACACATTTTGATTTTAACCTCGGCTCTTTCTCCAAACCCCTGGTTGTAGTATAACTTTGCTGAAGACCCATTGAGCAGTTTCTTCCTTTTCATCCCCAGATAAAAATTAGGTATTTTATGACGTATGACTGAGCCAGAAGTTTAACCCACTAAGGGCCAGGTTATTTCGAAAGAACGACACTCCTTCGTTTATAGGGAAGGTAGTTAACTGTTCGTACTCGGTAAAGTTGGAATTGCCTATACGAAGAATTGAAGGCGCCCGACGAGACCTTATCTTGTAAATGTTTTCATCGATATTCGAGTTTATTCGATATGAAGTCTGATTCAATATGAAATAGACTAGAGCAGAAAAACGAGCAGTGGAGTAGCGTGTAATATGACAACATTGTACTGTGTCCATTTAAACTCATGAAAAAGATCGAACTATTGAACACCCTCGCAGTCGACCTTTTACATGTATTTAAATTGACTCAATACAACGTTGCCAAATTGCACGCTACGCCACTGAAAACGAGTATAATCGGGCTTGGCCCATCAGGCGAGATAAGTCCAATGTCCATAGCGGAAAAATAGAGTCGGTAAACAAAAGTGGACACTCTCAGTTCATTTCAAGATCTGAGGACCGAGAGAGCTCTTTCGCTTTTGAGCTTTCGAGATTTCCGAGCTTTCGAGCTTCAGAATTTTCGAATTTCCGAATTTCCGGGAGCTCTTTGATTGGATCGGAGCGCAGGCATGGCATGGCAGCAGCGGGAAAGTGTCCGTCATTATTGACGCTCCTATTTACGGAACGTGCGCGGAATTGAGAAAATCCCGGTGGCGCAAACTGGAAAGGCTTTAACACAATTAAGGAACAAAGGGGGAGGCATTGGAAAGGAAAGGGGAGAGGGGGATTCGCTTGAGTGGAGGACCCGAGAAGATGCAGTTATGAAGGTTAGGAATTAGCAACTTGTAGTCAACGGAGACTAACCCGGCTCATTAGAAGGAAAGTATAGCGGAGCAGGGCACAGGGCACAGGGGCAGTGACAGTGGTGAGCGGGGAGGGGGGCACTTTCTGAAGTATACTTGATTTTCGGTCTGCTCCCGAGCTCAAATTAAATTTGAAAGCTTCGATGACGATTGTCTCGGAAAAAGACTGTAAATAACTGACAGGAAATCAAACGTCTTCTTTTATTTTTCATCCCTATCTTATACGAGAGACTCCAGCGGGCCGATCTTTGAAATCATTAGATAAGGCTGGTAGACTGGATAAATGAAGGGCTGCTACACGGAAAAAAAACTACGGTGAAATTAACCATACGATAGCTGATTTTGGCACCTGCTAGATGTTATGGCAATGTTAACCAAAAGTATACTATGTTTTGACTAGGTACTAGGTGATGTTACCTGATTGCATGTCGAATTTACTCAAAGTATCGGTAAATGTACCATACTTCTGGTCAAGTTTACCATAACATCTAGCAGGTGCCAAAATCAGCTATCGTATGGTTAATTTCACTAATCTTTTTTTTCCGTGTATTGGTCCCTTTAGAGAGTTTATCGAAAAGTAGAGCTCTTTAACCAAGTATCCTTCCGCTGCATTCGATAAGCTATCGGCTGCTGGAAACAAGCCGATAAAACCCGATAGCTTATCGAATGTAGCGGAGGAATACTTGGTTAAAGAGCTCTACTTTTTTTATAAACCCGTTGAAGGGACCAATAGAAGCACTTCATTTATCCAGTCTACCAGCCTTATCTAACGATTTCAAAGATCAGCCCGCAGGGTCATTATTTTGTAATGGGTGGCACACTCAGACGACTTTGAAGTAATTTTTTTCAACTTTTTAATCATTTAAATGAAAAAACTATCCCACCAACAGAAAGGTCTTAAATTCTACATAGTGATAGGATTTTCAAAATTTAAAAAAATTCTATCCAAAACCGAGAAAAGAGCAAAATGAGGGTGTAATGGGTGGGACAGAAAATGGACAAGGTTTTTGAATCACTTCAGAAAAAGTTGAATCTCGGTGAGTTTTGAAGAGATAAAAATTTGGAAAAAATACATGTTAAAGGTGAGGGTATAAGCTTTGATCCTATACATAAAGTTTTTTTCATTTACTAAATTATTTTTCTCTAAAAAAAGTAAAAAAAAGCGTAACGGGTGAGATAGCTAGGTTTCGTAACGGGTGGGACGCGTGTGATTTCGTCATTGAAAATACACATCAAACCTGCTGTAACATCAACACGTTTGACCTCATTAGATTTAGATAATATTTTCGTCTCTGGTTGCATTTTAATGCAAAACAAAACTGCCAGGCACTAATTTTTAAATTTCAATTTTTGCAAATCATGTCCACTTTACTGTAGAATGACCCTCCAGTGAACTTTACTGGAGTCTCTCTTTATATCTCACTCAGAGATATTAAGAAAAAAATTGTAGAGGATACCCCACGAACAAATTCTCACATCAAAATTATTCTGGGGACCGACCCCCCCCCCCCCACTCACCCTCACTGACCCACCTTTATTACTCTGAGAAAAACCCCCAGAACCCCCTTAAATATTCTAGAGGAGACCCCCAGACCGCCCGTAAGGGGTTACTTTTACGGTAGGCTGGTTACAGACTTTTTTTTTGCACATTTTCATCGAAATTCAAACAGCTAAATTTGAAACATTTTAATTTTTCCCTGCGTTCACCCATTAAACCTATCCCCCCCCCCCCCCCGTTGATTTTAATGGAAATCTTTTATCATCTAACTTGTCTAAAATTTAAAATCTCGAAAATACAAAAAAAACCCCCTCTGGAGACTGGTAAAAGCAACTTCTCTGCAGAATTTTGATGCATATGGACGATTGGTTCAAAAGATATGCTAGGATACAGACAGACCAGTAGCGCACCGAGAGTTTCTTCATCTCTCTCTTTTCTCCATTAAGAAACGTATGTTAGACAAGGATGGACAAGGGGATAAAACCCCCTCCTTCTGTCCTTTTCCTACTCATACATTCAAATGGGAAATGAGAGAGATGGAAGATATCCTGGTTGCGCCAGTGAGACAGACAGACATCTGCGCCATCGCAATACTTAAAAAATACTTGCCAATACTTGCCATCGCAATATATTAATTTCTAACTTTGTTGGTTGTGAGAAAGTAAAAATAGCGAAATGGGTCTGTTGCAAACTTGTAGGTACTACATGGCTATACAAAGGGACAATCCTTTTGTAGAATCACTTGAAAATAATTCCGTTAGGAGTCTCAAAAATTCCAAAATTGACTCGCAAACTCAATACGTTTGTTTACACAAAATTCCGAGATAACGCTCATATGAGCGAGTCACAATGATAAAGTCCCATCTATACTTGCAGATTTTTCTACGATCAATCAGTTTGATCAGCAAAGAAAGTTGCGATTAGATGGTGCTCTTCGAAAGTAACTTGCTCACATGACAGATATATCTTGAATTTTCGTCCAAACGCAATTATTGAGTTTGTGAATCAATTTTGGATAACTCTTTAATAATTCTAATGTTATTTTCAAGTGATTTTACAGCAGACATTATTTTCTCTATATAGCTGTAGCAAATGTTTGCAGCAGACGAATTTACCCTAGACTTTTGGACCTATTGGTTTTAGTCCAGTTGGATTTTTAGTCCAAAAGCATTTTACGTCCTGGATATATTTTTGTTTAACACCACTTCGGCATTATATCTCTTAAACCAATACGATTATAGCTAATCGAGTTCAAAGCATACGATTGCTTATTTTTGGCTGTTCCCCCACGAGTTATTTATGAAAAAAAAACACCCCCCCCCCCACCCACTCCCTTAAAAAAAGAAAAAGAGTTTAAGTACTACGAAGCGATGAACTGATCAAAGTGACAAAATATGTTTTCAGAATATCAATTCATAACAACTCAAAGAGATACTCTGTATCAGGAAGGTTTATGCGGACAGGTGACCACACAATAGCTACAATCATACGATGTGTAAATTGTAGCAGCAACTTTACCAATGGCTGATCTAAGATTATGTTTCTGGCAAGACAATACTTCACAAAGGCGGACGCTATCATTCGCCGAGCTTGGCGAATCACTGTTTCTACACTATGAGGTTCTTCAGCGCTCTGCGCCAACAATCACGCTACTGTATGTACTGGTGTGAAATTAAACAAGCGGATTGCCGATGGTTATATTTGAGCAGCGAGGGAGCATTCGAGGGGGGTAGGAAGGGGGCTTGGGAAACCCGGATCAAACTATTAATTCCGTTTCCGTTTCCGCTCCATTGTCGTCTCAACGAGGGAACTTCGTTTCAACGGGCGGCTCAACGTATTTCGGCTGCTCCGACTCGTGATATGATGAGATCTCAAGTAAGGTGAGTACATAGTGAAGAGAGGGGCGGAGAGAGAGGGGGGAAAGAGAGGGGGAAGGAGGGAGAGAGAGAGAGAGGGGGGAGAGAGAGTGTGGGAGAAGGACACATAGAGAGATAGAGGGAGGGAGAGGGAGAGAGAAAATTAGGAGAGGGGGAGAGGAAGAGAGAGAGGGAAGTACACGGGATTGCTCGTGAGGAAATGCGATCATCAATAGGTCAATCAGTTGGGACATTTATATCTGTGGGGACATTATTCCAGTCCCCAAAGGTAGTATCGCTTTGTTTCTAGCACATCGATGTTAGTTCAGGTCAGGGAAAGCCCGTCACATGGAGGGGACGCTGGACTCATGGAACCGGCGAGCTGTTTTTTTTTTTTTTTTTTTTTTTTTTTTTTTTTTTTTTTTTAGCCAGAAAAGCAGCTTTAAACTCTTAGGTAAAAATGTAAAATTATAAGTTTTTCAGCTTTTTGAGAGTAAACTTTCATTTTTCTCGTATTGAAATTAACTTGCTCTTTGTCTTTAATATCTTAACATTTCCCCTTGGATTTGTAGCAATATTTTAAAAGATTAGTTCAATTTGAAAGGGTTAGACTTTAAATGGTTGGAAGCATAGCCGTAGCCAGGATCAGTGGCGTCGCGTGCAATTCGGCAACAATGTATTCTATCCATTTAAACTCATGTAAAATATCGAATTCAGGGGGTTCACAGTGCACAAGGAAAATTCGATATATTTAATGAGTTTAAATGGAGCAGTTGCATTGTTGCCAGATGGCAGGCGACGTCACTGGCCAGGATATTGTCTTTCTCTCTCTTAGCCCCTTTAAACGCACGTGTTAGAAAAGGACAGAAAGAGGGGGCTGAAGTCACGTGACAGCCCCTATATCCATCCTTCTCTAACACAGGCGTTCAAATGGGCTAAAAGAGAGAAAGGCAATATCCTGGCTACGGCTATGGTTGGAAGTGATAGTGATAGTGATAGTCAAAAAAAGTGATGACTTTTTTTTTTAGGAAAAGAAAAGTTTCGAACTATTTGGTGGTCATTAACAAGTTTTGTTGGAATTAAGGGCCGTAAGGTTAATGCAGGGCTGTAGAGTGTAGAGTGTCTGAAATAATATTGATGAGCAAAAAAAAAAAAATAAATAAATAAAACAAAAAAATAAAACAAAAAAATGAAGTTAATCACATTTTTGTCCCCCCCCCCCCCCAAACCGAACTCGAAATGACGCCCCTGGTTCCAACGGTCATCTTATGGAGAAATAGCACAGAGAGTTCCGTGTCGGCCTGAAATCCAGTAGCCAATCAGAATCGTTACCCCGTAAGCCGAGCGACTTTTCCATATACCTACAGGGACTCTATAAAGAAACCCAAAAGTATAAAAATGGGTCGATCCGACAACATGCGAAATACTGAATACGGTTAATCTAAATTTCGTTTTCGACTGCGGAATTCAGGCCGAGCCTAAATGGGCTCGCTCTCTCTATTGTTTACGTAACGTGACTGCAGTTCCCAGTTTCCATCTGGAGCGACCGAGCGACACAAAATCCCGAGAATTTCGTGGCTCACGATAAAGAAGATACGAGTTGAACTCTCCTGCTTGCTTTCCCGCATGATGACGGGCAACCGAACGGCGAACGCTTCCGAGCCGGTAGCAGGCAGCAGCTAGCATTCTGACAGCAGCATCCGATTCTTAACTTTCTACGAGCGAACTTTACAGATTAGTTTTGGACAAATGATGCTCAGGCTCTGGCTCTCGCTCTCATCGGAGGAGTGCGGTTTGGAAAATACTCATTAACAGAGAGACTCCAGAAGGCGATTGTTATAGCAGGACACCGACAATGAATTTGAGTTGAAACAGAAGACATACTCGTATAATGATCATCGCGAATTCGCGAGGCAGGTTATATCAATACTATCTGAGAAGTCGGCCTCTTTAGCAACATAACTGTCCGCGACAAGCACCAAACATCAGTGTTTTATTTAAACTAAATTTTAATGTATTTCAAAAAATTTTCTTGTTAATTACATGGAAATTGTGCTACTCTTTAGCATTTGAGACGAAAATGATATAAAAATGATAATCAAAAATGATATAATTTTCTACTATGTAACTCGTCCCGATTTTACGCAGATTCTACTTTTAGGCATTTTTCGCGATAAAGTATAAATTGTGGAAAAACTAGATTATTTCGATCAAAACCAAGGCCAAATTCGAACTCGGCAGGTCAATTTACGTCGAAAGTCACGCTATTTGTGCGATTACAGGTCTAATTATAAGAAAAAACTCCATGATTGTGTCTAGGGACCCTTATTTTGTGTTCATAGGGGGCGGACATCTAAGTCGTTAAAGCGTAAAAATCCCATCTGAGATCATACCGAACCGAAGCCCGGGTGATTTTGAGGTTAGGTCATTGTGATCGGGATTTTACATGGGCGCTTAAGAGGGTTGTCTCTCTCCGATTTGAGCGCATGTATTAGAAAAGGATAGCGCAGACAGGGTCATCACATGACTTTACCCCCTATATCCGTCCTTTTCAAATACGTGTGTTTAAATGAGAAAGAGGGGGGAGAGGGAGAGAGAGAGAGAGAGAGAGAGAGAGAGAGAGAGAGAGAGAGAGAGAGAGAGAGAGAGAGAGAGAGAGAAATTTCTAGATTCACCCATGATGAGACCGGGATGTACGTACTGAGAAGAGAGGTTGTCCGGAGGGCGGGGGGGGGGGGGGGGGGGGGGGGGGTTGGCGGTGCTTGAACGAAACTGAAACTTCGCAGCTTGTAACGCGACGAAGGAGGGGGGAGTTTTGGTGATGGTTGTATCATATCATATCGCTATGTATAGCGCCTACTGCGCGCGAGAGAGTTTTCTTCTGATCCGCGACGCGACGTTTCTTTATAGGGATGCTCATCGCTATTTTCGCGCCACCCGCACTACCCCCACGCCCGCAAGCCCCATTTACCCCCCCCCCCCGTCCCGCCACGTCGAGCAATTCAAATATCATAATCATTTTTAATAGCGTGCAAATGTTGCCTCCTTTCGCCCGACACACCGTGAATCGAGATGTGGTTCTTTCCGATCAACAGATATTTGGGGCTATTTTTGAGTACAGCAGACTGATTATGAAGGATCGTATCGTAATTGTATCTAGCTGCTATCGAGTCCGTGTTGTTCTTATGGGTGGTGTCATTACAATGGGGCTCTTGCAAACTTTTGCTACTAGCAAATAAATAGTCCAATCTTATGTAAAGACCAGCAAAAATCACGAAAATCACACTAAGAAAGTCTAAAATTCAGTAATATACTCACATAACTGCTATAACGGCAAGATGGTAATGGCGGTTCAACGTAGGTATCATTGGAGATTCCTATCTAATTTGTCACTTTCTCTACGGAAACATAGAGATATGTCTCAAATTAGATGGGAATCTCCAATGATACCGGCGTCGAACCGCCATTATAATGCCCGATTCTGAGAGCTAATTTCGTCATTTTTCAGTGTGCTCCGCGTCATTTGTACAGAAAAGTTCGCAAGAGCCCCATAGGTAATATTCTGATAGAAACCCTTCAATCTCTACGATGTGTGCACGATAGATCAGGAGTCAGCAGTGAATTTCCTCAGAGATGGAAGGGCTTCTATCGTAATGACACCACCCAGAAGAATAACACGTACTCAATCATCCACTCGATGGAATTACGATACAATCGTTAACAATCAGCTTGCAGAGTGCGCTAGAGCTGACCAAAAATACTTTCGATTTTTTTTTCTTCTTCTTCTTTTTGTAGGTGTCCATTCCGCACTTAATACTACGGAAACCCCTCTAAAACACCTTTCTTACTTAAAGATTGTGAAGCGAACTGCATCAAAAATGAACAAAATCCACTTTTTAGCGAAATAAAGTGGGAGACAAATTCAGGCCGACTTTTTCAACGCTTTCAAGAGATAACATTGAAAAGAAAAAGTCATAAAAATCAGGGGATCTTAAGCCAAAAAGTTCGGGAAAAAAAATCTCGTAAATGCAATGGCGGTATGTTAATGCAAGATTCTTAAGATTCTTTAAATTCCACAGCCCAAATTTTAATAATTTTGTTGAATATTGCATCATTTTAACAACAAAAAGTGATAACATTTCTAAATGTTGGTTTAGCCCCAAAAGTTTAAGCTGAGTTCAGACAGACCAAGTCGGCTATGTCCGACACTCTTAGAATCAGAAAAGAAAAAAGCCACAGAGCTCTCACACTCTCACAGAGTTAATGAGCTGTACATTAACTTTCGCAAATATGTGTAAATCTCGCACAGTTGGCCTACTTTGATTTTGGTCTTTGCTTGTGTTAAATTAGACATTTTTTTATAAAAAAATAATTTGAGCTATCTGCATCTATTTTGAATGTCCAAAACATTCTGAAGATCGATTCATTGTGCGATACAATGCAACGATGCGCCAACTATATCCTTATTTGCTCGCAATTTTCAAGTCCCCTCCAATCCCTCCAGACCCGAGGCAGATTCTTGACTCGAATCCAAATGGCCCGCAATTAAAACTGCAACCGACATACACAATACGCATGCAGTATGCATCCTGCTTCTTACAAAATCCCTTCGATGATTATTTTTTTCTTCTTATACATAATATTCTACTTTATTGCTTCATCAAGTCGTCTTTAAGAAAGGAAGCTCGGTTTCATCATAACCAGAGTATTTTGAAGATTCGAGAATTGAATGCGGGTCTTCTTTCAATGCAGGAAAATAGAATCAGAGCTATGCAATACATGTGTACACATTACACCCATTCAATAAATTACAATGCTCCTTAGAAATCATGGATCCTGGTGCGGCATGAAAATTCTACAAAGATGAGCTCTTCCAAGCTTTTATGCTGCTTCTGCGAATGAAGGTTCGGCTTTCATGTATGAACATACGAGAATCGCTATGTTGAAATTAGGAATTGCCGGAATCCGATAAATAATCCAATTGGCAAATTGTTTAAAAATAAATCAAGGATTTTCAAGGACTTTTCACAGGATTTCAAGAACTTCCAACAGGCAAAAACGTAGTCGTTTTTTTACCAATTTTTTAGAGGCAGAAAAACCACAAGGAAATTCTCACTGAAGATTGCACTAACCAGAGGAAAACAGTGAACAAAAAAATAAAAGAAAGAAAAAAGTTTCTATTGGCTCATGCATTCTTTCTCGCGACTTCGCAACAAAAAAGACACGACATTCCTCAAGCACAAAAACAAAATTGGCAACAAAATGGCGAGCTGACAAGTTGAAGCCGGTCATTTTCAAGGATTTTCATGTATATTTGACGACTTCGACGAAATTCAAGGATATTTAAGCAATTGAAAAATAAAAAAGTAAAATCAAGGATATTCAAAGACTTTATTCAAGGCACCACGAACCATACTAAATGCCTAATGCTATCCAGTTTTTACGGGTTCTCCAGTCTGTGGACACCCTGAAAAATATATAAAAAGAACGAACTCGAAATCTTAACCCTACACTGCATAGTGTATCACTGGTGATACATGATGGAAAAAGCCCTATATCAGACATTGTAAAGTATATTTTGCCTTATTTCAAATTGTATTACCACCAGTGTCACATTATAAGAAAACATAAAAACGGGCTCAAACATTTTCCAAAAGACTACCAGCACTCATTAAAATGTATTTAATATTGGAAATCTTTGTGGGGGAATTTGCCCCCGCATCCAATTCAACCCCAATTTCAATAGTTTTACTAAGCTTTTGGCATTTGATCTTCGAAAAATCCAATCAAAGTAAAAAATTGGTTTTCTTTTGAAAATATTGGTTTTTTTTTCTTTTCCCGCCATTTCTAATGGTGTTACAACACGTGTAAAAAACGAGTACAAAATAGAAAAATAGAAATTTTTAGCGAAAAACTGTCCAATTTTTTTTTTTTTTTTTGCTATTTTTCCCATATATTTTGACCACCTATAGAGAATTGAAAAATCCATTTTTGGGTTTAAAAAAAAAAAAATCCTGCAGTGAAGAGTTAAACAACGACAGGCCCCAGGCGAATTAACTACACTTGGCAACTTTGAGTCGGGTTCAGAATAATTAATGTCAAGAAGTTTGCGTTGGATAAAACATTAAAAACGCGGTGGAAAGGGGCTGAGAAAACCGGGGTAAAAAGGAAGGTCTCGGGGATGGACGAAAACAAAGGGTTGAAGCGAACTTCTTTCCTACCCCGAAAAAACACAAGATGACAAATCACCGGCAATAACTTCAAATTTTAAAGTCCTGCCTCGAGTTTCTAATCACGGAGCCACAGTGGCGGGTGGCGCGGCGGTAGATGAGAGTGGAGGGTGGGAGGGCGGGGAGAAAAAGGAGGGGACATTTTTCAAATTGAGCCGCCACCGACGACGGAAAAGAGCCCGAACTTTCCCTGAACTTTGATGAAAACCGAAGTCATCCAAAGAAAGGAAAAAAACACCCGAGTGAATAAGCAAGAATAATTTAAAGGGGAAACACGGAAAGAATAAAAGAAGAAGAAACACTGTTGGAATGGGGTAGGGCGCGTGGAAGAAGACAAAATATTTTGATACGTTGATTTAAACTGAAAGGGTAACGACATCGCAAGGAGAGATAACTTTTCTAATGAGAAAAAGCTTCTTTCTTCAGCGTCTATTACGTTATCAAGAGGTACGTCAAAAATATAGTAAGTCCCATAAATAGGGCTCTTGCGAACTTTTGCTACAGGGGATTGAAGAGTTGATTCTTGCATACAAATCTTTAAAAAGTGACGATGCGTACACTAAAAAACCATGAAATTCACTCTCAGAATTGGGCTTGATGGCGGAGAGACGCAGGTATCATGGGAGATTCCTAGCTAAATTGAGGAATATATCACTGAGCTTCCGTGGAGAAAGTGACATAATAGACAGGAATCTCCCAAGATACACGGAAAAAATAAGACTGGTAGACTTTACCATCTGCTTAGCAGATTTTGGCGTCTACGAGTAAGTATGGTATAAATTTTACGATAATCAGGTAATGGTAACGTACCTTGTCGTAAGTTAAGGTAACATGTTAATATATTTTACCCTAATCATGGTCCGATGAGCCGCCATTAAAAACTTTCCGTTATTGCAGTTATGAGAGTTTATTATTAAATTTTAGACTTACTCAGAGAGATTTTCTTGATTTCTGCTAGTTTTTGCATCACACTGGACTATTCATTTGCTCACAGCAAAAGTTTGCAAGAGCCCTATTGTTACCAAGTTTACGTCGAAAAACACACTGTACAACGTACATGAAAGAGTCAAGACACGTGAAGGGAAGTGAAGAGGAAATATAGTCCAAGGACCGATCTTCTTCTACTTTACGTTCTCCCACGTGTCTTCGAGTCTTGTAGAAGCCCTGTACTTGGACTCGAATCCATCGACAAAACGTAATGAATGTGTGCCCACGAGATTATTATTAAAAAAAAATATGTACCTCCTCAGCTCCATTTTAGTGTTTAGCAATTTTTAACTTTGCACAATCCCTGATTTTTTTTCTTAAATTTTCCAAAATACTCCTTGATTTTCCACGATGTCATGAAATCATCTCGCAAGTTTTCAAGTTTTTAATCTAACGTTTAAAAAAAAAGAAGGAAAAGAAAAAAATAAAATAAAAAACTTTACAAGTCGAGGTCGATTGTCAAATGGAAAGGCTTGAAATTTTCAAATATTGAAATTTAAAATCTAACATTGTCAAAACGGATTTAAAACATTACTCGATTAAAAAGGCCATGAAATATTATGAGACTGATGCATATTCTACGTTGTTTCTTATCCAATAAATTTCGCGAGAGCATGCTTTTTTGTTTGTTTTGTTTTGTCTTTTTTTTTTTTTTTGCGTTGCTTTCTTTGAAGTTGGGACTGACTTTAACGACCACCCGCATAGATACGAATTAAAATGATGCTTCAGGAACTCAGGAAGGAAAGAGAGAGAGAGAGAGAGAGAGAGAGAGAGAGAGAGAGAGAGAGAGAGAGAGAGAGAGAGAGAGAGAGAGAGAGAGAGAGAGAGAGAGAGAGAGAGAGAGAAAGGGGTGATATATTCGAGCGGCTTCGAACTTTGAAGCTAACGATAAAATTAAGTTTCGCGGCTCGCCGATTCAAGAGCTAAATTGAAAACTCGATAATCCGCCTAAATCCACTTTTGATCGCTCCATAACTTTCCGCGGCTTACATTTTAAAACGTTCGGCTTTGAAAGTAAGGTCGAGCATTATCATGAAACTGACTCGTTCCGTGAATAGAGCGTCAGAATTTTTCAATCGGAAATAGTATGTTTTATAGCACTCTTTTTTTTCCAACCTCACCGTTCAACCCAAGAAAACTTTCGAATTTTTGAATCAGCAAGTTGTTCAACAGCTATTCTTGGTGCTTTGCGAAGAAAGCATACATAATCGTCTCTTACTTTAAAAAAAAAACAAAAACAAAAAACAAAAGGACAAACATGGAAAGCCTTCACCGAAGGGGGAAGAAAAAACAAAAACAAAAACAAAACAAAAGAACAAAAAAACAAACAAAAACCACTTCGGTAGCACTGACAAAACCTGTGGAAGGAAAATGACCCAGCGCAGAGTGCTTTAGTTGGGCCAACCAAACATTGGTTCATCCATTATGAATTAATCCTCATTCTACGTTACACCTAGTTCAAAAATAACTCGCGAGGGCCAACGTTTTACACTTAGCGGAGCGCCTCCAATTTATGGTTCCAAACCTGCCAATCCTATATTAAATTATCATAACATTTTGTTTCTTGCGCCTGAAGAATAATCATATGGGGAAAAATTAATGTAGACAAAATGAATAACCAAAAAAAGTAGCACGAAATTGAAATACAGCGTTAATCTTTCAAGGAACAATCACAATCATTGTGCCCCACTTAACCACTTATGGGCCAAGCCTGAGTACAACCGTTTTCCTTCTCCACTCCATTTCGCCTGGCATAGGGGCGCCTTCAATTCATCGTATAGGCAATTCCAACTCCCTTGAGTACGAATAGTTAACTACCTTCTGTGCATAGGCGGATCCAGCAATCTGGCAACAGTTTATTCAACCCATTTGATTGCATAGCAAATAATCGATAATTCACGAGGCCGTGGCCCCTTTAGGAATCGATTTTTTATCGTACATTCAAATGGGAATAATGCGCAGTTACCAGATTGCTGGATCCGCCAATGCTTCTGTGAACGGAAGAGTGGCGTTCTTTCGAACTAACCTGCGAGTGCTGCGACCAAAAAATGTTACGTCCTCACGGTGCGGTCCCGCAAGCATGATGCTCGGTGAGCACTTATGGAGGGTATAAACCACACGCACCCATACTTAAGTACGCGCCATCCAATGTCTTTCGGAGGACCGTCAAGTAGTAACATAATTTGGTCCCTGGTCTTTAATGGGTTTAATTTGACATGGGATGATTGGGAATCAATGGAATTTAAATCGACGTTTTGCACAAAGTTGAGTGACCCAACAAAGTCTCAGAAAAGTTTCCTCTTGTGAATGGTATAGTAAAATCTCAAAAAAAAAAAAATCTCTAACTCCGAAACTGCGTGCAGGAAATGGTAAAAGGAAAGCAACAAATACGATCAAGGCAGGGTAACTACGAGTATTAAACTTTTTAATCACCTAACTTTAATCCCACTCTATATGTCGTTCCTCTTTCTTCATTTATTTATTAACACGCTCGTTTTATTTAAAAAGGAATTTTACCACCGTAATTTATGATGGGCCATCCCCCCCCCCCCCACTATAAATTGCAAGGAAGAGCGGAAAGACATCTCCGCGAACAATAAATATGAAACTCGGGTGACATGATGATATTCAAGACATACATAAAACTACAATGTTTATTTTGTACCGGCGCAGGGCACATGATTTGAATTTATACACGCGTAAAATAAATGCGGGGGAGTAAAGTTCCCTCTCTCTGAACCGTGTGATGATACGAAAAATAAAAAAAAATAAAAAAATAAAAAAAAATAGAAATCATGATTACACTGACACACAATACGATAGCTCTACAAAGCTCGGGCGCGCATTATGAAAAGTTTTCCACGCTTTCGCAACTTTCTGTGTCTCTCTTATACCCCCCTATCCCTCCCAACCGCACTCTATCGCCGTCCCCTCTCACTAAATAAGAATAAACAAAGACGCGCGGTCTCGAATATTTATTTCGGCGATAATGACATCATACACGATTCACACGAGCGCGAATGCCTTACAAAATATCTCGAAAAAGACGATCCATCGTCGCCACATTTCATACCAAAAGAAATGGTTTTTGGACGGAATTTATAAAAACCAACCCGTTCGCTTCGCTGAAATTAAAAACACATCAAGAATGTCGATAAATATCAAAAGAATCTTTCTAGGTGTAAATAGATAACGATCAACAAAAGCAGTAAAGGATTACATCGTTAGAAACTCGCAGCGGCACTGTAATCTTTGCAGTGGACCAAAACACAACAACGGCCCTCAGAATGTAAACAAATGGCGCCCATGGTTTTTCACTTGTACTCTCTACTCTCTCATTTATACTCTCTACAAATGGGGACTCTAATTTGGTGATGTGTCTAAACGTGCATTAAAGTTACTTCTTTAAGCTTGTAATTTAATAGTCTACCAAAGTCACGCGGCAAACTTGCGATGGTGAATTGTTTGAAAAAGACCTTGTTTAATTTTTGAAAACCGGTTCGCAACAAACTTTTAGTACTAAGGCTGTTTCAACAAAAATAAAGATTGTGAGATGTAGATCTGGCAACTATGACAGTTCACTTCTCAACGATGATAAGACACAATAAATTCATGAATAAAGGTCTGAATTTATTCAGTGATTGTGAGGTGTAGATCTGGCAACTATGATAGTTCACTTCTCAGCGATGATAAGACACAATAAATTCATAAATAAAGGTCTGAATTTATAACGTGCGAACAAAATTCTCTATCGCGATTTTCTTCGCGCTGCTTCTGAACTTTCTTCACTCCGTCCGCGTATACATTGAGAAGAAAAGGAATGTAGGGAAATAAAAATAGAAAACTCCAGACTCTCGAGGGGGAACGAAAGGGAATCCCGATGCCTTTGTCGCTTTTTTTCACGGTTCAAAAAATGTATCCGTGCAAGGAAAAACGAATCGGTAAAAAGAGTCTCACTCTCTCTCTCATTCGGTGTGAGTGCGTGTGTGTGTGTGTGTGTGTGTGTGTGTGTGTGTGTGTGTGTGTGTGTGTGTGTCGACTGTGTGGGTTACTTCAGTTTTCATTTTTTCTGAAAACGTACGGAAGGCGACCATCGTTCACTCGGAAGGGCCGGATGTCTTAAAAATCGTAAATACTTTTTGATTATTTTTTCAAGTAAATGTACTAAATGTGAGCAGAGCTAGAAATGCCCAAAATGTGAACACAAGAGTAATAATTTTCAGACCAATAAAAAAAAAAAAAAAAAAACCGAAAAATCTCATCAGAACATTAGCCTAGGTTGTTTCTCTTCGCAGTTTGAAAATGGAATCCCATAGGTATTTTTTGATGAGATTTTTCAGCTGATGTTTAATAAAGTACCAAATGTGATTGAAGAATGACCAAGATATAAACATAATTGAAATAATATTCTAAAAAAAAAAAATAAAAAAAAATAAGCCAAAAAATCTCATCAAAACATCAGCTGAAATTGTTTCTTTTCAGTATAAAAAAGGAATCCCAGATATTTTTATGAGATTTTTGGTACCTAGAAAGAAATAAAGAAAATGTATCAAATATGAACAGAGCGTGGGAAATAGCTCAGATATGAACACAGGTGAAATAATATTCTGGGGGGGGGGGGGGGGGGTGGGGGGAGGAAACCCCCTTTGCATGAAACCCTGTAAATTTTAAAGGGTAAGGAAATAAATAAATTTGATGAATGTATGTTCTTTTGGATAGTATTAGCGTTGATTACTATTAGACATCCTTACTTCGTATAAATCATGATTGACTAATTGTTAGCCGTGAGAGACCAAGTATCAAATCGAAGCAAAATACCTTGAAATCTCTGCGCCATCGCAATACTTTCTAAATTTGTCTAACTTTGGTAGAATGAAAGAGTGATAAGGAGGCTGGATCAAGACCAAGAAAATATTATCTAGCCAGAATAAGTAAACAGATTCATATAACAAGCGTTTAACATACAGGGTGATTCACAGATCACGAACGCGGGGAAAAAAGACAAATAAAAAGCCTTTCTTTACTCTATGAAAAGGGGAGTGAACATTTGCAAACTTGTTCAACAAGGATCGGTTTTATTTTGATTTAGTTAACGCTTCTCCTCTTCCCCTCGCTTTTCCCTCTCACTCCCACTCTTACAACCACCCATTCATCTACCCTTTTTTCACCCTCAACGCTACGCCCACGCCGCGACCGCCTCGGCAGAACTGGGAGAGAGAGAGTAAAGTTTACAGTTGTAATCAAGTTTCTTGCGTATTACACTGTTTTAAAACCCACCACTCGAATGGATCATGAATATTTAAAAGCGGCTTCAATTAGACGTCACCCCCCTTCCCCCCTTCACCCTTCGAATCCCCTCCACCGTGCCTCTCTATGCCGGTTTACTACCACCACTCTGTTTCCTCCCCTCCCTCCCTTTTTGCAATGGCAACGAGAATGACTATGCGAAAACAACTTGTTGAGAAGTTGACCCGTTAAGTTGTCGAAACGGGTCTACCACGATTACCACGAAACCACCAACACCATTGATTCCAACGAGCTATATACATTTATCTAGAGTGGCGGTTTAATAGGTAACCTGCGTAACCACCATGGGGGATTTTTAGGTTAGGTCTAAGCGAGTAATTTCTCCATTTATTTCCAAGTATTTTGGTGCGGCGCGGCGCACAATGGACTGGAACATGCTTTGATCCACAGTACGTCGCGCCGCGCCGCATCAAAATACAGTGAATCAAATGGACAAATTACTCGCTTAAACCTGACCTAAAAATCCACCATGGTAGTTACGCAGGTTACCAACTAAACCGCCACTCTAGATAATGATTCCTCCTCCAACCCACAGTGGTTCGGAACATGGATTTTCCCGAATATGAAATTTTTTTGATTGTTTCAGAAACATTTTAAAGTTAGTATAATTTTCAGCAAAAACTATACAATCTGACTTATTTAAAGTTATATCATATTGGACTATTTTTTAATTTGTATTGTCATTTGTTATTAATTAACGCGAATCGTGATTTTTGTTCTTGAGACGATGTCCGGAAAAGTCCACGTAATCAGTCCACTGTGCGTTTAACAAATTTACAATACGGCGTTCGAATGAGCGGGTGACAATGGGAGAGTCCCATCTAATAACAGCTTTCTTTCTATGCTGGAAGAAGTGATTCATCATAGGAAAAACTGCAAGTAGATGGGACACCCTCATTGTCACTCACTCGCTCATTCGGCCATCATCTTGACATTCAGTTAAACACATTCATTGAGTTTGTGAGTCAATTTTAGAACTTACTATACTGTTATTATTGTTATTTTCAAGTGATTTTACATAGGAAGGGCCTTATTCAGCGGCGGCTCGTGAAATGCGATTTATAGATGTCCACTCAATTTAAAACTACAGAAAAGTATTGATTTCTCCGAGGTTCAATTGCACCCTCTGACGATCGATACTTTTCCACAGTCTTAAATGGAATAGACATCGATAAATCGCATTTCACGAGCCGCCGCTGGCTTTATTCCACACCACTGCGGCAAAATTTTGCAACCGACCTATCACGAGAAGAGGAAAAAACTAGAGATATAACTTCAGCATCTATCAAAGATAAGCCTCAAACAAGACTAACTGCAGAGGTTAAAAAGAAAAACCTCTTCAATTAATCTGTGAGATAGTCCATACATATAGTCTCACGGTTATTACACACGGTTGAACGAGTTTTTATGAGAGCCGCATCACATCGCATCGGCACATACATACATATACTGTGCAGTATGGTGCAATTTGCGATGAACTTTGCGGTATACAGTATATACACTCTTGCACGCGTGATGTAGGATGTTCCACTCGAAAAATAGTCGGAATATTGGATGCGGCGTGTAGCGCGGGTTGCATCGTGGATTTTATAGCGGCGCGGAGCAAGGAGAGCGAGTGGGTGGAGGGGGGGATGGTATAGCGCCATAGCGTCTAGGCAAGGAGAAAGAGTTTCACGTTGGATTGAGTTAATGAAATTGAAGGCTGATCATTAATTCATCATTCATCGGATGGAGAGAAAGATACTCAGACGCGGCAAAGATACTTGGGCGTGAGCGGCACACAAGAGAGAGGAAGACGACATTTGCCGAAAAACGACTTATAGAGGCCATTATTCATTGCATGAATGGTGGTAGTTAATTGCAAGGGTCTAAAATGTTATGTTTTTTATAAAGAAAATGAAAGTGTTAAATGAGCTGAGGTCAAAGGTGCCTTTGGTTTCTAATAAAGTCCCATTGTTCCACGGAGATGAGATTTTGACCCAAAATATTTTGTATTAAATGGGAATTCCGCGTAGTGACTTCACTACGCACACGCTTTTTTACAACTTTACACGTGTGGACCTCCAAAACTGGGACACTTGGGAAAAAACCAAAGGCATCAATGTTCTCAGTTCATCATTTCCTTTATAAAAAAACACACGGTTTCAGACCCTTGCAACTAACTGCCCCATTTTCAGGGTCACAATTTCTCGCAAAGCTGAGGGTGCAACTCAAAGCCTTTTTGGAAAAACCTCCTTGCGTCTTGAGTTGGTCTTAATTTAAGAATTCTCATGACTTTTCTATTCAACGATGGTGGTTCATGGTATTTGTCGATCATGTTTCTCTGTCATTTGAACCTATGCGAAAATACAGATTTCTCGGGGATTCAGTGAAATCCCTGGAGATTGAGTATTTTGCGTAGGTTTTAAACCTTTTGTGAGGTCACAAAAAGTCGAGCGTACACGATATCGGTCAGGACTTTTTTTGGGTGGCTTTACACACCAAAAGGAACATCTTTATCCCTGACTTGAACTTTTGTGGTCCTCTACCCACTGAGCTGAGGACGAGAGAAGGAAGCCGCATATGCGGCAGGACTCAGGAGTCAACTCGTTCATCATAATTTCATGTGAAGATGGCATCACAGCGCAAAACAGCTAGGGAACACGGATTCGCGCGGCAAAGCCCGACGCGACGCGCCAAACGTCTAACTTCACGTCGCGTTGCGTTGACTTGAACGCGACGCAGACGAACAAACCTATATAGCAGGAGAACGAATGCAACGTTGACAAAAACAGAGGGGAGGTGTGTATACACTTTCCATACGAACTAAAATAAGAAGGATCGACCATGAACAATAAGTTCAGTGAAGCTCATTAAATTCGATAATTTTGGAAGGGTCACAGTTGGGCTCAGTGATGAGCAAAAATCAATTTTTGAATAACCATGAATAATTAACTAAAGTTATTCGCATCATTCTTATGTCATTATTATTAGTAAATCGAAGTTTTGACACTA
Organism: Trialeurodes vaporariorum; assembly: GCA_011764245.1. Classification (NCBI taxonomy): domain Eukaryota; kingdom Metazoa; phylum Arthropoda; class Insecta; order Hemiptera; family Aleyrodidae; genus Trialeurodes; species Trialeurodes vaporariorum. Next base: position 37,272,230 of record VMOF01000320.1, on the reverse strand, counting down.
CCAGCATATTCATTCGTCAAAAAATGAATGACAGGTAGTGATAAAACTTTGATTTACTATCACGGAAAAAAGTAGAATGTGTTGATTACGTCCCATGCAAAAAAAACTGATCAATTGTGGCCAAATTCGTGCCTACAACACATTCTACTTTTTTCTGTGTAGGAATAAAATGAGAATAATGCGAATAAGTTTAGTTAATGATTCACGATTATTCAAAAAATGATTTTTTCCTATCACTAGCTTGGGCTGTTAATCGATTCTACTTTTAACGGTTGATTTTCAAATTTTGCTTCAGCGGTGTGGCACATTACTGCTGGTGTGATATTTGCGTGAAAATATTGATGTGCACATAAGAAACTTTTAAAATCCACTCGGTAACCTAAGAAATCACTTCCATTTGGAATAAGTTGCGTTACTCTATGCACACCATTTCCACCGATATACTCCTTCATAGACGGAAAATCGGGTTCATGTAAAGTGTAACCATCAACATAGCCTCCAATTATTGTCGGTTTCATTTAAAAACATAATATTTTTGCATTATTTTATAATTTTCTGTCGCCAGAAAAAAAAAAAAAAAACAAAGAAAAAAAAACTTGGCAGTAAAATACAGTCATATCTCTTACATTTTATTTAAATTATTTTAAGCAGAAAAGGTAACATTTTGAGGTTACGTGTTATATTGAACGCGGTAACTTCGTATTATGTCGGTAAAAATAGTGTGCAGTGTACCGCGGGTTGTTCAAAATGGAAGTGGTTTCCTGAATTAATGAAGGGATTATAAAAATTTTTAACGAGCGTAATATTTTTATTTTTTTTGGACGGAACTTAATTTACGATGTTAACATTACGTCATATTCACTGAAAAAAACACAAAATTTCGTCGCAAACGAACAGACCTTTTGAAAAGGTTGACAATAGGGAAGTAGAAACACGAGCCTATACTTATATTACGTTGCGATGCGATGCCTCGACGGCTTTAGGTAGCTAACTATTCCTGCATGAAGGCATTGGTTTTGCCTATTTGACGATTTGAAGGCGCAGCATGCAATAGCTCATGATATTTATCACATGAGCCTCAGTGTACTGTAGTCGAAAACAGCTGTTAGTTTTGCGTGTTAACAAACCCATTATAATGAGCGTTATAAATGGTTTTGGTGTTTTGGTGCAAAGTCAACGGTTAGCCAACGCAATGCACTCATTGGTCACCATCAGCTGTGACACAACTTGCGTAGCTTTCTAAACTAGCTCTCACACTCTCCCTTGGCCCTCATGCATATATCTATCTCTTTCTCGGGTCGAAATTCGGAAACAAGGCCTTATTACACATTTCCTTATAAAAATCGCATTAATAATACTCTAGAAATTCATTTCTACCGAAAAAGTTTCGAATATTTCTGTATACAATTTTAGCCATGAGAGTAAGATAGCAATGCATAAGGGCCACTTGAGAGTAAGAGAGATAGTTTGAAACGATTAACGAGCTATTTCAATCGGATGATGTCATCACTAAAACTGTCTATTCTATCGCGATTCGTTCCGTAATGTCAAAGATACAGCCTCCGTTTACTGTGCGGCAGAGCGCTTAAAATTGAGGCAAATTACGAGGAGCCCGTAAAACACGAGATGTGCTTTTCCGTGGAAAACATCTTTGAATTACAGAGCTCAATACCGGGAATGAGCGCACCCCAAGTTTTATAGGCCCTTTTAACCGAGACCGCGCGCTTCACTTGTTTCGGAGGAGGACAGAGGAAGATGGGGTGGGAGGGGGGGGGGGGGGGGGGTGAAGAAACGATGTCTTTCATCTCGGGATCATAACCCGGGCAAAAAAAGGAAGAGAAAAAAAGGTAATGAACTTCTAATCCCTTGAATGCGCTCAGAGCTGGGGGTAAAGTTGAAAGAAAGGGATTAAGAGTTAATAAAGTGACTTGATGATGCGTGATGAGTAGAAAGAGTGAGTAATCGACCATAATCGCGATGCCAACGTTGAACGGGTGGCGGTGAGCGCCGTGAATTCCGAGAATACCGTCACGCTCGACACCAGCAAACGGTAGGTATAGCGAACGCGACGCGCCATGCGCCATCAACTCGTCTTTTACCTTTGAGTATAAGAAAGCCAAGTTTCGAAATTAGGGGACGATATGTTCCCCAGGTCGTTGACACAGATTAACCCTTTCAAACCTGAAAATACTTTTAGTTCATTAGGAACGGATTCTTGGTCATCATAGCTGATCTGAGCACAGTTTTCTCATGTAAAATGAGATACATCTTTCATTTTCTCCATAAGATTCTACGTTATTCAGATGTACTATCGACGAATAAAAGATTGTCGCACAATTTTCAAAAGACAAGTTTCGCCTTCAATGTTCTTGCTCGGCCACTCTTCATACTCCTCACACCTTGCAGGTGAGAGGGCAGTGGGGGTGGGGCGAAAAGCCGTTGTGTAGTCCAGTCCCACACTCACACCCATAACTGAAAATGAGTGAAAATGTCGCGACAATCTTTAATTCGTCGATAGTACATTGAAACGTCAACCAGGTATGAAAGGGTTAAGGGGAGCCTTTTTCATTTGAAACCCGTGGCCGGGACGGGGGGCGTCTTGCCATACGCCCTCGACTTCTGTTTTCATCACTCAAAAACCGTATTTTCGCGAATGAGCATTGCGGATCCAGCAATGCGGCAACCATGCACAACACTCCCATTTAAACGCATGAGAAACGATCGATTCTTGAGAGGGCCATGGCTTCTTTACTAATCGACTATTTCTGAAGCATTTAAATGGGAAGAATGCAGTGCTGCCAAATTGCTTGGATCCGCCAGGTGAATCTTGTTAATCCGATGATGAAACCTTAGTGCGACAAAAGGAAACTTTATTTTTGGGTGTTTTCCGATCAATGTCGTAGATGGCATCAAAAATATCGGGTTCGTCTGTAACCTACAAAAGAATGGGGTTCAGATTAATCTGATAACTTTGTTGACATCAATATCCGAAAGAACGTCTAGCATCTGTTTTCAAAGATTGGCATCGATCAACCCTATCATAAGAATTTGACGTTCAGGTTATCGCGAAAGTACGCTTAAATGCACAAGCTAACGAACGTATAGAGGCTATGAAGGCCTATTTGTGACTTAATGGAGAGTAAAGGCAGAGCCGGACTGAGAAAATTTGGCCCGGGGTGCTGATACCCCAAATACCCGAGTGGGTAGTTTAAGGGGGGCACCCCTTACTGCGGGGGGTCGGGGGGTCCTTCCCCGGAAATTTTTTCGACATTTCCTCCTCTTAAAACGAAATTTAGTGCATTTCACAGTAGAAGTAACTATGCTTATTCTACCGGTTTTTTTTTTTTTTCGTAAATCATTTTTCAAGTAACTAGCAATACAAATTAAAAGACACGAGCAGGGGGGGGGGGCTGCTGAAATGCTACACCTTTGACATTTATGGTTGATTTGTGGTAGATTTATTCGGTTATTTTTGCTGAAGCTGGGGCTATGAGCCTTCATTTGAATTAGTATTTACTAATTTAATTAACGAAACTATTTTTTGCGGTCAAGTTAGACGATGAGCTACTTTGCCATTTTGTCTCCTTTTTCTCTTCATTTCTGAGTAGCAATTTGGCCCGTGAAGCCGTTGGCCCGGGGTGCGATCGCACCCCCAGCACCCCGGCCAGTCCGGCCAGTCCGGCCCTGAGTGGAGGACGAAGGGGGATAAGTTACCTTATTTTTTGTTGACTTCCAAATTTAGAAATCTAAAAGTTAAATAGTGTGCTGGGTCCATAAATTAGAAAAAGAAGTCTGATGTATGGATGGCTTCCGAGGAGAGAGGGGGGGGGGAGAAGCTTGAAGGGACTCAAAACTCTCTCTTACCAAAAAAAAAATGAGCAGGTGGCCTTAAAATTGCTAATAATAGCTTCTTGATTTTTAAGGTAAGCATGAAAGCGAACTAACTCTTACACATTAAACTAACATCAATTTTAAATTTATGATCCCCTCCCCCAAAAACAGAAAGACGACAGGCAAAGATCATAACTTTCAAAATATCCCCCCTCTCAATTTCAACCCCCAAAGGCCAACAGTTGCCAATGGTCTGACTTATAAGATGAAATTCAGTAAAAAAATTGCAGTGAAAGTTTTCAGTGAATGCAATTCGGGCACCGCGAAGTAACTACATTGTATAGTATACTGCAAATCAAACTAAAACTTTCTAGCAAACAGCCGGCTCTAAATAATTATTCGGTATGCTAAAGGAGAGGCATTCGTCGAACCGAGCAAACATAATATGCTCGTGATTAAAAAATTCTCCGATTGATTTAGTAAAGGGCTTTGGGGCTTGGGCTCATAGACCCTTTAAAAGCGGCGGGTAAGACTCTCGTTCAAGAATCCTTTGAAATCACAAAAGATAATTTTTTCCTCGTATAAAGAGAGAAAAAAAGAAAGAAAAAAGAAAGAAAGAAAGAAAAAAAAACCCCGTCTGCAACGTAAAAGACTCGACGACACGTGCGCGTGCGCGCTCGAGGTGTTGTCGATGAAACTTGATTTTTTCCTCGGATAAAACGTCAATTGGATCCAGAGCAGTTTTATTACGGTAACAGCCCTTTTTATAGGTAACGCTTCCGACTAAAGCTCCTTGCATTTCTCGTCTCAGACAATCGTACTTCCGGGAAGGAAGAGAGCAAAAAGATGGACAGCGTGAAAGGAGGAGGGAAAAAATCGGTTTCAAACCGTGAAATTGGATAAGTTTAGAGACCGCAAGGCAACTCGTCCCGTTGTTATTTCGTTGAGACAATGCATTCGTATGCGACCACAATATCTTGCACGACAAGAAACGGTTGAGACTAATATTAACTTTGATTGAGAGTCTTAATTTTCTATGGTATTGGGGATGCCGGTGTTTTCTGGCGTATTGCTTGAATATCATCGAGCTATCGAGGTAACGCCAACCACGCAGGCCTTCCATTCAATGGGGCTATTGCACACTTTTTCTATAAGCGATTTAATAGTCGATCATGGCGTAAAAACCTCAAAAAATAACGATGGCGGCACTAAAAACTTCCAAAAACCACTCCTAAACTCAATAAACGCAGTTATTTGAGCGAGCGTAATGGTGGCCGAAGGCACTAACAATGGGAAATTCCCATCTAACAATTCTGAAACTCCATCAAGAAGTGACCAATAAGAGACTACTTTCATTTGACACCGGTGTCACTAGGTGTTGCGGCACCATTCATCGGATGTGGATCATCACTCTGATGACTAATTACTCTGTGAATCATCCTTGTCAGCATAGAAAGAGTGACGCAATTAAGATAGGAATCTCCCATTGTTAGTGCCTTCGGCCACCATTACGCTCGCGCAAATAACTGCGTTTATTGAGTTTAGGAGTGGATTATGGAAGTTTTTAGTGCCGCCATCGTTATTTAATTGAGGTTTTTACGGCTCGATCGATTATTAAATCGCTTATAGCAAAAGTGTGCAAAAGCCCCATTGCGACTTTTGTTTACTCTTTGAATTGACCCTCTGATTTTTGACCACGTTTTGACGATCTCATACCATACTGCGTTGTAGTAAAAGTTTGTAACAGACCCATTGATAGTCTATGAGCCTTCAGCAAAACCTTGCATGAGCACCACACCGAAATATTTTCTAATTTGCAACCATTTCCTAAGTCTGCGTCAAAATAGATTCTCCGAGTCTCAAAATTAAATTGACTGGAGGTATACCAGGTGAATGATGTACGGTACGCCACTTCTGGACCCCTCGAGCATTACAAGAGATAATAGACCATTGGCCGGAGACCACGCCCCTTAAGAAACACACAACCAATCCGAGCACAGCATTGGATATTAATCCTTCAATTATCCAACCTATCAAAAGCGGGATTATGCTTTTTATTTTGATGGACTGAATCATCCACACGTGGATTCAATAATTTTCAGTATATATAATAGTGTATACAGCACAGCCTTGTAGCGCTGCACCATCAAAATCCTAGATTCTCTTTAACACCAAACTACTTTACGGATGAATGAAGGATCGGGAACTCTGAAGCATTAATAATCGGAAAGCTATGTTAATAAGGAAACGATAGGTTATCGGTTTCGCACACTACTTGTGCTTGGTCATCGCGAGCGGCGTTGCCAAATTGATGAGGTCAGTTCTCAAACAAGAACCATAATAAAGCGGTTGCGAGGGTCTCAGACGTTGTATTTTTTATAAGGAAAATGAAAGTGCTTGATGAATGATGAGCTGAGAACAAAGACGCTTTTGGTTTCTAATAAAGTCCCATTGTTCTGATGGAGATGAGATTTTGGCCCTAAAATACATGGTTTTAAATGGGAATCCCGCTTAGTAACGTCACTAAGCACACGATTTTTTACAACTTTATAAGTGTGTATCTCCAAAACCGGGACACTTAGAAAGAACCAAAGACTTAATTATTCTCAGCTCATCAAGTACTATCATTTTCTTTATAATAAACACAACTTTTCAGACCCTTGCAACTGCACCATTAATGAGGTGAGCTCTCAAACTAGAGACATAATAGGGCTGTTGCAAAGGTCTGAAATGTTGTGTTTTTTTATAAATAGAACGATAGTGCTTCTTGAGCTGAGAGCAATGGTGTTTTTGGTTTTTTCCTAAGTGTCCCGGTTTTCGAGATACGCACGTGTAAAGTTGTAAAAAATCGTGTGCGTAGTGACGTCACTACGTGGAATTCCAATTTAAAACAATGTATTTTGGGCCAAAATCTCATCTTGGGCACAATGAGACTTAATTAGAAACCGAATACATCTTTGTTCTCAGCTTATAAAATACATTTATTTTCTATATAAAAAACACAACATGTCAGGCTCTTTTAACTGCCCCATTAGAGGAATCTCCCATGATACCTGCGTCTCTCCGCTTAAGCCCGATAGGACGGGCTTTGGATCGTAAGTATAAATGGCAGATCTAACCTCAAAGATGTTAACTGCACATCGGAATTTTGGGAGCGCTCCCAAATCTACGTAATTTAGGGCCGGTCTACTAGAGTCCACCCGACTCACCCTAAAGGCTGGTTTCAACTCCTCATTGGTTTGCGTCTCGTGATACATATTTGAGGTTACTTTTCGAAGTTGCCATTTTTAAACAGTCCAAGTAGAGACTTATGCTTGTGGAGGTACTTGGGGGCAGACTTGGGTCGAGGCGCAGTGGCAACGCTGCATTTCGTCCATTTAAACCCACGCAAAATATTGGTTTGAGGGAGTGCACTGTGCACATCCAATAGTTCGATCTTTTTCACGCGTTTGAATGGACAGAATACAGCGTAGTCAGATTACACGCGACGCCACTAGGTCGAGGACCGTCCGTCCCGAACATGAATTAGTCCCTGAAAATGTTGCGTTTACAAGTTTTCTCAAACTACAATCGTCGCAACAGGAAACTCCTAAATGGGGCTCTTGGAAACTTTTGCTGTAAGGAAATGAATAGTCTAATCCGATGTGAAAACCAGCGAAAATCACGAAAATCACACCAAGAGAATCTAAAATTCAGTAATAAACTCACAAAACTGCTCCAACGGCAAGATCGTAATGGCGCATCAACGCAGGTATCATGGGAGATTCCTGTCTAACGTGTCACTTTCTCTACGGAAACACAGAGATATGTCTCTAATTAGATTGGAATCTCCCATGATACCTGCATTGAACCACCATCATGCCCGATTCTGAGAGTGAATTCCGTGATTTTTCAGTGTCATTATCGTCATTTTTACAGGTTTTTATCTACTCTTCACAGCCATGTAGCGAAAGTAAGCAAGATTCCCATTTTTGGAAGAATGCAATTTCACCGCACGAATGCTCTGCTGACTGCATACACTACATATTGAAGGCGTCCATTCTGAACCACCGCTTCGTCGGAGAAACTGATTGTGAGATAAAGAAACGCGAAATATTCACGTCTCAACGTATCAGACAACATGACAACATTGTCGAAAAACCCAAAATGCATTATGGCTCCAATTTATGGTGAGGTAGGCCTGGATAGGCTTTCCGCCCGCTCGAATAATAACAAACAGAACTAATGATACCTATACTCCTAACTCGATTACTGATTACGCTATCCGGACAACACCAAATAGGTAACCTATCCGGGCTCGAGCGAAATATAAAGCAGAGTAAATGTACACGTGTGTGAAAGTGAGTATTACGGGAATATAGAAAACGCTGGAGTGTGAGTAGAGCTAAATTGGGTAGGAAGCGAAAAAAAAAAAAAAAAAAAAAAAAAAAATTAAAAAAAAATCGAGAGACGAAAACGAGGATAGTCCGAGGGATGAAATGAATTCAGACTTTTTTTTTTATTTTTTTTTAATGGACACGGGGAACATGTTGAAAATTTATATTAATGCAGAAAATAACGCGTTTACGATTTTATAATTGAGATTTTGTTTCATGCAAGCGCGGAGAGAGAGAGAGAGAGAGAGAGAGAGAGAGAGAGAGAGAGAGAGAGAGAGAGAGAGAGAGAGGGGTGGTCACGAGAGAGAGATAGTGGTTGAGGGTGCCACGCCATCCAGTCAGAAAGACCAAGCTGGATAGGCACAGAGGGGTGGGTGGAGGAGGGGGGGTGTTAGAGCTGAGTCGTATAGAAAAATTGGTGGTGTGAATTATGATTTTGAAACCGGGAAGCAGAGGGGAAACACCGTGGTAACGATCGGATGACAAACGTGGCATACTGAGAAAAATTTCCCTGCTAATTCAACCGAACATCTGTTTACTTACTTAACCGGAATTCCTGTGATTTCAATAGGAGTTCCCGTTATTTGACCGGAATTCCTGTTGCAGTGACAGAAATTCCTGATGAAATGACAGAAATTTTTTGTTAAAAAAAACAGGAATTCCGGTCAAGTAAGTATTAACAAGCCCGGTAACGGAAACAAGAGATTTTTCTCAGTCCACAATCATTTTCTCTTGGCAACATCGGCTGTTTTCCATTTAAACCTAGATGTAAAATAACCGATTCTAGGCGAGGCGACGTTCCTCACCTGTAATCGATTGTATTACATAGGATTTAATTGTAAAACAGCTCGGTTGCATGATTGCACGAGCCGTCACTAAAAGGCCCAGGGGCCGATTATTTACTTCGCATCGAAAAAAGGACTATTAAGACAGTCTATGAGTGATGCTATTGGTTTAAAATTATAAAAGTTGACTGTTGCTATGGTGACGACCATCGTTAAATGCCTGTTTTTTATAACTGTTCGATGGATAGCCTTTAAATAGCTAGTACTTTAACGATGGTTACCATAGTAATGGGGCAGTTACAATGGCCTGAAATGTTGTGTTTATTACAAAGAAAATTATCGTACTTGATGAGCTGAGAACAATGGTGCCTTTGGTTCTTTCCTCAGTATCCTGGTTTAGGAGATACAAACGTGTAAATTTGTAAAAATCGTGTGCGTCATAACGTCACTACGCGGATTTCCCATTTAAAACGTTGTTTTTGAGCCAAAATCTCGTCTCTGGAACAATGTGACTTGATTACGAAACAAAGGCATCTTTGTTCTCAGCTCATCGAGTACTTCCGTTTTCTTTATAAAAAACCCAACATTTCAGACCCTTGCATCTGCCCCATTGCACAGTGCAGTGTAAAAAACGCTCCAAAGTCGCTTTCGGCAGCTTTACTAGGCAAATTATCGAGACATTTAGAAACTGAAAAACTGCCTTTGTCTTTTGTGGAAAGGAAGAGATTGCCAGAAGTTTCAAATTCTTACGGAACTTAATTTTTGACCGAGAAATACTGCCCTGAATAATTTTTCACAGGGGCAGCATTTCTCAGTCAAAAATTGAGATACTTAAAAACTTAAAAAGACAATCTCTTTCTATACACAAAAGAAAAATATGGTTTTTTTTAGTTTTTAAATACTTCAATAATTTGCCGAGTAAAGCTGCCTAAACCTATTTTGGAGCTTTTTTCTCCCAGCATTGTTCATTGTACAATTTAGCGTTTGAAAGCATTTGATGAGTTTAGGAGTGGATCTCCTGATTCTTTAGTGTGCTTATTACTGTTCTTTTCGCAGGGTTCAATATCCGAATCGAGTATTAATAAGCCTGTAGCGAAAGTTTACAACAGCTCCATTGCCCAAAATATCACATTTTTGTACATTTTACCTGCATACTCCACGAAAAAAAAAAAAAATGACTGGTAGAGCTTACCATGTGCATAGCTGATTTTGGAGTCAGCTATCAAGTATGGTAAATTTCACTAAATGATGGTAAAATGTACCGACAAGTTAGCTTAATTTACCATAATGTACGTTGCATTTACCATCTCCTTGATAGCTGACTCCAAAATCAGCGCAGATGGTAGATTCTACCAGTCTTTTTTTTTCCGTGTCCCCGCATTTCAATCGATTCCACTATAGTCGGTGTTTGAGACCATTGTGAGACAGGTGGGTTTGTTGCGGGAGGGATGCGGTAAGTTCATTGCAGCGCGTAACGAGGCCCAGTCACAGTTTTCATCCCTGCAGCATCAACCCAGTCCCATCCCTTCACGCCCCTTCCCATCCCCTCCCCCACCCCTCTCATCACAGATCCGTGTTCCTGCCCCCTTTCAATCGTTCCGTCCGTCCAGCCTGCACCCCCTCCGCTCCTCCTCACCACCTACCGCGAGCCACTGGCCCCGGGCCCCTTTTTCGCTTTCCTCCCAATCCAATGTACTCTGCCGAATCGCCCTGAATTTTTTCCTAACAAGTTTTCTCCCCCCCCCCCTCCCACCTCACACTTCCCCCTTCCCACCGCCACCTTTTCACCCTCTTCAAAAATGACGGTCTCGAATTAAAAGTACTAGCGCGCCCTCCCTCGGTTCATCATAAAAACTTTTTTTCCCCCGTGAAAATGAAATTATCATCATACTCCCCCCCCTCATTCTATTTCCTTTTGAGCTCCCCTTCATCCACTGTTATTCATTATTGCTGTCAGGGGGTTTAACTTATGAAAAAAATGACGTGGCGTGGCGCCCCCTCCCCCTCCCCGCATTGGAATGACACGAAGTCGTGGTTGAGAAGAACTTGTGGTTGTGAAGGATTCCGACGTTTACGCGTTAGATTCAATTACAAACAAGACAACTGGGACCTTGACGTTAAGGTTATACGTGCAGTTTTTATGAGATAGGTAGGGGTAGGGAGAGCTCTGGAATTCATCGGGTCGAGGAGCAGACAGGATTTGCACAGAAAAGACACTTTGGTAGCGCTGACCAAGACTTTTCGCAGAAAAATTACCGAGCAAAAGGCTTTGGTAGAGCCAACCGAATCTTTGTCCCTCTCAGCAAAATATCTTCAGATAAGCGTACAAAACCTTTGGTTAGCTCTACTGAAGTCTTTAGCTAGGTCATTTTTTTACCAAAGGTTTTGTCAGCGCTACCAAAACGGTTTTTTTCCAGGATGGGGGAAAATATCAAATGAATTAGATAGAAAGTTGGAAAACAAGTATATAGTTAATGAGGAATGACTTACTTTTGATAGTTATTTATGACAACTCGTCTTTGAGGCTTTGGTTTTTCATAGACTCCGTAAAGAGGCTCTCGGGCTTCACCCGCAAACCCGTATATTTCATCTTCTTCCCGATCACTAAGACAACTAGAAGGCTGCAGAACAAAGAAAATAAAAACGATCAATTAATAAAAGACAAGTAAAAAAACAAAAACAAATATTGATTTAATTAAATCGACAAAACCAAATCTTGATTTTATTTATTTCCTACTTGAATTTTTATCGAAAAACCACTTAAAAATTTTCAGACGCGTTTTTTCAAATATATGAATTTACTTCTACGCCCTTTCATCGGCGGGGTTTACAATTTAAATCGGTATCCCTGATTACATTGCTGTGCTAAAATCAACTTCGATTACTTTTAGAAAGTAATTGATTACGCAATCAAAAAAGATGATTTGCCCAACTCTGATGGCACCTAATTTAATTTAAAACTACCCACTGATAAAAATTTCTTGTTGCCGTAACCGGAAGTCTGTTTAGTACTTACTTAACCGAAATTCCTGTTATTTTAACAAAAATGTCTGTATTTTAACAGTAATTCCTATTGAAATAACAGGAATTCCAGTTGAAATAACAGCAATTTCTGTTGAAACAACAATAATTCCGGATCAGGAAGTATGGAACAGACGTCCGGTTGAATTAACAGGAAAATTTTTCTCAGTGGAGTAATTGATTACGCAATCAAAACAGATGATTTGCCCAACTCTGATATATTACCCATTATTTTATTTTAAATTGCCCAATTAATTAAAATAATTAATTAAAAATTACCGAGTATTTTCCGGGAACGTAGATGGGTTGAGAAAGGCTTGTGGTGAGGGTAGGCGAGCGAGGCGCGGGGCCTGGAGGGGTTCTTGGGGACAGTTGGACCCCCCACGCTCGCCGCCGGAGGTCCTCCAAGTGCTCTAATACATCTCGATAGTGAGTATTGTACAAATCAGCATACCTTGAAGCTAACCCTTCAAGGTAACCCCGCTGACCGTCCTGAAGCAAACAAACAAATAAAATCAAATTAACTAATGCAAATTTGTTTTTACAGATCACAACAAAAAAACTCAACAAAAGTGTCAGGTCGAAGTGTCGAATATTTACACAAGAACAAATCAGTGGCGACGACGCGTGCAATCTGGCAACATTGTATCCAGTCCATTTAAAATCATGAAAAAGGTCGAAATATTGAGGGTGCACGGGGGTTCGTGTGAAATGTAAAAGGTAATAGAGACAAGAGATTGAAAATTGATCAAAGACTAATTTGCAAGAAAATACTTTTAAAAAAACAGAAGTTACTACACCTGTTGGTGTGTTGGTGTATAAATGGAAACTACGTTGGTTATAGTACCTCAGGCTCTGAAGCTCGACCAACTTAATAAAGCTTTACTTAAAGTCCTCACCAGGCCGAGGTAGAAAAACCAAAACCTCATTAAAATAAATAAAACTGGTATGCTCTTTAATTGTTGGTTGAAAGAATTGCGTAAAGATTTATACATATAAGTCATTATGCAAACCACAAGCTGAGTAGCAGACCCGTTATTTATCAAAATGAGACACGTGCTTTTCAATTTAAACCTGATTAGGACTTCTGAGACAAAGTTCTTGGTAAATTTTACAAAAGAATTTTGTGAAACTTACAACAGAACGATCGGCTACGAGGTGTGCCGCAGTTCAATTGAAATATTCCCTGGAGAAAAAAAAAGAAAGAAAGAAAAAAAAAAAAAAAAGAAAGAAAGAAAAAAAAAAAAGAAAGAAAGAAAGAAAGAAAAAAAAAAACCACCTGCATACGATCAAAGTGGGAATTTCACAAAATAGAAATTGATGAGGTTCAGACGCGTCATATAACCGGTCGGCGGGCCGCAGAACTTTGAGAGGTCGTTACTCGTCAACTTCACCATTACACTACTTGGCGAGTTCCAGCTTCGATGCTGGACGGGCGACTTGAGTGCAAATCTCAGTTGTTTGTTTGAATAAACTTAAACAGTCGTCACAAACTTGACCAAACTTTCATGTTTCACAAGCATCTTATTTCGATTTACCAATACGTCTCGTATTTGTACATCTTATTTTAGCATCTTATTTTAGCATCTTATTTTACGATAAGTAGGTAGTTAACTATTTCTACACCGGGGTACTGATTTTGCATACGCTAATTATTGAAGGCGCTCAAGGCAACGTTATTTTTTAAATATGATCAATTTGGAGACGCAATTATTGCAAATAAAAAGCTCAAATTGTGTGATGCAGATCTAGTCACAGGAAAGAATACATATACTCAGGCGTGGTAGAGGTAGTTTCAGAAGTGTAGGCGCAACTACACCAATAATCTTTGGCATTTGTCAACATTAATTATCTTCTTACACAATGAAAGTTAATGAAAATTAATTTGAGCGTTGAAGTTTCATTGAGGAACACTTTAAAATCAAAACACGAAAAAAAGTAGAATGTGTCGTAGGCACGAATTTGGGTTCACCGGCCACAATTTGGATCAGTTTTTGCATGGGACACAACCAGAGTTTGTCGCTAACACTATCTGATCGTGTCCTATGCAAAAATCGATCCAAATTGTGGCCGGTGAACCCAACTTCGTGCCTACGACACAGTGGCGTACGCGGAGTGTGGGGGGGGGGGGGTTAAGGGGGCTAAAGCCCCCCCAAACCTCAGATTTTCAGGGGTGGGGGGAAGGGTGGAATAATTTTCAGTCAAACGCTCATCAGTGCTAGCCCCTCCCAAAAAAAAATCCTGCGTACGCCATTGCTACACAGTACACACATTCTACTTTTTTCAGTGAAGGGTTAAATCAGAGGCAAGTTTTGTTTTGATTTGAATGAATGAAATTTGAAAATTCACCAAAAATTATGGTCTAAGTCAGTGGCGGCTAGTGATTGCGATATATCGATGTCCTCTCCACTTAAAACTATAGAAAAGTATCGATTTCTCGGGGGTTCAATTGCACCCCCTGACGATTGATACTTTTCTATAGTTTTAAATGGAGTAACTATCGATATATCGCATCTCACGAGCCGCCGCTGGTCTAGGTGCGCCTACACTTCTGAAACGAGCTCTATTGAAAGGGTAAAATTGAATTGAAAAAAGTGTAATCCAAAGTAATATGGTCAACCATGAATTAATTAAAGTGCCTATTATACTTGTAATGAGCAAGCGACGGACTTTAAAAAGTGAGCTAAGAATAGCGGAAAATAAACGCTGAAAAAAATTAAAATCACGATGATCATTCTCCTCGTTTTTAAAGAAGAGAGACTTTCTCGGAAAAAAAAGAACTCCTTCAGACAGAAGACTGGGCAGGATCGCTATCAAGAGAGCTCGAGTAATTGGGCTTAAAATGAGAAGCCTAGAATGTATAAATTTCGGTTGTTTCATTAATTAAAATGGCATATTTTTCAGTCACTAAGCTCAAGGCTGGATCTTGAAGGGAAAAAGGAAAAAAGGAAAAAAAGGGGAGAAAAAGCTTGGCTCTTTTCTTTCACCTTCTCTTTCTTTATTCACAAAAATTAAATGCTCCTAAATAAAACGCTATTCATCCCTTCCTAAATTACAAGGAGTCTCGTTAACTAGATTCTTTCTACTCTTAAGACGCCTCACAGTGGGGCAAACTTTCGACTTTTTCGAACTAGAAGTACATTTGCATATTATTTAAAAGCTCTATCCTAGCCCTAGCCAGAGCTTTGAACCCAAACACATTTTCAGGAGAGCAAAAATAATATCCTGGGGTCGAAATGATGAGTTTTCATTTTTTGATGCCAAACGCTCTCCAGTAGCCTTGAAAGTATACACGGACAAGAAATACTGGTTAAACCTACCATCTTGGAGTCAGATATCAAGTATATGGAAAATGCAAAGTACATTATGGTGAATTGAGTTAGTTTGTTCCATAATTTAGTAAAATTTACCATACTTGATAGCTGACTCCAAAATCAGCTATGCAGATGGTAAATTCTACCTGTATAGGTAATTTTATTCCGCGTAACAACTAAATGCAGTTTTGGTTCGTAATCTAGCCGATAAAGGCCGTGATATGGATGAGAATCGATACATTTCGCTAATGACTTTTGACTTTCCAAAACTTTTACTCCATTTTTCTCAAAATCACATTATTTCTATTTAAAACTTCAAAATGCTGTCATTCTGCCATTTTTGAAATTTCCGCAAGTTTTTGGTCTTAAACTGACCGTCATAACCTTCTCTACACAGTGGTACCAAAACCTCAATTTTCGTTCGAGTGAAGACAAGGTATACCAAGATCTATTAATACCAGGTAGGTCCAGAAGGCGGACTATTCCAAAGTTCCCCCGCGTTGCGAGTGCAGGCACCGTCGCGTCGTCGTATTCCGCATGACAGCCGTTGATTCCACCAAGTGAACCACGCAACTCGGGGCAGCGAATCAGTAATGCCCAGCAACTCGGGGAGACGTTGTGCAACGGAACGCGCTAGCCACGCCTAGTTTCTACTGGACTGGCCTAGTATTAATAGATCTTGAGGTATACCTAGGTTTTTTTCAGAAATCGTCACATTATTCATTTAATGATTGATTACAATGTTTTAGTCTCAATTAACACACAACAACAACCAAACAATTGCGCAGTTTGGTCACTGGGCGGTGGGCATGGACGTTCTCTATACCCTCTTTTCGTATCTTTTCCTTGGCACTTTTTGAGAAGATTCCCGTGTATTGATTCGCGCTAAAAGCTGGAAAAGACAAAATGCGCGACAAAATGAAAGTTGGATGGGTGCACAGTGGACCGAAGAGTGTAAATTCCTGGATATCCTTTCTTGAACAAAAATCAAGATTACCAACAATTGATGGCAAAACCACTAAGAACATAAGTTCAATTATTCATTGCACCGCTTAAAATACCTACGTCACATTTCATTGTATTACCAAGAAAATATTATCAAAACAATTAAAAATAAATAAATAAAAATAAAAAGTATTTTCTTGCCTGGAAGAATCAATGTTTTGATTCAGTGTGCGGTGGTGACACAAAGAATAAAGATCCCTTAAATTATAATCGATACACTTTCTTTCGATACGAGGGGAGAGCAAAGTCGTGGGGAGGGAGGAGATAGGTTCGGGGGGGACAAGGTGTGCAAGAAAGTCTGCTGGTTAAAGTCACACACCCACGGATTCAAAGATGATAGAACTCAACCCCCAGCCGCAACTTTTCAGCGGAAAAATCAGTCATGGTTCAGGCAATCAGAGGTCAGTTCAGTGATACTTCAGCCGATCAGAATCAGTGGATTAGAGGGTCACTTGCAAACTTAGAGACAGACTTAGAGAGGGTCACTCCCGGAACAACTCACTAAATTTGTTTAAGAAAATTCAAAGATGGCGGTCGAATATGAGCAGGTGACAATGAGGGAATCCAATCTAATTGCAGCTGTCCACGCTGAGACAATTCACCATAGAGATACATACGATTAGATGAGACTCCTACATTGGCACCCGCTCATTCGACCACCATCTTGTAATTTTGTTACATTAAACGTATTTATTGACTTTGGGAGTGGGTTTTGGAACTTTCTGATGCTCTTAACGGAGTTCCTTTCAAGTAATTTTACAAAGAAATTGGTCATTTATAATTCCGAAGCAAAAATTTGCAACAGATCCATTTTATTTTAATTTTCAATCATATTTTCTTTCATTACATTTCGTTTTTTGCAACGTGTTCCAAGTCAAAAATATGAAGCTACTTTTGGAACACCCTGTATTCGAGACAATCTTTTGACTCTGATTCTTAATTAAATCTTCATTAATGCGCGCTACATACCTTTTAAACTACGCTCGTGCCGAAGAATGAGTTTTACAAGATTGCTAATGGAAGACTTCATGAAAATTTACAAGCCCTACGCTACGTCGCAGATTGACTGAGAAGCAGCGAGGTGCAACGTATAATGACGTGACTTTGTTCTGAGTCATAACGTAATTTCAGGAGGTAATTTTCGTGACTGAGATGACAGCTCATCAGGCGCGGGCGATAGGAAAAACTGATAACTCGGAGGAATTACAAATGCTATACAGATGAGCTCTTCAACGATCTTCATTCTTCTAGACGCGGACTTTGGTTTGATTTAATTTTATAAGTAAAGACAGACAGTCAGATACTACTTACAGAAACCCATTTAAGCAACAAACCAATAACAAACACCTTTAGTTGCTATATACGGAAAAATAATTAAGGTACAATTAATCATGAGCAAAGCAGATTTTGGCGCCAGAAAGTATGGTAAACTTCACCAGAGTCTAGTAAACTATATCATATATAACGACAGATAGAATAAGCAATCGATTATCCTCATTTTCCCATGAGTTATGCTGCACTTACCACATACTCTGGAGAAGTTTACCACATTTTCTGGCAGGCGCAAAAATCTGCAATGCGTATGGTTAATTGTACCGAACTTTTTTCCCATATGAAGAGGTTTACCACATTTTCTGGCTGGCGTAAAAATCTGCTATGCGTATGGTTAATTATACCGAACTTCTTTCCCCCATGAAATACTTCAACCAGTGAAACAACGGTTTGTTTGGACTCATAGGCAACTTTTGGCGGCTTCAGCCCTCCAAATAAACTGAGAAAGGAAATGGCTTTGAAATATTTTTTTATTACATTAGTGAAATGCAACTAATTGGTATAACTTTTGCCATACTTCTGACAAAAATTCTGATTTTAAAACAGACGAACACAGAATAACTATGGATAAGTTTTAATCCTTTGAATGAGACTGAAAGCGATGAACCACAAAAAAAAAAAAAAAAAAACAAAAAATACAAAAAAAAAACAAAAAACGAAAGTTATCACTTTCAAGCCACCTATTTTAATATTCATAGATGCTTCTGTAAAGTGCACCAAGGAACTTTCATGTTAGCATTTTGAACATAAACCGATTTTCAAATGGGGAGAAAAATGAGGATCGATTTTTTAGTCGAAACAATCTATACTTATGCCTAGGTTTAAGTAGGGGAAAACAAATTATAATCGACTGTATTCGTATAAACTATCGATACTTCTGCATACACTGAGAAAAAATAGGCTGTTAAAACTATAAGAATAGAACCATAGATGTGTTTCGCCTTATTTCAAAAATAAGATCTATCCTTGCAATAGTCGGCGCGCTTGAATCTACACGAATTCCGATTGTCTCTATAGAATTCCGATTATTTCTATGGGAATTAAAGCGCGAGAATATCCTATCGGAAAATTCATTGAATCGATCGGAAATTTTTCTCAGTGTAGGTTTAAATAGAAGAGACAAATTATGAGCGATTGTTTAAGTCCAAAACATCAATACTTCTTCATAGGTTGCTATGGGGGGAGAAAAGTGAAAATCGACTTTAAACGTCCTTACAATCGATCTTTTGCGCAGCTTCAAATGGGGGGGGGGGTAGAAATTATAAAATTATGATAATCAATTGTTTACGAGTCGCCTTTGCCGTAGGGCGTAGGTATGGCAACACTTCTCGTTAGGCTTTCAAGTGGGACCCGAGTCGATTCGCTCGGGTAATGTGTTTGTCCGAGGAAGTGGTGCGGCGGAATGGGGGGGGGAGGAGGAGTTCAGATGGTGGCGGTGGAAACGATGGGAAAAGGTTGGGGAGAAGGCAATAAATTTGTAATCCGGAATCGCATTTGACCGAGCGTAAGTCCCGAGATGTCGAATAAGACCCGAGTCAGTGTCCATGTTATTGGCGTCGGCCAATAATCTACAAGTTAAAATATATTTTCCGGCCCCGGTATAACCCCCCCCCCCCTCCCCAGCCACCGCGTCGCCCTTCTGCGCCATAGACCATCTAGCGAATGAGTTGTTCCTCTACTCGCGATTCCCTCTCTCCCGGACCCTTCCTCTTAACTCCCTTATCCGGTCGAACCGGAAATTTATTGATTAAGCTTTCCGAGTCTTTCGAATATGCCTCTTAGGTGTGAAAATTTCCGCTTTCTTGATGATTAACTTTTATTCAATCAGCGCATGAGTTTACTATATCCCTTGGCTGAATGGAGGGGGGGGGGTTAGTTTGGTCGTAGTGTTTTTTTTTTTTTTTTTTTTTTTTTTTTTTTCATCGAAAATGAGACTGCAGGTGGACCACCGGTATCTACAACCCAGAGCTGCCGATTTGCGTAGATTTAGTGACATTTTTAAATTCACCGATGATCTCACCGGTTGAGAAAAGATTACATAGTTCATACTCATTGTATGACTGTAATGCACGAAAATACTTTGTTCTGTAATCTTTTCTCAATCGGTGGAAACGCCTTCAATGAAGTAAAATATACCGGTTGAGAAAAGATAAAAGACGCTAGTATATTTTCGTGCATTACAGTCATACACTGAACTAAACTCTGTAATCTTCTCTCAACCGGTGGAATCTTCGGTGAATTTCAAAATTTCATTAAGTCTACGCAAATCGGCAGCTCTGCTACAGTGCTACATCCTCGAGGGACCACTTTCTATAAGCGTTAATATTTCAATTTGGTCAGTATTGAAAATGATTTTTCTCAATGTGCGGGATGGGGATCGGGGAAATTTCAACTAAGGGAGGGGGGGGTATATGTGTGCCCGAAGGTCATAATTTGGTAAAATTTCTCTGACAACGCAAAAAAGTATCGTTTTAGGGGGCAAAGTACAGTGTCAAGGTGATGGGGGGGGGGGTGGTGGTGTTAGACCCCCTAGACCGTCCTCTGGATACACCACTGTGGGAATGTGAGTGGAAAATCATGCATATGAGGATATGATTGATACAAAAAAGTGTAGTAAATATAAAAAACACACGAGGAGAATTGGTGGTCATACAGCTCCCACTTGAAGAGAGATATAAATCCACACACAGACAAAAGGAGGGGGAGAAAGAAAATAACCGACGAAACCATCCACAGAGAAAAATGGGGATGAAAGAAGGGGTGAAAATATGATGAGCAATCAGATCTCTATTTGGCAAAGACCACGCCGCGCAGCAGTGAAAGTGTAAAAATCAATCCGGTTGGCTTTCCGACTTACTTTCTACCCATTTTACGCCTCTGCAACTCCTCCGTGAATGGGGCTAGTGAAGGGGGGGGGGAGGAGAAGTGAGTGAGAGAGGGAGAGGGGAGAGAGAGAGAGAGAGAGAGAGAGAGAGAGAGAGAGAGAGAGAATCGCCACAAACTGTTGCGATGCGATGAGTAACGCCTCGATTAAGACTGAATGACTACAGAGGTGGGGGTAATTCATAAAAACTCCGCAAACAATTCAAATTATACGTCCATTCTCTGCTCTTCGCCCCTTCTTTTTATGTTTTGGTTTTTATAGTCGTCCTTGTAAACATCGTTTAATCTCTGAATAAATACGCTTTTTACGCGGGGCAGCGAGGAGCGGCGAGCGAAGGGGGTTAGGTTCGGGGTAGGGGGGCGGGGTTTGGGGGAGGTCGCTGTAGGGGGTTTATCGAGGAAAGCTTGTGATACCAATCAATAGCAGATTCTCAACAGGTTTTCAAGTGACACATTTCTCTCACCCCCAGACCCCAAACCCTCCCCCCTTCCCCCTCCACCAACCCCTCTCTCCGGTCTCAACTCACTATACTATCCCCCATTCGTTTATTATTTCCTTTTCCTACCCCGCCGCACACTTTATCACTCTCTCTAATTCACACACTTGCACACTCACTCAAACTTGACGTCTCAATACTTTCATCTCCGTCACACAGTGGATCGACGGCTTGAAACGCAAGACTGAATGACAAATGTGAATTCGAGCAAGGTTTTGCTGAACGCAAAAGGTGTTGGTCGATCGATGCAGGAGTAGAATTCTGCGTAGATAATATTGAGACCAAAAAAAAGGGTAAAACTCACAAACTTGATTCCCTTTTTGTGGAGACTTAGGACAAGTGAAACCGTTTGTTTACATTCTGAGGGCCGCTGTTGTACTTTCGTCCAATGCACAGATTACTGCGCCGTCGTAGAGTTTCTGAAGGTGTAATCTCCTTCTATGGAAGGAGATTACACACTAGCCTTTGCTTATCGAAAAATGTAAAACTCACTCCTCGCTGAGTAACAAAACTTAACTAAGAGTTCAGATGGACCACCAGTGTATAAGTATATGCACTACGGACATTTCACTTCCACAGACTAGAGTCCCTATTTGTAGACAGTTAAGACAAGTTGAACCATTTGTTAATATTCTGAGGGCCGTTGTTGTACTTTGGTCCTTTCATTGCCTTTGCATATCGAAAGCTATTTACACTTTTGACGATTCTTTTAGGAATTGTAGACATTCTTGACGGGCATCATGATTAAAATTAACCGGTTCGTCGACAACTAATTATTTTGTCCGTAAAACTTCGCGTGACCTCTATTAAGAATGTAAACAAAAAAGCCGCGTTAGTGAACAAATGTGCAAAAACGCATCCTATGGCGGCGCCCGTAGAACCTTAAACTTTCGATGACCGCAATTAGACATTGACCACCTTCTTGTCTTAGAGGTCGTCTCAGAAGTGTAGGCGCACCTTGACCGATAATCTTTGGAATTTTTCATAATTATTTCTCATGTTACAAAATTAAAATTAATGAAAATGATCCTGAGCGTTTGCTTTTTATTGAGGAACGTTTCAAAATCGAAAGTTTGCAGTTGGAGCAAGTTTTGTTTGGATTTGACGGAATGAAAATTGAAAATTCGCCAAAGATTACGGTGTAGGTGCGCCTACACTTCTGAAACGAGCTCTAACTCTCAACATACAGTGACTCTACCATAGACAAAAGAACAGAATATGCTGAAATCAGTTCTCTTTCGGAAACACCCTGTATTTTGTTGGTCAAGACCACTGTGAGGCGACTGAGACGTGCATTCTCATCATCCGATTTGTATGCGTTCGCCTCGTGATTACACGCATACGGATTTCAATAGTCTCGAAATTAAACCGCAAATGTATAAAAAATAATTAATTAAATGACTGCGGGGGATAAAAAATTGATGTGCTCCTCAGTCCCTTTCATTAATATACCTACAAAATAACCGCACCGGATAGAAAGAAAAACGTGAGGGGGAGAAAAAAAAATACGCCAGAAATTTGCATACTTTTCGCGGAACAAAACAAACGCAAAGAGAGAAAAACGACAAACAATTCTGATGAAAATCAAGTGAACGCGCAAACGAGCTGAGCATACGAATGAGTATGCAAATTGACGACATCCAATGTACGGCGCTCGATGATACGATTATTCCGACGTTCCGGATATGCGTGTTGCATCACTTCATTTTGAAGGCTCTTCAAGATGAGCCGAGCACGAGCAGGGGGGTGATCACGGAGGATCGTTTCGTTTCGGTATCGTTATCGTTATCGTTTGCATTAAATCAAATGGGCTTGCTTCTGCGCAACTCGATCGCGCAGGTGATCCCCTCCTCGCCTCTTCCTACTTCAAACGATCGAGTAAACGACAGCCTCCAACTCATCGCTTCCTTTCGACCGTTTCAATCGTTACGAGAGGCTCAAAACGATTCGATCAGTTGAGCCACCCATAAGGTTACACGTAAACGATAACGATAACGAAAACGAAACGAAACGATCCTCCGTGATCACCCCCCAGAGCTGTCGCGTATAATTAATGACACTTTTCAATTCACCGATGATTCCACTGGTTGAAAAAATATTACATCGTTAAATTCAGTGTATGACTGTATAACGCTCGGAAATACTCTAATCTGCGCAATCTTTTTACAATCGGTGGAAACGCCTTTCATCAATTGAAATATCTGCAAGTTTTTTAAAGTCATCGACAACTCCACCGGTTGAGAAAAGATTATACATCAGAGTATTTTCGAGCGTTACAGTCATACACTGAACTGAACTGTGTAATCTTTTCTCAACCGATGGTATCATCGGTGAATTGAAAAATGTCATTAATTATACGCAAAACGGCAGCTCTGGAGCCGAGTCTCTCGAGCTTTCGGTGGAATTGCGTTTTTTATTGTTAGTTCGTTCTTTCGAGCGATTTGAAGCACACGCATAATACAAAATAGGAGTGGGTTCCAAATTGAATTTTAGAATATAAAATTGGTTCTTTGAATAATCAATAAGGAGTATTTTTTTTAGATTCTTTACATCATTTACCGTGACAAGAATGCAGAAGAGCTAACCAATTCAAACAGTTCTCTTTCCCAATTTCTCCATCAAACTGACTCGAATATTAGCACTGACAACCTCACAATTGAAAGACTGAGTGAGAGGAGTGGAGTTCAGTGGATGCTTTAAAGGGGCGTTCAGTCGTTCAAAGCATTTCTCTCTCAAGCTGGGCGCCGGTTTGAGTACAATTATACGCATTTGTTGCCTGTTGCCGTAACCGCGGACGTCTTGTCAATACTTACTTAACCGGAATACCTGTAATTTTATCAAGAAATTCATGTTACTTCAATAGGAATTCCTGTAGAAATGACAGGATTGCTGTTGAAACAACAGAAAGTAAGTATATTGATTAGACGTCCAGTTGAATTAACAGGAAAATTGTTCTCAGTGAATGTAAGCTTTTGAATTTCCCGCCAAATTTGGCACCGCTGCGCACAAGGTTAGGAGTTTACATTGATTATATTTTATGGAATGGATTAACACGTTTCCAAACCTTTTCTTTCTTCTTTCTATCTATCCTTTTTTTTTTTTTTTTTTTTTTTTTTTTTTTTTTTTTTTTTTGAAGCAAACGTTTCCTTGGAGTTCATCCCGTTGCATTATAGTCTGAGATCGTTAAAAATTGGCCACTTTAATTTCGACCTCAGACCGTAGTGCGTAGACCCGAACTGCGACAAGACGATCCATCTTTCACCTAATTCAATTTTGGGATTGATTACTAAGTATTGTTAAAATGTCCAACCAAATAGAGGAACAGAAAAGAAAAAGATAAAGCATATCATTTGAGAAAATAATTGTTTTGCGCCGAAAGTCCAAGAATCGTCCGCTTCTATCAACCATTAAATCAAAATGTAAAATTGGGGGATAGTTATTTGAAAATGTTGAGTTACGATCAGGGGGCAAACCTCCGTACCACTCCCGCCAGGGGAAGGGGAAGGGATTTTCAACAGTGCCCAAAAGTAGTTCACATTGATGTAAAACCACCTGCTTTTCTTTTTATTATCTGCAGCCGTTCAAAACATTGGACTTTTGGATCATCCTATATACACGATGGTGGATGCATGCATCAATGTTATTCCCGAATTCTTGCCATTTCTCAATGCACTAGGAATTCTGAATAAAACTATAACTGTTACACTAAAAATCCGCCATGAATTCACAGCAAACGTTGCAAGAAAGTCGATTTAAAAAGGTAATAAACGATATTGCTAGCTCAATAAAAAACACAAGAACGATAAAAGGTAATAACGACAAAATTGAACACCTAACAGTTAAACTCATTCTAGCAAACTGTAAAATCTTAATTTGTAGCATTAATGATTAAATCAAGGGCGATGCTGCAACATTACCCGGTTTCAGGATAATGAAGTCGCAAAATTTCTGTTTACATAACTAGAGGGCGACAAAGATAACTGGTCAGAGTATGCAATTCACGACGCTTAAGCTACCATTCAGCACGTGTGATGAATGCGTTGCAAATTGCATTTATTAAATACAACATGCATAGCATTTTGTTCTTCCGACTTTCTTCTACGGCGACTCATTATTCTTGGAGTTTCATTTTGAACGATTTATTTTCGACCAAATTTGTCTAATATACATATTTTGGCCCTTTCAGAAACAAATGCGGCTCTTGCAAACTTTTGCTATAAGCAAATGAACAGTTAAGTCTGATGTAAAAACCAGGGAAAGTCACGAAAATCACACTTAAAGTCTAAAATTCAGTAATAAACTCGAAAAAAATCTGTGATGGCCCCCTGATTCTTGGCGTTTCATTTTGAACGATTTATTTTCGACCACATTAAATTGGTCTAACATACATAACTGGCCCCTGTCAGTACTAAACGGGGCTCTTGCAAACCCTTGCTTTAAGCAAATGAATAGTCAAGTCTGGTGTAAAAACCAGCGAAAGCATCGGAAATCACACTAAATTAGTCTAAAATTCAGTAATGAGCTCGAAAAACAGCTGTAACGGCAGTATCGTAATGGCAGAGCTACGCAGGTATCATGCTTCATGTCTACGGCGTCTCTGGCAGGTAGCCGCAACCTGAACCAAAATACACAGCAGTAGCGAGGCGGGAAAGAGAACGATGTACTTTCTCCATTTAAACTCACTGAAAGAATCGAATGCTTCGATCATCGGCGATGACCAGATGTTTCGACCTTCCTAATGTGTTTAAAGGGGAAAAAAGAATCATTGCCAAATTGCACGCCTCTCCACTGAAATACACGGAGTCAACTGACTGACTTTACTGAATTCGCATTATAACATAATTTCGCTTACATAAGGAGCTAGGTATGATGCTGAATACCATCCCACGTGATGGGTAGGATTTATGGTCCAAAAAGTTGATCCACCTCTAATATGGAGGTGTTTTTTTAATTTTTTTCTTTTCAATTTACCAGACGATATAGTGTTGTAGTAAACCAGGAATTTACTGTCTCACTTTTGAGGTTCATCGAAATCTACGAGTCATTAAAAGAAAATAGACAAAATACAAAGTCCTCCAGAAAAACTAACGATGCTAGTGACGAAGCGTGCTATTTGGCAACAGTGATTATCTCAATTTAAGTCAATGCAAAATAATCGATACTTGCAGAAGCAATTTCTTCCTGAAAAATGCATAATTCTCCAAGGGTTTGAATAAAGTGAAACCACCGTTGCCAAAGTGCCACGTTTCGCCACTAGATGCGAGAGCAAGGAGCAAGGCTACTTTTCGGTTGAGCCGCACTTGCATCAGATCTGGCAACAAGGGCAATCGAATGCGTGCCGCGCCATCAAAACAAAAACAAAAACAAAAAACAAAACGGGAAAAAAAAAATGTTTTTGCACTTCATCTTCACCACTTCGATACACTCCGCTTGGCTGGATAGAGACGCAAAACAATTGCATGGAAAAGACATTTCCTCAAATTTATGAATATTAAAGTTTGCACAGCGGAGTTGTTACACGCTTTATATTCCCCGATTTTCCGAAAGCTCTGGGGGATGAGATGGGCGTCCGCACTGAGGGAAAAAATACTCGACATTTTGGACACTGTACGTCGTTACTTTCAAGGGACGTAGGCTTAGTACGACGCAGATTGAGGGTCCTGGTTGGTTGGTTGTAAAAAAACAAAAAAAACAAAAAAACAAAACAAACTGTAGGGAATACCCTACGAACACTTTCTCCCATCAAATTTAATCTGGGGAGACTCCCAGACCCCCCTTCAATATTCTGGGGAAGACCCCCAGACCCCCCTATAATATTCTGAGGGAGACCCCCAGGCCCCCCTTTAATTTCCTGGAGGAGACCTCCAACCCACCTTTGATATTTTTATCCAGATCTAAAGATTCATTTTTGAAATATTTAAATTTGTCCTTTTTTTGACTCATATTTTCCCATTGATTTTAATGGAAACCATCTTTCATCCATAAATAACCTAAAAATTACAATTTCAAAAAAACAAAAAAGCAAAACTCTCTGGGGCATGTTAAAAGCAACTTCTCTGCAAAATTTGGATGCATATGGATCAATAGTTCAAAAGTTATGCTGGGTTTCACGTTTTATGGCTACAGACAGACAGACGCCACAGAAAGTTTGTGCATTTATTTACACCTCCAAGCCACATATGGTTTAAATAATATTGATAATTCATGGATTACTATTCTTTAGGATAGTACTACGCATAATGAGAGCAAATTATTTTGTAACTATCATGATTTACTGAGTCGTAGTGGGCCAAATATCGAAACGAAATACCTTGAAAATCTCTGCGCCATTGCAATTCCGTCTCTATTTCTAACTTTGTTAGTGATGAGAAAGTAATAAAAAATGGCCAACGGTACTTCGGCAGAAGTACGTGGGTACTTTTTTAGTTCCACAAATTCAAAATCATTCTCACTGTGCGCATAGGAACGAACCAAAGGGATAAACGTATAATAGTTGTTGTTGTTTTTTGTCCCTAGACTTGTTCCGAAAGGGATACAGGCACTCGAGCAGAGCCCCAAACTCTCCCCTCACCCCTTCAGCCTTCATTCCTCGATTACTACTGTACCTCAATTTGAGTTTTTCGCTGGAAAAATATTCAACCGCAGATCCGAAAGGTTAGAGGGGGTAGGGAAGGGACTCCGCAGGATTTAAAACGGAAAGAGTTGAACTCATCCTCAGGCAAGATGTCGATTGTGCGATCTCGGAGCTTGAATAATAGTATATCTTCCCTTTAAAAATGTTATTTTAATACCATAAACCAGAGGAAGGGGTGGCAGCCCCCCCCCCCTAATTTAAGACTTTGGGTCAAGAAGAACTTTGGCGAGTATAGGTTAAGAAAGTTTAAAACCACACTCCACTGGATTAGTTATACAATTTTCAATTTTATTTAAGGTTCAAAAATATGAGGCAAACAAACCAGAATCAGATCGTCCATGCTGTCACACTTTGAGATAGGACTTATACATGTATCAGGGGGGTGATCACGGAGGATCGGATCGTTTCGTTATCGTTATCGTTTGCATTAAATCAAATGGGCTTGCTTCTGCGCAACTCGATCGCGCAGGTGATCCCCTCCTCACCTCTTCCTACTTCAAACGATCGAGATTACGACAGCCTGCGACTCATCGCTTCCTTTCGTCCGTTTCAATCGTTACGAGGAGCTCAAAACGATTCGATCAGTTGAACCACCCATAAGGTTACATGTAAACGATAACGATACCGAAACGATCCGATCCTCCGTGATCACCCCCCCCCCCCAGCCTCTCTAATCGCTATAACTCGTTGCTGAAGCCTCGCTTGAGGTTGATTAGTCCTCATTGGCTGAACTAGGTCGAGTTCCAACTTGATCGGGCCCCAGCAAGCTGATTCTGCTCATTTGGGCGAGACGAAACGAGATAGCAAGAAGCGATCAATCCCATTGGTTTAAATAGCATCACGTGACGGATTGGAAGTCATTGAAGAGCAAGAACAACGAGCTGCGAGTCATTCATTTCAAAATCATGACTCGGAGCTCGTTGTTTTTCCTCCTCAACGACTTCCAATCCGTCACGTGACGCCATTTAAACCAATGGGATTGGTCGTTTCTTGCTATATCGTTTCGTCTCGTCCAAATGAGCAGAATCTGCCTGCAGATCCCTTACTATTTTACTATTTACTCCCCTTGTGACCCTCCTTCATCCAACCGCCATCTTTGAATTTCGTTAAACGCATTCATTGAGTTTGTGAGTGGATATTGAGACATTCTGATGCTTTCAATACACAAAATGTTCACCCGATTTTACATAAGAATCGACACTCCGTAACACAGGAGCAAAATTTGGTAAACAGACCCATTTTCCATAATTTTCCTCTTTTCATTCCAATGTGTCAAGTCACGCGCGTCGAGCGCGTATCATTTTCAACCCGTCTCTTCAAAACAAAAACAACTTCACGGCCCCAGTTTCGATTGAAAATCCGAATATTCAAGCTTCCCTGGCATAGCGTATAATACGCAACACGCATACGTCTATCGTCAGATGGCTTTAACCCCGCTTTTATCCTCTTTATTTTTCTTCTCGAGTTTATTAAATATGCTCAAGAGAAAAAGGTGTAACTCGCGCGCGCGGATACAGGGTCATCATCATCAGTGATGCCAAATTTGGAGGGAAATTAAAAAAAAAATTACATAGAGTTAAACGGGGGAATTTCGTGTAAATACACGCAAAATGGCAGCTCTGGACTGATCAAACAAAAGAGTGAAAAGACGCGAATATTTTTCCCCCTTTTTAATTCCTCGATTCCCTTTTCATCGTCTATGACCTTTCTTCGAATAGCCTTATTTTTACGGAGTGTCACGGATACCTGCAACACCCCCCCTTTCCCCTCTCCGATCCTTTCACAACTCCTCTATCAGAGGCGACGACTTTTGATTCTTGCCTAAAAAGAGGCGGCGCGCGGCGCTTCAGAAATGTCACAGTGTCACCTGCAGGCAATTTGAACAGCGGCGAAAGTTCTCTCTAGCGACAAAGAGTATATGCAGTATGCATACACGTAATACGTATATCTAGCGCAAGGTGGCGGGGGTAATCATAGTTGCCAGTTTTGGGGTAAAACTCCCCAGATTTCTATTTGAGTCAAGGCAAATCCAGTGATTATTTTGACCAAATCTGGCAACTGTCGGTGACCTTTCAAGCTTAATCTAAAACTATCCGGAGTATCCGATGACATTTCTAGGTTTAAATTACTTGTAAAAAGCTCTGTTCTCTGTAATTAAAAGTGCTCTTGAAAGTTTATAAATGATACAATTGATGAGATAACTTTCTGCTTTTCGGCCACTTTTTGACGATCAGACCATATAGTGCGATCGTAAAGATTGTTTATAAGTGCAAGGCTATCTAGACGGTTTGAGCAATACCGCCTCTACTCATACCCGGCTGCTGCTTTTGAAAAAGTGGGGTTAGGGTTTGTCTTGGTACATGTAAGCTTATGGAATGCTTATGGCGTTATCGAGGATTTGGTTGGTTTTTTGAAGTTCAACCAAAATTGGAAAACTACGTCAGAAATGAAAGTTTATGGCTAAGTTACTTCTCCAAAGCAGTAAAAGAGTTGAAAATCGTGTTTTGAGAGGGTGAATCTCGATTTTGCATTTCACCAATGAATCATTCTCCATAAGCGTACGTATACCAAGACGACCCTAACCTCAAAGAAGCAGCTTGGTAAGTTAGAGACGGTATTGGTTTAAGTGATGACGTCATCCGGTGAAAAAGTTCGTTAATTGTTCCAATCTATCTCTCTCGCTCTAACGTGACATTCAAGTCTGCCATCGCACTCTCAGAAAAATTATCAAGATCCGCCACTGGTCAAAGCCCTTCCTTTAGTTCTTCTGTCTCACATCACACATGATCAATTCCGAATCGAATCTATATCTATGCACTTTCCTTTCGCGAAATTTGATGGATAGAGAAGATTTGGTGTAAAGCGGATAAAAATTTATTTGCAATCCCTCTCCATTCCCTCTTCTGCCACATCCAACAACCCTCCGCCTCAATTTTTAATATCCGTAAAAAGATCCTCCCAAAAAAATGATATAACACTGCAGAGTGCAGAACGGGAAAGAAGAAGGGCTGAACTTGTGGAGGGGGGGGGGGTCGTTGTTGAAGGAATCCGGGTAGGGGGCGAAGCGGGAGAGAGCACCAGTAGCTGCAAAAAAAAAAAAAAAAAAAAAAAAAAAAAATGTCGGCGTATTAAAAAGACAGGAGTCTACACTGTTAAATCCAGTGTTGCCAGATAAATGGCTTCAGAGATAAATTTCCCAAAAGAATCAATGTAAAAAGTAAGACTTTAAACCTTAAATTTGGCAACACAGATTTTACTCGCGCCACTTGTAGTGCCATGAGAACAAATGATTTTTGAAGCTGTTCAAAGCTATCATCTTCAACTATTTCCATTCATTCTCTTCGCGCTCAGTAAGTAAACACCGTCGCGTCGCGGTGCCATTAAATCCGCCGCTTAAAAAAGAGAGAGCGTGAGAGGGGGGAAAGGAAGAGGGGGAGTGAGAGGGAGAGAGGAAGAGAGAGAGAGAGAGAGAGAGAGAGAGAGAGAGAGAGAGAGAGTGACAAGACTTCAACCACACTAAACTTTTCAGCGGAATATTTATAAAAAACAAGAAATGAAACGCCATGCCAGGCGGGGTACATCAGCGTGCAAGTTTTTTTTTTTTTTTTTTTTTTTTTTTTTTTTTTTTTTTTAAATTATACTAAAAGTTCAGCTATGTGATTATTTTTCTTATTTTTTTCCTTCCTCTTTCGCGACAAGGTAAACAGACACTTTGATACACTGACTGCAGACACGTTCCGAAAAAACCAATCTTTTAAAACGCATATTTGACGAGCGTCTCGGCGCGCGGCGACGCGACAGTATACATTTTCACGGTATCGTCAGAAAATAAAACCTGTTGCGAAGGATGTGAGGATGAAAGCTCCATAAACATACGTTCCACTGAGAAGCGCTCCGATTACATCGATGAGCTGTTTCGGTGAAAAACGGATGATTCAAATCTTGAAGCGGGAAGGGAGGGGTGAGTCATGGGCTAGGAATGACACATTTTTACGTTGGTAGCCGTGTGAGGCCATATTAATTAAAGCCACTATTGCTACACCTGTTCTTTACACACACAAAATTTGGGGGAGGGGGGGTTTGGGGCTTGAAAAAAAAAAAGTACCCACAAGCCCCATACACGCTACGCCCGTGTGGCAATGCCGTATCACAGAATAATACAATCAGAACGGAAACTCTGTCGGATTTTGAAGCAAATTCATTTCGCGTCCGCCATGTTGGGATATAGGATGTTTACATCTGGATTCGCGAGCGAAAAAAAAAGATAGGTCATGATCCGCGAAATTTTCATTCTGAAATGCAAATAGAATGAAAGTAAGGCTGGAAACTTAAGATTTCTTTCCAGAATTTACAGAAATAAATGAGTTTCAACACAAATCACACACGTCCGCGATGTTGGGATATAGGACCACAGCGTTGCCTATTGGTGCCGTTAAATTCCAAACTTGCTTCCATTGGCTCTTATGGGAGTTTCCGTTGTGATTGTATTATTCTGTGGCCGTATTGCAAGAGCCGCCACTGACTCAATTTCAATATTAATCAACACTTTTTTAAGGTGAATTTTCACGAAACTTGGCATCAATGCTTCACAATTATTTCTGAAAAACATTGCTGCGAGATGACAACGCTGTACGAGATGAAGGCTTTACGAGAGCTTTCCCGCAACTGGCCGATCCACTCCAGGGCCACTCGTAAAGCGGTCAAGAGCTCGTCTCAACCGCAAAAGTTGGAGCTGACACGTCGAAAGGGTTGTGTTTCGACAGTAGGTAAGTAGTTATCCATTCTCGGTGTGATTTAGTCAGCTCCACGCGGGAGGGAGGGAGGGAGGGAGGGAGGGAGGGAGGGAGGGAGGGAGGGAGGGAGGGAGGGAGGGAGGAAAGCTGACCCCTGACCCCCCTCCAATCCTGAGGTTTCGTAAGTTGAGTTTTGGGGCGAGTGTGAGATGAAAGGGGTCTATCACTATCTCTCCGGCTCGGAGATGTGGTTTGAATCCCCTCTCTGGGCTGGGCTCCTTCAAATGCAGGCAAGACTGCATGCATGACAGCGTTGCAGATTGCAGAACTTGTTTACAATCTACATACATGCATTATACTTTTGGATTTACAAGGTGCCTGGATCTACATACATGTATTATACTTTTGGATTTACAGGGTGACTGAAAAAAAAAAGTACACCTAGTCAGAAATGGAGCTGTTGCAAACTTCTACTACACAGGCTTATAGATAATCGACTCGGATGTAAAACACTGCTAAATTGGCGATAAGTTCACTAAATGGTTTTCTGTAACTGATTTTTATTACACGGAGAAAAATTTATACTTGGGGCTCCCAGAATTACTTCTACGTAATAGTTAAATATTCATTCGCGTATCCTTAACTAGATTTCTGGTAATATTCAAAATACATTCTTCGTTGAAACCAGCAATATCTTCACAGATAGCAGAATTTACAATTAACTATTCCGTAGAAGTAATTCTGGTAGCCCTTAATATAAATGTTTCTCCGTGTACTGTCATTTTGCCTAAAACATCAAAGTTTGAATTTAATGAGTTAATTATTTAATTAATAATGTTTATACTTACCTTTATTGAAAAGGTTTGGAATATAAAAATTTGTGAGCTTAAATATATTCTTCTCACCGAGGCGCTACTCGTAGTATATTCTGGAGGAAGTTTATCAAAATTAGTTGCCTAAAAAATCACGAAATTAACTCCCAAAACTCATAAAATGTTTTCAAACGAGAGATCGTAATGACGATGATATCCTCCTAAATCTTATGGCAACTGAATCATTTTTCTTCTTCTTTTCCCTCTGTGTGGTGTCGACAGAACACCTCTTGAGGATGAAGCTTAATGAGACAGGGAAACACAATGTAAAAGGCAGCTATCACCACCATTACGCTCTAACGTTCAGCGGCGTAGCGGGGGGGGGTGTCCAGGGGGTCTGGACCCCCCCCCCCCCTTGACACCAAAATGTATCCTAAAAAAAGGTAATTTTCTGCGTTTTCAGACAAAGAGCTTGATTCAAAATGGGGGTTTTTCTCCCCCCCACCGATTTTTCTGAAACTTTGTATTTTGATAGTACTTGATGTAAGTAGTCTTTTTTTTCAAATAAAGTTTTCCCAAAAATAATTAGGGGAGGAGTTACAGTGTTGCAAAGTTGCACCTTTCAAAAATTCATAACTTTCGCGTAAATCATCCAATTGATACGCGGTTTTCACCAAAAGATGCGGATTGTAAAGCACTTTTATGTCATCTAAACGAAATTCAATTTCAATAATTTTTGACTTAGTTATCGTCATTTTTGTGATTTTTAGGCCACTCAAAATCTACTTAAAGTAAAATAAAAAAAAATGGTATTTTTTGATTTTGACCGGGTTGAAATATGTTAATTCTCTTTAAATTCTGCGTAAAATGAGCCCAAGCAGAATGCAGGGCGATTTTTTGTTCCGGAGTTATGCATTTTTTAGTAAGCGAAAAACGAGTTTTTTAGGGTACCCATGAGCGTTCGATAGATAGGCTCAAGTCAAATAAATGGAAACTGTATTTTTTGATTTTGATCAAATTGAAATATGTTATTCCTACTTAAATTCTGCGTAAAATGAGCCCAAGCAGAATGTGGGGCGATTTTTAGTTGCGGAGCTATGCGCGTTTTAGTAAGCGAAAGTCGAGTGGTTGAGGCTACCCGGGCTACCCACGTCTTTGAGCCTCTCCATAGAACGCTCGACTTTCGCTTACTAAAACGCGCATAGCTCCGCAACTAAAAATCGCCCCACATTCTGCTTGGGCTCATTTTACGCAGAATTTAAGTAGGAATAACATATTTCAATTTGATCAAAATCAAAAAATACAGTTTCCATTTATTTGACTTGAGCCTATCTATCGAACGCTCATGGGTACCCTAAAAAACTCGTTTTTCGCTTACTAAAAAATGCCTAACTCCGGAACAAAAAATCGCCCTGCATTCTGCTTGGGCTCATTTTACGCAGAATTTAAAGAGGATTAACATATTTCAACCCGGTCAAAATCAAAAAATACCATTTTTTTTTATTTTTCTTTAAGTAGATTTTGAGTGGCCTAAAAATCACAAAAATTACGATAACTAAGTCAAAAATTATTGAAATTGAATTTCGTTTAGATGACATAAAAGTGCTTTACAATCCGCATCTTTTGGTGAAAACCGCGTTTCAATTGGATGATTTACGCGAAAGTTATGAATTTTTGAAAGGTGCAACTTTGCAACACTGTAACTCCTCCCCTAATTATTTTTGGAAAAACTTTATTTGAAAAAAAAAGACTACTTACATCAAGTACTATCAAAATACAAAGTTTCAGAAAAATCGGTGGGGGGGAGAAAACCCCCCATTTTGAATCAAGCTCTTTGACCGAATTAGTATCTTTGGACCCCCCCTTGACAATTTTCGGACCCCGGACTCCCCCCCCCCCCTAGAAAAATTCCTGGCTACGCCACTGCTAACATTTGAAAGATTTTTATGGATTCGGTAGTGGATTTAGTGATTTTTTAGTGCGCTTATCGTAATTTTTGCTGGGTCTTATATCCGAATCAATTATTAATAAGCCTGTAGCAAAATTTTGCAACAGCTCCATTGGAATGGTTGCCGGTTGAAAAAATGAAGGGGCTTTTCACCATTTGAGGGCCAATTTCCACACAAACCTGCGATATAGTCGACTCGAAAATAAAGAAAAACAAACATGCAGATGAGGTGGTGACGCAAAACATCAATATGGAGGCTTGTGTCGAAAATTGAAACCGTATCGTAAATGGAAGAGGCTCCTTCAATTTCTCCAGTGGCAACCACCCTAACGTCTGAATGAGGACCTTTTTTATCGTCAACCTGAATATTAATTTTAGATACACGTGCAAATCTATGTGCATCAATAAAAGTGATACCAGATGTGGTAAAAAAAAAAAAAAAAATACTCATTTTACATTAAGACTTGTGAGAAATTTATATATTTTTCACCAAATCGAACAGCACTGATCGGCAAAGCCTTTGTTGATAAACGTCATTTAATCGTTGAATACATTTAAGCGAAACCCGGTCAAGTCAAAAAATTGCAACTTTACAGAAAGCAACGGCAACTTATTTTTCGTTATTCAAGTTTCATTTTTTTATTTGTTGGTTATTGATTCGTATAAGTACAGTTAGGAGCAACCTTTTTACCAAATGAGGAGTTGAAAAGTATCATGAGGTAGGTATGCGTCATTATTGTTTCAATAACAGCATATGTTTCTCTGTCAAAATGAAAACTCACGACATATAAGTGGAATTGCCTGGTCCGAAATTCTTACCTGAAACAGATGGAAAAAGAAAAATTATTTTACAGACTGAAATAAAAAAATATGTTGAAAAATTCCTAAATTTATCAATCCGACTGAATTCACAACTCGTGGCAGTGTTTAATGATCCAAGATAAAGATCTTAAGTCCGAATACAGTGAATACATGCATACAATATTTGATGTAAGGTTAAAAAATAAGAGGCAAACAATGGACTTCTGTCTATGCTGCTTCATTTTGAGATAGGATTTGTGACAAAGCGTTACTACTGTATAATTATAGCTTGCTGTTAGTGAACTACTGATTCTTTGCCTGATGAAAAGAACGTTACGATTACATAAACGCTGAACTTTTCAAAAGCCAACGATGGAAGAATAAAATAAAGAGGAAACGGAAAAAAAAAAAAAAAAAAAAAAAAAAAAACACAGAAACAACAGAAACAAAGTATTGTCCGGATCGAACAGAGAAGTCGCATCTGCGGTAAAGGGCATGAGGTTGTTTAAAAAATGATCCGGTCGAGGAGGACCAGCTTTGCATTCGAGAGCAAGGCTAGAATTTTGCTTCTGCTTTCCGAAAAGGCGCGCGCAGCAGGGGCACAGAAGTTGCCAGCTTACCAAAAAAAACAGTTCGCCTACTTCCTACTTCTTACTTTATTTACTTTTCAACCGTCTATACCTTTATCATAATTTTACCTCTGGCAAACAAAAAAAAAATATAATCTTACGATAATTTAAAAGAATTGCGTCGCAGATTAAAATTCTTGAAAAATTGAGCCCAGGAAACTATAATTGACTGTTTTAGTACAGCCATAGGTCTTATCGATCGGCGTTTGGGAACCTCTGGTTTTAAACAAACTCTGCGGTTCATTTAAATTTCCCCAAAAGCTAATTTTTTTAAGGGAGTTGTCTATTAAATTAAGAAACTAATCCAATCTTTTCGCGATTACGAATTCTGCGTCCTCGAAAATGCTTAGGTATGCCTGGCTCCACGGCTAAAAGTGCCGAAATTAACAAGATATTACAGATTTAACTATGCAACAGGAGGTCAGAACTGTTCTCCAATTCCAGCCCATTTCACAACTGCAATGACATCCAGGAAATTCCAACCTCGAAATGCATAGTTTAATCTGCAATATCTTGTTGATTTCGGCAGTTTTAGTCGCGGAATCATTAGTTTACTGAAAAAAAAAAAATAAGATTAGCAGAAGCATGTTGATGTGTAAACGTAAGTATGTAAGGAATGGTACAATTAACAAAATGCTAATGTTTGTGCCATAGTTCTTAAACATTTTGAGGAAATTCTAGTTCTACAACCATATTCTGGTGTTAAAACTAGAATGTTCTGGTCAAAATACTAGAATATCTTTGGTTCACATATCGTAGTGCTTCTGGTAATATCACTAGAATTTAGGAATTATCTTTTTCAGTGTAGTAGGGCTCTTGGAAACTTTTGCTATAGGAGATTGAGAGGAGTTGATTCTTGCATAAAACCCCGTAAAAATGACGATGAGTACACTTAAAAATCACGAAATTCACTCTCAAAATCGGGCTTAGTGACGGAAAGACGCAGGTATCATGGGAGATTCCTATCTAAATTGAGACATACCTCTATTTTCCCGTAGAGAAAGTGACATAATAGACAGGAATCTCCCATGATACCTGCGTTGAGCCGCCAATACAAATTTTCCGTTATAGCAGTTATGTGAGTTTATCACTAAATAAGCGTGATTTTCGCTGGTTTTTACATTAGATTGAACTTATTATTTGCCTACAGAAAAAGTTTGCAAGAGCCCCATTAAGTATTATTAAGGACGTAGAATTCATAGTTGCAAAAATGGTAGGTCCTAACCTATTATACAATACGTTTTTTCCCCCTAGCGTATGACAACACTGTGCGATGCTGTGGAAACATGCTACAACCGAGACGCAAAGCGACGTCCACTTAGTTCGCGTATTATAAATACATTAATAACAATTCGCCAAGGGACACGAAGAGAAACGAGGAAAAATCTTCAAGCGCATCAGGATGAACGTCGATCATGCACCGATGTCAAATCGTCAGAAAAAGAGGGTGAAATAGGTTATTTTCATTCGCAGTAATTTTAATTGGTTGGAATGGGGTATATTGACTATCTCGTTTGCGTGATGCTTGCTTTCATGGAAGTCTCCTCATATAGCTTCATTTAGCTTACCGGCATCACAATGAAATTAGAACTAAGACATTACGTTTTATTATAATGCGGCCAGCATTTATAGCGTCAGTGCTCACGGAGAAAAATTTCTGATTGAAATTACGGAACCTAGGAAGAAATTCCCTTTAAAATAATAAGAATTCTTATTGATGCAACTAGAATTCTGATTGATCCAACGATTCTTTCTTGTGATTCTTTTAAATCATCAGAACATTCAATTGGACCAACTTGGATAATTCTGGTTGAAGCAATAAGAATTCTTATTATTTTAGAGGGAATTTCTTTTTACCCCAATTTCTTCCTACGTTCCGTAATTTCAATCAGAAATTTTTTCTCCGTGCTTTCATTTAAAAACACACAAAAAACAAACAAAACACATTTTGTGCGTTTTTTCCCGGTAAATTGAACTTTCTCGTTATTGTTTATGATTACTAAGGTTTATAATTCACGTTTGAGTCCTTTTGCCCGAATTATAAGAAGGAGACGCAGGGCAAATACTGACTTCTTCGAATGCGGTCGTCGGTCATCTTTGCTGCTCGTGGTGCATGCATGCAGGGTTGATTCGCCCTTTCAACCGCCATCGCATCGTAAGCTTGCCTTAAAACGTTTTTGGTGGGTTTATGAGTGGATTTTAAAACCATGCGATGCTCTCCATGTGATTTTCAAGTGATTTTACACCAGAATCAACCCTCTATAACGCTATACCAAAAGTATGCAACAGACCCATGATGGAAGTTTTCATTGCGTGTAAAAAATGGAACCTGGTCTTTTGCTATAAATCATGGTTGGAAACCACGCTAGTCTTTCGTAAACCTTGCAACACCGTCCCTGCTACTGAAGACACACCGCAATCATCCTTCACCCGATATCCCTCCCTGCACCTCCAGATCAGGGATTACCTTTCGGTCTCTTCCTTCGAAAAGCTTTGAGCAACTTTCGCGAGACGCTCGACATAAAACCGCAGCAATTTGCAACCGATTTTTAATAACCGAAGAGAAGAAGAAAAATTCATCGAAAAAGAGCGGCGCTCAAACGAGGTCGATTTAACGCACCGTTTTCACTTGTTTATTTTTGACCCTCTCCACCTTTCAAAGATTGAGTTAACGATGATCAAAAGATCAATCAATAATTTCAGTCTCTCCTCATATTTTGATTTTATGATCTGGATTTTACCTAGCCTAACATAACGACGCAAGTAGGACTATTTGCCTCAAAAACCTGGTCAAAAACCCAAAAGTAAAATTTCATAAAAAAATAAAAATATTTACGGTTTCTTAGTGCTAAGTAACCGCGCTATAGCGTACTAGATGCGTCAGAACCCCAAAGTTGATCTACTGTCAAGGTACGAGGTCACACACCTCCGTCCCCTGAATCCTCAAATTTTAACCTCTTTTCAACAGAAAATACCGAAAATTGCTTCCTGCAACGCTTCAAATCGCAAATTTCATAGGCGTGCCCCCTACCCCCCACCAAAACACGTGCCCTCGAACCCCCCTCCGCTCCCTGGGTCCTCCATTGGTATCCTGTTTGACTCTTTATTCTTACTTCGCGTATAAGAAAGAAAGAGGGCAATCCGCAAGCGAACGAGACACGCTCATCTGCTAGAGCCTTCAAAATGAAATGATGCAACAAGCATATCCGGAACGACGGTATAATTGTATTTACACAAAAACTCTCGTCGGGACGAGATTGCAGAACAAAAACGGTCAAGCAAAAAAACATTAAAACCCCGCTCCGTTGTGTTTTATGGCTTAAAACGGCCTGATATGATGCCACACAACGGTCAAGTCTGCTGCTTGAATTTACTCTCAACACCGTGGATGGAATTTACCTCCTTGTAATTATTCAAGTAACTTTTCTCAAGTTTAAATAATAACTTTCGACCTTCAACCCGTATCTTTGGTCTAAAGTATGTACCTGGCATCACCAGTCCCCACTATAGCTCGAGTATCTAACTGTAAGTGGGTTTGGAGCGCCTTCAATTAATTTGATACTTCTCCTGCGTACACTAAGGATGTATCAATTGCATAGTCGCCTCTGCTAAGGCGATGGTTGTCGTCCTCTCTGTAAATAGAGTCTCTCACAACCAAAGACGCTTGGCCTACACCGCTACCGCGGTGCGGCGAGTACAATTCTTAATTTTGACAAAAGTACTTGGTGTTGATCGATTCGCTGTGCGAATTGGAAAAATTGGAAGGATTGCGGGGGAAAAATTATTTAATCAATAAAGAAATTGAAAAAATAAGGGGGGAAAATACTTGAACCGTGACTCTATTTCCCCACAGCTGCGCCTTAGCCCATGTCTTCTTGGCTCGAATCTCCACTTAATCAAATTGTCCAATGTCACGGTTCAAGTATTTTCCCCCCTTATTTTTTTCAATTTCTTTATTGATTAAATAATTTTTCCCCCGCAATCCTTCCAATTTTTTCCAATTCGCACAGCGAATCGATCAACACCAAGTACTTTTGTCAAAATTAAGAATTGTACTCGCCGCACCGCGGTAGCGGTGTAGGCCAAGCGTCTTTGGTTGTGAGAGACTCTATTTACAGAGAGGACGACAACCATCGCCTTAGCAGAGGCGACTATGCAATTGATACATCCTTAGTGTACGCAGGAGAAGTATCAAATTAATTGAAGGCGCTCCAAACCCACTTACAGTTAGATACTCGAGCTATAGTGGGGACTGGTGATGCCAGGTACATACTTTAGACCAAAGATACGGGTTGAAGGTCGAAAGTTATTATTTAAACTTGAGAAAAGTTACTTGAATAATTACAAGGAGGTAAATTCCATCCACGGTGTTGAGAGTAAATTCAAGCAGCAGACTTGACCGTTGTGTGGCATCATATCAGGCCGTTTTAAGCCATAAAACACAACGGAGCGGGGTTTTAATGTTTTTTTGCTTGACCGTTTTTGTTCTGCAATCTCGTCCCGACGAGAGTTTTTGTGTAAATTTCACGCCGTTTTTGGTAGAGCCTTTGAGCTCAGCCAAGAGAGAGTTTTTTTGTGAAATTTCAAATCATTTTTGGTAGAAACAGGTTGTAGTCTCAATTCTACAATGATTTATTACTGCTCATTCACTTATGAGTTTCTGTGAAGCCGATCACTTCTAACTAATGAAGCATTAAAGCGTGTTATAAAGAATAAGGATCATGCCGCTAGATAATAAGAGAGAGGCACGAGTACCTTTTCTCTTTTTGAGCACTGGTAGGTTAATATATTAAAAGAATTTGGCTGTCACAACAACCTTATGTAAATTTCCAGTTTAGATTGCCTGCGAACCCCTTTCGTGCCAGGTCCTTGACTCTGAATTTTATTCATAATGCCTGTGGTCTTTTAGAGTGGCAAACCACATAAATCCTCCATTGCTCTTGCTATAAAGCTGAGGATGATTAGCACCAAGCTATGGAATAATTTCCATTGATAAATCATGATTTTCAATTAATTTTCAAAAAAGTTACTATCCTATTTGTTTTTCTAACTTCTTGACCCACACCGTAAAGCTGGTTGCCTACCTATCGACCTCTTCCAGGCAAGTGTTTTGAGAAGAATATATTGGATACTATGCGAAAGTTTTGGAGCATGTGGGGTATAATGTCCAAATGTAAACAAAAGCAAATCAATTTTCTAAGTTAATTTTTGTGGAATCATTCATCGGTATTGAAGGGAAAAGTTAACGAGTGAAGAAATTTTGCCTCAATTTTATCCCTCATTTGATGATAAAAATAAATTCCTATGTGATAGCTTCTACTCAGAGACAATATATAATAGAGACCACGCACTATCTATCTTGCCAATGTTTGCGCGCGGTGGCAACTTTTTTTTTCGGGGTCTCAACAGAACACCGCTAACATGGTCCATACGTTGACTGATGAGAAACACCGTTGAGATTTTTGCCTAATGAAGCCAGAAGCACCGAAATTGCATCAGTCAACGTATGGACCGTGTTGGATGGTGCACTCTCATGCTCCCTGTGTTAATTCCTGTTGAGTCCCGAAAAATAAGTCAGCCACCGCGCGCACGGCTAGTGCGTGGTCTCTATTATATATTGTCTCTGCTTCTACTCTATTAAATGGTTAAGGTGTAAAATTTGTACTACTAGCGTTCCTAAGGAAGTGGTCTACTTAGCGCATTTCAACTCCTCCGTTGTTACTTTGATTGGCACGGTTGACGGTTTCAATGTCTTTCTAAACTTCAATCTGTTCTGAAAGGTTTGTTCTAATGTTCTATTCCTGCCTTTCAGCAATGGTTGATTTTAGAGACAGCTTAGACAATCATTTCTCAATTCTACACTTTGGAGCTCATGAAATTATGTGCGTCTACTTTAACCATCTATCTTACCTCATCAACCCTCTCAACGATGTTAGATTAAATTAGGTAGGAGCAACGCTCATAGATTGGCTCCTTCAAGTTCTGCTGAAATCACTGAAATCAGCCAACTTAGCCATGTTAACTTAAGTTTAAGGCATTCTCACGGCAAAGTTACTCATTATTTGCATCCGATCTATGATTCTACGTAGTTGTTAACAGTGCTGTTTGTTGGAAATTAACAGGAGGCTCCTGAGTAATGAGATTTAGAACTAAATGGCACTAAGTTTCACTTGATGGTCTTTCCTGCAATAATTTAGCACAAATTCAACGGAAACGCCGCTGCGGCAAGCTAAGTTGGTCTGATGTGAACCAACCTGGAGTTACTATTGTCATCAAACATTTGCCTTGTAAAACCTTATTTGTATAACCAGACATTACAACTCTAACAAGACATGGCACATTAACTCTTACCTATCTCTCAAAACCTATAACTGCACGTAATGCAACGTGCGTCGTGCAAAGCGCTGGTGATCATTCCTAAACTTCCTGCATTTGCGGCTGGCATCAACAGATTCAGTTATTAGATATTCTTTCAGCTGAAGTCAGATCTATGAGCCCCTCTGAGAATGAAATTGATTCGCATCATACTACTAAAGTTACTTCATTTGCTGGATATTTTTATTTTTAAGAATTAAGAAGCTTTCAGCAAAACTTGATAACACTTATATAACGGGTTTTCAGTTACACCGTGTCTTATCAGATTTAATTGTGTAAGTAGTATCTGCTTTCAACCTTCAAATATCTTGCAGAGACAAATGAAATGCAGAACTAATTTATTCATAACTACTTTTCGTTCACTGGCAATCAACTTAGAATGTCGCAGCTCTCCCGTAAATTATGTTTTAGTCGGGAAACTTGATCGTTGCCTTAGGATGAACAGCAGGATTCATTAGGAATAGCATTTAGGTATTTACATCAAATCAGTGGAGTGATCATTGACTTTAGTCTACCAAATTTAATGAAGAGAAGAATGGTATCTGCCAACAGCGGAAACATAAAATACAACGAGACAGGGAAAATCTGTGATGGGGTTGGCTGATACAAGACTTACCTACGTTTGATTTGGTTGACTGAAATGAATGATAAAATCACAGAGGAATGATCCACAAATCTGAGTTCCAATCAATTTGATGAGGAGTATGTACTTACCTAGAGACACAAAAATTACATTCCTAACCTACATTACACTAGACAGAGGATCTAACTGGAAATTGCACACTACACCTACACCAGGTTCAGAGCTATGCAGATCTATAAAGGTGTAATTAGGTGCTCTCCAAATTTACACGTGATTCAAAGTGATGGAAACACTTTCCATGAAGTTTAATTACCTACGTTTAGCACCTATAGTGTAGATAAGTACCGGTGAAAGTGATTTCATCACGGACTTGAAACTTAAAGAGAGCAGTCGCTCAATAAATCATATTTCGAAAAGGAGGTACGGGTAACGAAAAAGATAAATCGAAAGGTAATGCAGAATTTATAAAAAGTTTGATTGGTGAGATAATAAATATCCAATGTGTAAAGTTCGCTCAGAGTTCGCTTTGCTGTTTACATTCTAGTTGAGGG
This sequence comes from Trialeurodes vaporariorum, assembly GCA_011764245.1. Taxonomy (NCBI): domain Eukaryota; kingdom Metazoa; phylum Arthropoda; class Insecta; order Hemiptera; family Aleyrodidae; genus Trialeurodes; species Trialeurodes vaporariorum. The sequence goes on along the minus strand of VMOF01000320.1, from coordinate 37,228,120 downwards.
TTTGAGTTGAGACATCGGAGGTTATGAATGTCATGATGACTGATGGATGAAACCGGTGATTTGCGGTGTAAACAATGGAGAGCTTTTTGATGCCGAAAAAGGAGTGTTGGAATTTAGACGATTTCTTCGTCAAATTCGAATGAAATTTAAAAAACTCTTCGAAAGGCACATCACTGAGATATGGAGAATAAAATAAGACCTTATTTGGTTTGATACGAGTTGCGGTTACTGCGCTAGCTGTGGGCAATAAAGCTCCCTTCGAAACGGGTCAAATGCGTAAAAAACCCCTCATTTTCTTTTGTTTTTTTAACATTACTCTCTTATTCTTGAGCCAAAATAAAAATCGCTCCGCAGTTCGATCGGAATTGACGAGCTCTATCCGCCAATACCACATGTTATAGGGTTTATTTCTACGGTTTAGGCTGAATCGCGGCTAACTCGGTCGAAAATCCGGCAAAGTGGCGAAAACCGGGGGCTGTGTGTATAATAAGTAGGCGGGTAGCTCTCTCTGTTCTTTTTTTTTTCTTGACCGTTAGTGGCTACCGCCACTTATAATCATCAAGCGCCGTAAATTGTTACGCGTCGTCGCGTCGATTTGCATACATTCTCATTCGTATGCTCCCCGTTTTCACAATCACTCGAGCTGTTAAGTTTCATTAGAATAAGTGTTAGTCGCTTAGCCGGCTTAGCGTTATTTTGGTTTTGCAAGAGAATGCAAATTTCTGGCATATTTTTCTCACCTCGCCGATTCTTTCATCTTGTACGAAAATGTACAGACAGTCCGGAAATCGGTAAATAAATCGATATTTCAGTGTGGAGTGTCTACAAGAGACCGATTTAAGGTGAAGTTCCGAAAAAAAAAGGATCCAAACAAATCTGCTGTCTCACTCGCTCTCATAAGTCTTCCCGTAAGGAATCGGATTCAAATTTTTAAATGCTAATTTATGCAACCAAACAACACTGATATCTCGTGCTATTTGGCAACAATATTTAAACTCCATTTGATTCTATGAAAAACAATCGATTCGATAGTGAAGCAGCGCTTTATCTGTAATTGATTGATTTACACTGAAGCGAAAGGTATTAAAAAAAAAAAAAAAAAAAAAAAAAAAAAAAAAAAAAAAAAGTAGCCAGGATGCAATAGCCGCAGCTGCTGAACAAACAGCAACAGGGCAGTTGCATGGGTCTGAAATGTTGTGCTTTTTATACAGAAAATGATAGTACTAGATGAGCTGAGAACAATAATGCCTTTGGTTTTTTCCAGTGTCTTTGCAAATTCATGTGCGTAGAGACGTCACTACGTGGAGTTATCATTTAAAACAATGTATTTTGGGCCGCAATCTCATCTCCGGAACTAGAACTCCTGAACAATGGGACTTAATTAGAAATCAAAGGCATCTTCGCTCTCAGCTCATTAAATACTATAATTTTCTTTAAAAAAAAAAAAAAAAAAAAAAAAAAAAAAAAAAAAAACTGCAACAATTCAGACCCTTGCAACTGCCCCATTTCCGCGGATTTTATTGCTCCGATAGATTCCACGTATCTTAAAATACAAGTACGTATACACTTCAACAAAATTTTCGATCAGACAATAATTTAAAATCACAGTTACATCAAAGGAAGTATCATGTTCTGCCTTTGTCAAAATGAATTGATCATTTTTCTCCCATTTGCACCAACGTAAGAGTATCGTTTTCTTGGGGGTGCAATTGCACTTTCCGGTAACCGATTCTTTTACATGAGTATATACGGAAAATACATTTACATATAAATCGCAGTTCATAAGCCACCACTGGTCGTCACTAAATCGGTCCATCACTTATCAGCTGTAAGATGCAATTTCGTGCTATCTCGTACCTTTATGGGACAGTTGCAAGGGTCTGAAATGTTGTGTTTACTATAAAGAAAATGAAAGTACTTGATGAGCTAAGAACAAAAATGTAATTGGTTTTTCGTGAGGTCCTATTGTTCCGGAGATGAGAATTTAGCCCTAAATACATTGTTTTAAATGGGAATTTTGCGTAGTGACGTCACTCTGCACACGATTTTTTACAACTTTACACGTGTGTATCTCCAAAACCGGTATACTTAGGAAAAAACCAAAGGCACCATTGTTCTCAGCTCATCAAGTACTATCATTTTCTTTACAAAAAACACGAAATTTCAGATCCTTGCAACTGCCCCACTTTGTGTTTTTTGTTTTCTTTTGTTTTTGATTTTGTTCGCTGTTTCGTTTTTTTGTTTTTTGTTTTGTTTTTGTTTTTAAATGAAAATGAAAGTACTTCATGAGCTGAGAACGACAGTGCCTTTAGTTTCTTTCGATAGTGTTCCGATTTCGAAGATACACTCGCCGTGTAAAGTCGCAGAAAATCGTGCGTGTTTTCGTTGTGACGTCATTACGCGGAATTCCCACTTAAACGAATGTATTTTGAGCTAAAACCGCATTTGTGGAACTATGAAAGTAGTTAGAAACCAAAGCAGTGGCGTCACGTCCAATTTGGCAACAACAATGTATTCTATCCATTTAAACTCATGTAAAATATCGAATTTAGGGGGACATTTAGGAAATAACCAAAGGTACCATTGTTCTCAGCTCATCAAGTATTGTCATTTTCTTCATAGAAAACACAACATTTCAGACCCTTGCAACTGCCCCACTGCAGTACGACGTACGTTTACGCTTCAACAAAATTTTCGATAAACAATAATTGCCAATCGCGATTATATCGAAGGAAGTATTATGTTTTGCCTTTGTTACAGTCAATTTACCTTATTCCTCCCATTTAAACCTAGGTAAAATTATCGTTTCCTTTGGGAATGCAATTGCACTCCCCAGCGATCGATTCTTCTCCATAGCTTTATAAGGAGTGCGATCTCGCAACTTCGCTAGTCTAACGTGAAACCCGAACAAACTCAGCGTATCATACAAGGATAAACATTTTTCGAGGAGAGCGCGGAACATTTAAATAAACAAATTTGAGCGGACGCGACCCTCGATAGAGAAAGACGAAAAGCCGCGGGAGTCAAGGGGTCATCAAGAGGGCAGGGGTAGGGAAAGCATCCCGAAACATCCCTTCGAGGCGACGGTCGCCATGCGGGGATGTAAATGAAAAGGAAAAACAGAGAAAAGGAGTTGCGATCCAAACAAACTTGCGAGCGAATAAAAGGGGCCGTGGGACCGGATCCAGACCGATATCGGAAAGGATATCGCTCAATGGTTCTATTTCAAGAATTTTTCGAGCAAACAGTCTGAAACATGTCAGGGACTCGGGAGCTGGAGCCACAGTTATAAATCAAATGTTGCGTCATACGCGACAGGATACCATGAAAAATGCTCTATGATCAATGATTAACCCTTTTAAAACCAGGTTAGAAAAACAAATCTCCACTAGTTCACTTAAATTAAGAAAGTAGTTAATTTGTCTTACTCCACGGTGTTGATTTTGCATACTCTCCTAATTGAAGGAACTCGACGAAACTGCACTACAATGCAAATGTCAACAAATTGGCGAAGCTTCTTATGTCTGTAAAAAAATATTAATATTGTGAGGCAGATCTAGTCAAGTAAACGAATGTGCTCGGACATGGTATTGAAGTCAATCGCTACTAAACTGATTTAGAGAGTTCTGGCTCAGTCAGTTCTTTTCATCGATTACAATGTCAAGTATTGCAATCAGAGCTTACAGTCAGACCAGCTCCCATTAGAATAATTCAAACACAGTGGCTGCAGCGCCTGCAGCTCGTGGAATTAGCCGCCGCATGTGTTTTGCCATTTAAACCTATGCAAAAGAATCGATTTCTGGGGAGTTTCAAAGCACCTCCTAAAGATCGATTATTTTACATAGGTATAAATAGAGAGACTCTGTTGTTACCAAATTGCACGAACCACCACTGTTTGGACCGTAAATCAATTCATCTTTGAGCAAGAACACTTGGATCCAATTTCTGAATGATAGATGGACTTGACAAAGTTATAATTCATGATTTTCAGTAGAGAAAGACGCAAAATTCGATTTAACGATGGTAACCATAGCAACAGCCAGTTTTACAATTTTGGACCAATAGCATCTCTCACAGACAGTCTTAACGATCGATTTATCGACAAAGTAAATGATCGGCCCCCTGCGAACCCCTTTAACCCTTAGATGCTCGAATCGTTTTTTCTACGTTAATGCCTGAGCCGGGTCCGTTGGACCCGTATTTATCTCCATTTTACTTAGTATCTTAGCTTCCTGGTTTTAGAAACAAGTTACAATGTTTCAATGTTGTTGAACAAGTTGTCAAGCATGTTCACAAAATCCTTTCCTTCCCCTCTTCCTTCTCCAACCCATTCAACCACCCCCTAACCCCGTTTGCTATGCGCCCACCTAATCTTGCTCCGAAGGTCAAAATCTAAAAATTTACTCTATTATTCCTGAAAAAGGTACTAAATTGGTATTTTTTCATGTACACCGAAGGTTAATAAAACAGAGGCATCATTTGGAGGGGCATAAAAATAGCAACCCCCCCCCCCCCCTACATGAAACTGAAAAAGTCAAAGTTTTTGGGCAATATTCAGCACCATTTAGTGGTTCTTTAGAACCTCCCTTCCAACAAAATTCCCTTGTAATTAGCAGGGGGGGGGGGTCTTTGCTCCACCGCTTTGCCTATGATTTTCTAAACACTTCAAAGTTTTACCCTTAACACGAAATCCACTCCACTGTGGGCCGGGCGAAGAGGAGAGGGAGGAGGGGAAGAAGAGCTTGTCTCAGGTTAAGATAGGGAAACGGGACAAGGAATAAATCCCGGCGATGCGACTCGTATGAATGTGATGTGCTCACACACGAGTCCTTTATTCCTCGTCCTTGCGTCCCTGCAACCCGTCCCTGCGAAACCGAATTCGCTCTCACATAATTAGACGCACGACAGAGCCAATAAATTCCTTCCTACTTCTCTCTCCTTCGTCGTTCATACGTCTAGTTACTACACCGGTATACCAGTACACGACACGCACACATACAAACAAATATTTGCTCACATTTACTTGTATTGAGTAAACAACTCCCCCATTTATTCCCTCCCACGACCCCACACCACGTGATGATCATATTCCTCCGACGCGACCAGTGGCGTCGTGTGCCATCTGGCAACAATGCAACTGCTCCATTTAAACTCATTAAATATATCGAATTTTCCTTGTGCACTGTTCACCCCCTGAATTCGATCTTTTACATGAGTTTAAATGGATAGAATACATTGTTGCCAAATTGCACGTGACGCCACTGGACGCGACATGACAGGCTAACTTGTGACGACGGCCGTTGAAGTTGAGACTTCCGGGTTTGGAGTTCCATTTTATTTGAAGACCACTCTTTTAAAAGGATTACATTAAATGCTGGGGGCTCAATTCATAAAAAGTCTTCGTCTTGCAATGCGTCTGTTGCACATTTTTGCTACTATAGCGCAACCAGGATCTCTTCCATTTCTCTCCTTTCCCATTTGAATGCATAAGTTGGAAAAGAACAGGAAGATGGGGTTTTATCCCCTTGCCCATCCTTGTCTAACAAACGTTTTTTAATGGAGAAAAGAGAGAGATGAAGAAACTCTCGGTGCGCTACTGCTACAGCGTAAAGGAGGGTAGATTCCCATGTAAAATCGCATTGAAAATCACTTACAAACTCAATAAATGCGTTTCACAAAATTCTAAGATGGCAGTACAATGAGCAGGTTACAATAAAGGGGGGGGGGGGTTTGACCCATCTAATTGCAGCTTTTTCTGTGATGAATCACTTTTCTCAGCATAGAAAGTTGCGATTAGATGGAACTCCTCCATGTTGACTCACTCACTCGACTGCCACGTCGCGTCGCCTCAAAATTAGCTTTTAATTTAGAAGCTAATGGACTCCAAATTGACTCCCATGCGGCTGTCAACGGTTGTCAGTCAAAAGTCGCGTCCTAATTTTAGACCTAGGCTTTGACAAATAATGCACGGAATTAGAGTGCGCACAGTCTCACACTACTCAGCTTTTAACTTTTTTTCCCCCTCGATTTTTTCGTTGGGAAAGTTTGTTTGTTAAATAATATTTTGGATGGAGGAAATCGTCTTTTCATAGGGGCAGTTTTCATCAGATGGGCTGCAGGATGAGGCGGTTAAGTGTAAAGAACAGAATTGCCAAATTTTACAATTTTGCAATTTTACAAGGTATTCCACAATTCTTTTTCCTACTTCACTGAATGTAAAATTGTGGATTTTTCGAAAAACTCGGCCAGTGGTGTCGTTTGGCAAAGCTGCATATCGTCCATCAAACCCTACTCAAAATATCGATAGAGGAAGTTCACTGGACACTTCTAATAGGTCGACATTTTTTATGAGTTCGAATGGATAAAATTCAGCGTTGCCAGACTGCACGTGACGCCGACACCACTGCATGCACTGAGCAGCAATCTCATTCCATAATCGATGATTAAAGTTTCTAAATCCTCAGCGATCTTCACACTTAAAAATAAATGATCAATTTTGATTGGGTCATTTTAAGTCAACGCAGCATTAGTATGGTGGAGAAAATGTACATGTATGAAATCAATACAATGCAGAAATCAACATTTTTTCATAAAATCAAATGGAAAAAAACATGGTTGCCTTACACGCACCACCCCTGATCGAACGATAATCGAGTGAAAATCGCTGAGCCTCTGAAATCACTTAACGCAGTTAAAAGACACGTTTTGCGACACCTGTAGTACAAAAGGTACGATGAAAATAATCTTGGCAGATAGTCATGAGAGATGAAAAGTTCATTACAACTCGACAAATTGGATCGATATCCCTCATCTAATAATTATTTCCATCGTGTGACATCAAATACAGGTTGACGTGTGAAAGTTCATTAAATTAAAATTGCATTGCATGATTCACATTATGTCACGCCTATGCGTCCATACTCAACAAGGCTTTCACACGTCTTTCGTGCATGAATGGAGAATTTCACGAGTCACATGCATCAAGAGTTTCGCATACATCCACAATGTCACGATCTGCATGACGAATCAGAGCATTTGAAACACAACGCACAGGGTTGCAAACGCGTGCATCAAAGCTAGAGAGAGAAAAGGAAGGATCTCCTTGCGAACCACTGAAAAACTTGATAATTTGACCCCACTACCATAGCAGTGTTGCCAGATCGAGGGGAAAAAAGCCGTATCGTCCCCATTTAAATCAATTTTAAACGTACGGCTTTTTCACCCCAATCTGGCAACACTGTGCCATAGCCTTATCTCCACAGTCAACGTAACGCTGGGAAAATGGGAGGAAATTTACGCCATTTAACGCATAAGAACCTCTCTCTGTACACAGTAGCCAAATTGAAAGGATTATGGAAGATTCGAGTGAGGCTGTTTGGAAATTTTTCGAACGAATTCGGCATGCACTGACTGTGAGAAAAATAATTTCTAAATTCTAATAATATTAGGTACCAAAATTAAAACTATACATAAACTGAGAAATGTTGAGTACTTTTACCAGATAATTCTGATGTTTCTACAGTGGCGATACTCGGCATGCGTGCACCCTCCTCCCTCGTAAAAACTATCACTGCGCCCGCCTCCTAACATGTGATCTATGGCCATCATGGCCTGGGGCCCCGCAAAATCTACGACGAAATCAATTTTTTTAATTTTTATATTTGTGAAGGATCAGTCCATTGAGGCCCATTTTCGCCCCTTTTTCTAGGCAAAAAAATTAAAACCAAGAAATCATTGTGGCACGAAACAATAGTAATACGGCCTCTTTTTCTTTCCATTAGTAATCAATTCAAATGGAAGTGCGGAGACGCGTCTCACATTCAGTGGGACATGCAAACGGACTACTTCTGTCCTATATTATGACGTCATCGAGTTTCGCGCCGAAACAAAACCTTTTCAAATCACTCAACATTTTCGCAACTATGACAACGTTTTAGTTCACGATCCCGTGATAAGAAGAAAAAAAAATTATAGAAAAAATAATGTGAGTTTTTTCAGTAAGTACCTCAAGGAAATGTTATAAAACAGGTATGCAATAGACTCAACATAATTTTTATACTAGCATGGCTAAAGTTTAGATTTGAGCAAAAGGGGATGGTAACCGACAGCATATAGTTACCGAGTAATCAAAATCGTCGTTTTTTCGGGGGCTGATTTTTTACAGAGGGGCCACAAGCTGGGTTTTTGGTAACATCACCTTTTTGCCCGTGTTACATAGCCATGAGTTGCCAGTGAGGCGGCTTCAGCTTGAAATGATATGAAAACCCTTGAGAGCGATCGACTCCATTCGCCAAGCTGGATCAATAGAGGGGTCACAAGCTGGGTTTCGGCGACATCGACTTTTCGTCCACGTTACATAGCCATGAGTTGCCAGTGAGGCGGTCCCAGTTTCAAAAGATATGAAAACCCTTGAGAGCGATCGATTCCATTTGCCAAGGTGAATCGATAAGTCATCCATCATACTAGAGGCAGACGAGTTAGATCTAATCGAAAAGACCCTAAAGTTTGTTTTTAAACTGTGAAGACTGCAGTTAATTACCATCCAACGCAGCTGTTTGACGATTACCGATTTCCCAGTAATCGTGTAATTAATCACATTCCTATTTACATATATCTACTAAAAATGAAGCGGCAACATTGGTTACCGCGTTTTAATGTTTCCTCTATTACCATAAAGCAGAGATTTGTTGATGGCTTATTATAGCATGGTTAGATTCCTCTTGGAAGTTCCAGTGGTATCTCTGTGCGCTATGTTAATTCTCAGATAAAATTCTGATACCCGTGCGAGACTGCGAGAACTGAGTATTTATTTGACGCTAACTTCGGCTTAAATTTTAGTGAGCGCGGTTTAAGGAGCGAACGAACGACTTTGGGGACGAAAAATTGGATCTTTGTCTCGCATTAAAGTCTGTAGATACGAAATTGGAGTGAACAGGTGCCCTTTCAGGGCAGACATCGTTCTTAAACTGCGTTAATACAACTTCTTTTCTGAGTTCTTTTTCGATTTACCAGCTCTGCCATTATAGAGGATTCCAGTGTTCAATGATGCTCCTTCCGATGAAAAAAAATAATTATATTAATCGGTCATAAAAAAAAAAAAAAAAAAAAAAAAAAAAAAAGTGACGAATTTAAAAGAAGCTGTAAAATCTCCACTCTTTCTGTCATCTCTGGAATCGTCGTTCAACAAACTCAGAGAAAAATTCTTCCAAAACTGGCTAGAATTCTAATGAGAAGTTCTGAAAAAAGAAATTCTGGCAGTTTTAAGAGATACTTAGATTATTTACTTATTACTTATTGATACCATTGATGTAATTACGAATAGATTAATAAGAAAATCGATAGGAAAATTAAATTTGATTTATTCATTGGGCCGTGTTGCTGTACATGATCACCAAGCGTGTCTAATTAATTTACCGGTTTTTTTCCTTTTTTCTCTCTCTTTCTTTTTCTCAGTGTTGTCCCGAGCGCATCAAGCGTTTTCCATTTTTTTTTTTTTATTTATTTTTTTTTATTTATTTTTTTATTTATTTTTTTATTTTTATAAAAAAACAAAAAGTCAGACCCTTGTAACTGCTATATCGACCACATCGCTGTCGCAAAAGTTTGTAACAGACCCACTAGACGACTAAGTCAGAGGCCCGAAAGATGTTTTATCCATGTTGTAAGCAGTAGTGCAACCAAAAATCTTTTTGAGGGGGGTTAAATTCTACCCAAAAAAATTACTTAACTCAACCTCCGAGAAGGTTCTTGGGATAAAAATCGCCGAAATTCTGCTTAAAAAAAAAAAAAAAAAATCAAGGCTAATTGCAAGTAGTCTAGACTGATGAGGCAAGAGGCTCAATCTATATTCCTCAGAGACATCTATTAAAAATAAAAAAAATCGACGTTGACTAAACTCAAACGGAATTAAACAAGGACCGTAGTATAACAGACCCGAGCCCCGAACACGTCCTGACCTTCAGTCCCCACACAACGTGAAAACAGACGACAAACTCTTCGAGCGAGTGGCAGCTAAAATATACGAACGACTGATGGACAAAATCATGACACGTGTCATAAATAAAAATGAAGTTATGTCAATTATGTAACCTCGATTTGCTCGATCCGTTTGATTTTCAGACTCAAAATATAATATTTACTCACACAATTCACCCCCCTTTTTTGTGACAGCCAATATGTACAACCCAAGAATTCCTCTGAATCATTCGTGTAATCTTTGAATGAACCCCAACCTGTGCGATACCGTAGACGCATTGCACGTGCGTCATGCGGAACAGAAACGTGAAAAACTTTGACGAGGGAGCTCTAAAAAAAAAAAAAAAAAAAAAAAAAAAAAGCTCTCGATTAGCAGTAGAGGAGCCCTTTCGAGCTTTCATATGATGCGACATGTCAATAATGCGTGTGATTGCAGCGAGATCATAGAGAGGAAGGTTATGACACTAAGACATGGTTGCCAGGTTGTCGTCTTAAACAGATTGTAGTAGCTGACGCTGTTTCGAGAGGAATGGCTCTTTAAGAGGGTAACAAACACCCCCCCCCCCCCAGCACCCAAAAAAAACGAAACATTCTTCCGTGTTGCATATCCGGATCTCACATTCTTATTACAAGTACAAATACATAAGAACCTAACGATAAGATTCCAAATTGTTGTCGTGCGCGTTGCAACCCAGACCCTTAAATGCTGATTTTACGACAAAAGGAATTACCTGTCCAAAACATGTGCTGTGCAAAGAGCTCACATTCGGATGGTTCTGATGAGTTGTTCTTAGACTTCAACCTTTCACCATTGTGCACCATTTTATGTAACATGGGATTTAATTTAAATTGATTATTTTGCAAAAAAAAAATTGTGTGTCCCATCAAAATTCTTAGAAAAGTGTCCTCTTTTGAACGGTCCAAAGAAATATCAACAAAAGTCAAATTCCTGAATGTGTGTATGAAAGGGTTTAATTAAAGATAAGATTATGCTTTTGGACGGAATACGAACCATTAACCTTATTCACCAGAAATATCGCCATTTGTGATCCATAACCTAGATATCTTGCCATTTATGTGATCCATAATCTTAATTTTTGGTCACAAAATTATGTCCAAAAAATCCATAGTTCAATCCACTGAGCGGCGGCCATTGGCGGATCTAGCCCTCCTGAACGGGGAGGGGGGGGCAAACTTGGGATTTTTGCCCCCCCCTTAGACCCCTTTTACCTTATTTCTCTCTTCCTTTCGCCCTTTCCTCCCCCTCTTTTTCCCCTTTTTTTGGCCGAACGGGAGGGGGGGATCGCCCCCTTCGCTCCTCCTGTATCCGCCAATGGCGGCGGCTGAAATAAACTACTCACAGTTAGCCGCACTTGACACTCCGTTATAATTTTTATTTTGAAGCAAAGTCAGTCGGACTCATTATATTTATTTTGTTTTAGGTTAAGAAAGAAAGGAGGCAAACATGAAACAAACCACATCCGTGATGACCGATGGGTCCGTTAAATATGACATTGTAAAAAATCCACTTGGGCATTCATCTATTGGAATGGTACGGCCTCCAACCCCCCTCCCCCCCCCTTTATACATCCCCCACGACCCTGCCAAACTGGCAACATCTTGTCCGATTCGAAGAGACGATTCTCGACACGTACGTTCGAAGGGATCCCTCTGACTTCATAGTACTTCAATGAGAGACACAAACGTCAAAAGAGGGGGAGGAGGAGTGCGGGGGGAATGTACGGCGAGGCGAGGGAGGGAGTCGGAAAAGTGACTCGCATCCAGATAGCAACCACACAGACTGAGAGGGTCCGACCGGAACCAAATTGAATCTTCCTCTTGAAAAGAACGAGTGGGGAAAATCCACTGATGAAAGTTCCACGATAGTGTTATGACAAGACCTGTCACACTGTCTCACTTTGATCAGCATTTACACTGTGTACTATCTTTGACACGATAGCAGATGAATCGCTGAATGCAATCCAATAACACCTGAATTTGCAATCACCAAATTCATTCATTCATTCATTTTTTGTTTATTTTATTTTTTTTCTACATCCGGAACGAGCTCCTACATTGAACATAAAGTTCGCAGCGGATAAAATTTACTCTAGACGGGGCCATATTTCACTGCAATGGGAGTAGTTACAAGGGTAGGCAATGGGGCAGTTGCAAGGGTCTGAAATGTTGTGGTTTTTACAAAGAAAATGAAAGTACTTGATGAGCTGAGAACAAAGATGGCTTTGTTTCCTAATTAAGTCCCACTGTTCCGGAGATGAGATTTTGGCCCAAATCACATTGATTTCAATGGGAATTTCGCGTAGTGACGCCACTCTGCACACGATTTTTTCACAACTTTACACGTGTGAATCTCCAAAACCGGAACACTTAGGAAGAAACCAAAGGCACCATTGTTCTCAGCTCATCAAGTACTATCATTTTCTTTATAAAAAACACGAAATATCAGATCCTTGCAACTGCCCCATTTTGTGTTTTTTGTTGTCTTTTGTTTTTAATTTTGTTCGCTGTTTCGTTTTTTTGTTTTTTGTTTTGCTTTTGTTTTCAGTGGCGTCGCGTGCAATTTGGCAACAATGTATTCTATCCATTTAAACTCATGTAAAATATCGAATTTAGGGGGTGCACTATGCGCAAGGAAAATTCGATATATTTAATGATTTTAAATGGAGCAGTTGCATTGTTTCCAGATGGCACGCGACGCCACTGTTTGTTTTTAAATGAAAATGAAAGTACTTCATGAGCTGAGAACGACAGTGCCTTTAGTTTCTTTCGATAGTGTTCCGATTTCGAAGATACACTCGCCGTGTAAAGTCGCAGAAAATCGTGCGTGTTTTCGTTGTGACGTCATTACGCGGAACTCCCACTTAAACGAATGTATTTTGAGCTAAAACCGCATTTGCGGAACTATGAAACGTAGTTAGAAACCACCAAAGACCCTTGATTTCAGCTCACCGAGTACTTTCATTTGCTTTCTAAAAAACACACAGATTTAGACCCGTCTAACTGCCCCATTCAAGTTTGTTTTTACTAAAGAATGGGGCTCTTGCTAACTTTTACTGTGAGCAAATAAATACTCCGATCTGATGTAAAAACCAGCGAAAATTAGGAAAATCACACTCAAATTTGATAATAAACTCACAAAACTGTTATAACGGCAAGATCGTAATTTCGGTTCAACGCAGGTATCATGGGAGATTCCTGTCTAATTTGTCACTTTCTCCAGGAAAACACAGAGAAACGTCTCAATTAAGATAAGAATTTCCCATGATACCTGCGTCTCTCCGCTATTAAGCCCGATTCTGAGAGTGAATTTCGTGATTTTTTAGTGTCCTCATCGTCATTCTTATACTGGTTTTTATGCAAGAACCAAATCTTCAATCCCCTGTAGCAAAAGTTTCCGAGTGCCTCATTGTAGTTACACGACATTATTAATTGGGGATATCGCCGGAAAGATAGCATACGTGCAAAGTAAGTCAAGCTATTTCCCACCAAAATTAATTGCAGTGCAATTTTTTTGGGGGCAGGTCTTTTGGGCAGGGCATCGGACCGCAGAAAAAATCGGTTCGGGTTCGGTTCGCGGTTCACACTTCACGAAAAAAAAGGTTCGCGGTTCGGTTCGGGTTCACGCGACTTTCCGGACCGCTCCGAACCGGTTCAGACATTTGTGAACCGGTTCGGAGCGGTTCGGTTCGGAGAAAATTTGGTCGAGTTCGAATATTTTCTCACTTCAAACCAGAATATTTTCCCCTTCTTTCTTTTCTCAGAACATTACTGTTACCGTGACTACCTTCGTTTTCTCAAAATGCATTAGCCGCAGTCTCACGTAGAAATCACCTGGTTTGTAGCAAGTGGGCGCTGACTGCAACCCGCGTATCACGTGACTCGGCATGCCACAGACTTTTGAGACCCTCATAACTTCAAACGAATCAGCCGACCAATCAACGTTCAGTTGCTTCAAACTAGTTTAGATGCGTGACTCTGTGTAATCTTTCTATGCGAAAAGTTTGCGATTTTGAGATCCATCGAGTACCTACTCAGTACTCACAGAGTAAATGCTCAAACTTTTTGCTCTTTTCCCTTTACAGGTTTTTTTTCAAGACCTCGTTTCTAAGCCGTTGAACCGGTTCGAACCGGGTTCAGCCAGTCGGTTCGGTTCGGGTTCGGGTTCTCCGCCTCAGTGGAAAAAAGGTTCGCGGTTCGGTTCGCGGTTTGTAAATTCAGCGGTTCGGAGCGGTTCGCGGTTCACGGTTCGGTTCGGTCCGATGCCCTGCTTTTGGGCGAGGAGTGAGTCTTTTGGGCGAAACAGAGGGGTCTTTTGGGCGAGTGAAAAAGGGCACTTGTGGGCGAGGAACTGGATCTTAGGAGGTCGTTTGGGCGATAGGAAAAAAGGAAATATTTGACCAAATATGTGGAATCGACAACACCGCACGACACATCGAAACCGGGAAATTTGAAAAACCGAAAATGGTGTCGAAGTATTTATATTGTATTAAGTATTTGACTCACCATTTGTCATTTAAAGTTGCTAAATCGCAGCTCCAGGCTGGTCGTCAATTGTTAAAACTGGATCAAGGTTCAAAGTTTTTTGGCTTGAAAATGGTGTCCTAAGTCTTTTAGGTACTTCAGCCTAGATTTGCTATCGCGTTGGCTCGTTGCATAAGTATTCCAGGCTTCTACCGCATAAGTATTTCTATCAACCGTGTCCTTTTTGACAATATTCGTGACATTCATGTTCACGGAAGTTATTTTAGTGAAACTTTCTGCTTGAATCTGACGAAGGACTTGAACGACATCGAGAGTGTTCGGATGCGTGTGATAAAACTCCTTATTGTAGTTGCTATGAAACGATTCTGGGCCGTTTGTGGTACGTGGATCTGGTGACGGAGGCCCAGCCCATAAATCAGGTGGAAATCGCGCCAAAGTCATGATGTAATTGTCTATCAAGTAGCTTGACCACTCTGTAAGAGTAGCTGAGGGGATGCCTTCGGGAGCGATAGACATTAAATCTATGTAGCCGCATAATACTTCGTTTGGTGGTAAGAATGGCAATCCGAAGAAATACCTCAACCATGAACCTACTTCTGATCCTTTCAAGTTATATGCACGCAAAAGAAATGAATTTGACTGAATAAATCTAAACCAGGATTGACTTAGGTGAAAACGGCAGCAGAGTAACACACATTCAGGGAATTCTGCATACATAGCGTTATGAGCAGCAGATTCAAAATCAGCAAAAAATGAGGGTATTTTGAAATTTTTTCCAGTCAGGCGAACGCTCAAACTTTGAAGTTCTTGCCACATTAAACGGTAAGTTTCACAGCTTTTAGAAGGTAAAAAGCAAAAAGCTACTGGAATATAAAAACAATTTTTATAAACATGGATTGTATAAAGCTGGGAGAAATGATCCGGCGCATAAGAAAAAGTTCCATCTCCAAAAAAAAATTCACTGACTTGGATCAATTTTAAGTTCGATTCACACGTTAATATTACCATCGTTTTGGATTGGTTGACAAAACAAAATTGCTGACCTTTCACTTCAATTGTTTCTTGTAAATCAAACAGCTGCGAGTAGGCTTCCTGTCGCGATTTTGGTATGGAAGCGGGGTGCGACTTTTTCCTTTCTTTATACATAATTTTTCGGATATTAGGCAATTCCAAATTTGATATTTCACAGTCATTGTCTGATAAAAGCATAGTAAAGGCATAGTTGCCAGATTCACGATATTCCTCTTTCGCCCGCTCGCCCAAAAGACCTCCCTCATTCTCCTCTACATTTATTTTACCCTCGCCCAAAAGGGCTCTCTTTTTAACAATAGCTCGCCCAAAAGGGTTCTCCCCATTTTTTTTCCTATGAACGAGCACACGTCATGTTTTCTTTTGAACCTTTTCCCCGGTAATATTCTCTATTCGTTGACAGCAAAAAATACGCTAGGAGAACAACTAGTAGCGTAACAGATAAATTATCTCTCTGCTCTCCCTCTTTTCTCCATTGAAACATGTTTGTTAGACAAGGATACAAATAAGCGAGGGGATAAAGCGCCCTCATTCTATCCTTCCTCTTCTTATACATTCATATGGAAAATGAGAGAGATGATTGAGACTCTGTTGTTGTCACTGGAAACAACGCATGCACGCGTATAGTTTTCCGGTCAATTTCACTTCATTTTCTTGTTGTTTTGAGCTCATTCATAAAAACAAGGTTTTTTTGTTTTCTTGCTTTTTGTTTTTTTTGTTTTTTTAAGCTCCAAAAATAAATCAGCTTGAGCAGAGGAAAACAAAATTATAATTTACCGGTCGATGTAAACATTTCGCCCCTTTTTCCAAACCATTAAATTCAAAATAAATGCGACTATATGCTTCATAATATACTGAAACAACACAGGGTTACATTGGCTACAGGGCTCTTTTTTCTTTTCCCCCTCTCCCACTTTTTTTTCCTCTCTCGGAGGATAGAAATCCCTGCTATAATTTCATGCCTGGAAAAATGCAGATTTCTCTCGAACGCAACGGCCGCAGCCGCGACATGACGGGGACACAAAGTATAAAAATTAGTTCCACGAACATTGCAGAAACAAATTGAAAACGCGAAATTTACCTACACAAACACATATTTCTCGAAAAAATATTCCACATTCAAATTATTGAAATAAACAAACATATAATTGGAGCTGTGTATAATATGGGTGATTTCACAAGAACAGAACTTTTTGCTGACACCGATAAATGTCCTGGAAATAGCAACGGGCATCATTAAAGTGTTTAAAATCACTAAACAAATGAACGTTTCTATAGAAGACGTGTTGCTTTCAACGAGTTTCACATTTACGACGGACTATTTTATTTGATCTTTGAAATCATACCAAAAGCTTTTTAAGAATCAAAATTCAAAAGGTCGGGAGTTTTAACGCCTCATGTAAATAACTAACACGGTTGAATTTCCTTTTTTTAAAACTATTTTCAATTTCCTATCATACACGGAAAAAAAAGTTTAGTGAAATTAACCATACGATAGCTGATTTTGGCACCTGCTAGATGTTATGGTAAACTTGACCAGAAGTATGGTACATTTACCGATACTTTGAGTAAATTCGACATGCAATCAGGTAACATCACCTAGTACCTAGTCAAAACATAGTATACTTTTGGTTAACATTGCCATAACATCTAGCAGGTGCCAAAATCAGCTATCGTATGGTTAATTTCACCGTAGTTTTTTTTCCGTGTAGATTATTTCAACCAGAATTTAGAGAAATAACAATCCAATCCATGCTAGAAGCGCACTGAATATGTTCCTCAATTCTAATAATATTACCCAACCAAAGCACAATGATAGGTCAGGTCAACCAAAAACGTCTAGTACTTTCATAAGAAAATTCTGGTGTTTCCATAATTCCATCAGATTCAGGTTACCAGAATTTCTCACGAGACTTATCACTGACGCCGAGAATTTTTTTCATAAAAATTGCATCACCAAAACGTTTACAGGAACCAAATGAATGAATATTTCGGTTAAAAGTGTTTCTTTCCGGAAGTTCAACAAAAACAGATCGTATATTTAAAGAACTATTGAAATGACAATGCTTTGAAGAAGCCAAAATCATTCAATCATGACGGGACTAGGGTCAATCCGTCTATTTTACTGTTAAAAAAATCAATATAATTTCAACGAGTCATTAAAATTACAGTCCATTATTGTAGAACTTGCTGAAAAAAAAACACTTCTCACAAAAATATTGATTCTTTTAAATATCTTTAGATATTAGTATGGTACACTTCGTAAAACATTTTTCGGCGTCAGCAAAAAATCCTGTTACGTATAGGAATTACCGATAAGTACAAACCACGAGCTGTGACGAGCTCGTCATTACATCGCCAAATCACAGAGACCAACGTTAAAAATTCCCTTTCACACATTTTTTTTTTCGGTCAAATGTGACAACCCTGCAGCGTAATCATCAGGGGTACGGTACATAGATGAATAGGGGGGAGTGAGAACTGTGCGGGGGAGGGCGTGTGAGACTGTGAGAGAGAACTTGCTGAGTCGTATCGTCTTCGCCCTTGTCGGAGGGGGGGGGGGGTATACCAGCGCGACGCATCTGCAGGGGGGGGGGGAGATCGTAACGAAGAATTCGCAAATTTCCCAAGTGGTCTTTTCCTTCGACCTCCCTATCCCTAGTCCCCCCGGCCCCGAAACCCGGGTCCCTGAGTTAAGGAACTTGTAGTATACTTGTTACAACAGCAGGAGGGGGATGAATGAAAAAGGGAGAGAGCGTGTTAAGAGAGAGGAGGGAGAGAGTGAGTGGTCTCCGCTTGGTGACGCCGCACCGCACAGTGGAACAAAACATGGTAATCCTCGGACATAATTTCAAAAGCGGGGCCAGCAATCTGGCAACTGTGGATTCTTCCCATTTGAATGTATGAAAAACAATCGATTAGCAGAAGGGGCCACGGCCCCCTCAAGATTCGATTGTTTCTCAGACGTTCAAATGGAAAGACAGCAAGGTTGCCAAATTGCTGAATCCGCCCATGCATAATTTTACGAATAAAAATCAAGATTATGAACTAAAAATGTCAAGATAACTTATAACGGGTCTGTTGGAAACTTTCGTTACAGCGCTATAGAGTGATCTACCTCATCTAAAATTGCGTTAAAAGTCCATTGGTGGCAGCGGAAAGTCATAAAATGCAATAACAAACTCACCAGAGGCATTTAACTGAAATCCAAGATGGCGGTAAAATATCGAGCAACCTGCATTCAAGCACCATGAACATCCAAGATGGCCAACCTCACAACATCGATCATAACCAATCACAACGCAAACAAACTCATAACCTCCGATGCTGTGAGGTTGTTATTAACGTTGGCCATCATGGATGTTCACGGTGCGTGCACACAGGTTGCTCGATATTTTACCGCCATCTGGATTTCAGTTAAACGCCTCTTGTTAGTTTAGTACTGCATTATATGACTTGCTGATACCACCAGTGGACTTTTCACGTGATTTTACTTAAGATTAAACACTCTATATCGCTGTAGCAAAAGTTTGCAATAAACCCATTGTATAAAATGAATCATGTAAGAGCTTAAAAGTCATCAAATAACATGTTTTTTTTTTTTTTCGAGAAAATATCAACGCAAAAATTTTCGTAACGAGAAAAAAAAAATCAAAACTTCATGTTCGGAAAAACCAAGGTTTTTACTCAGTGTGCGCTGCCGCTAGCTGACGATGCGACACAGACACAGGGACAACCCTCGATAGAGAGCACTGAGTGAGAGAGGTGATTCTCTTGATAAGAAACGACAACCTACCTACCTTTCGGGGGTGAAGAGAGGTTGCGTGAGGCTGGGGGAGGATGCTTCTGAGCCGACGGAAAAAAAAAAAAAAAAACCTCAGGAGCGTCTCCTATTACTACTCGCGTGTACTCACTGACTCGCCCCCCTTCCCCCGTCACTACTTAATCATCCTTGCGGAGGTCTTACACAGAATCAAACGCACGCATGTTATTACAACCGACCACCTATAATATATCTATACATGGTGTAGATTGTAGGAGGGCCCAAAATGCGTTTTGTACCCAAGGTTATAGATTAAAGAGGTACGGTCATCTGACTTCGCGCCACAAATTCAGAGGCTCACAGTTCAAAAGCACTACAGGCAAGATGGCCGACAAAAGCAGAAAACGTATACTCTTCGCAGAAAACATTGGGTTGTTTTCTGCTTTCTTGCAAAGGGCAGCCCAATGTTTTCTGCAAAGAGCATACGTTTTCTGCTTTTGTCGGCCATCTCCCCTGCAGTGTATTTGAACTTCGCGCCACTGAATTTGTGGCGCGAAGTCAGATGAGCATACCTCTTTAATCTATAGCCTTGTATTATACCAGCGGGGACGATTTAAAAAGAAAGTAGAACAAGGTATGCGCAAAGCAAATGGATTCACTTAAGAGGATTCGGAAATTGATTTAGGATAAAATTTTCAGTTTTTAGTTTTTCATTGAAATAAAAAATTGAGCATATTCTCTGCACGGTGTGGTTGAGTAGAGAGAGGAGGGAGAGGGTGAGTGGTCTCCGCTTGGTGACGCCGCACCGTACAGCGGAACAAAACATGGTAATCCTCGGACATAATTAATTTCAAATGCGGGGCCAGCAATCCGGCAACTGTGGATTCTTCCCATTTGAATGTATGAAAAACAATCGATTAGCAGAAGGGCCACGGGCCACGCGTTGCACCATTGTACCATAAATTCTATTTTCAGGTTATCTAACGAATTTGTCCTTCTCTGTTTATGCCCTTTTGAACGCATGTGTTAGAAAAAGATGAAGATATGTGCTGTCTCGTGACTTCAGTCCCAAGTCCTGTCCTTTCCTAACACATGCAATCAAATGGGCCAGGAGAGAGAGAGAGAGAGAGAGAGAGAGAGAGAGAGAGAGAGAGAGAGAGAGAGAGAGAGAGAGAGAGAGAGAGAGAGAGAGAGAGAGAGAGAGAGAGAGAGAGAGAGAGAGAGAGAGAGAGAGAGAGAGAGAGAGAGAGAGAGAGAGAGAGAAATTCCTGGCTACGGCCATGGCCTAACGAAAAATTCGGCAAAAATAACGATGTGCACGTTACAACCCTTAAAAATCCACTCAAATCCAAAAATCCACTCAAAATCCAATGGAGGGAAATTCCATCCATTTTAAATCGCCCACGCTACACTAGACTCTAGCGACGTACAACTAAATATACTAAACAACTAAATATCCATCGCGTTTATGTAAACATCAACATAACATTACAAACATTTAAATGTTTTGTTTTGATGCATACGATTCTTGTAATATGTTGTAATCTTTGATAAGTCAGAAAAGACCAGATAGCAAATGCAGCTTCTATGTATTTCACGTATTAAGAAGGAAATTCCATCATTTTGTAGTTACGATGTTGTTTACATATACACGGAAGTTCCATCTATGTAGTAGTCTGCCGGTGCAAATAGTGTTTAGTGTAGCGCGGGGTGTTTGAAACTGAAGCGAATTCCCGAGTTAATGAGTTGTTTTTGAACGTTTTTAATGTACGTATCGTTATATTTGCCGAATTTTACGGGAGAATTGTCTAGAAGATATCAAGAATGGGGCTTGTTACGACTTTTAACAAATGAATAAACAAGGTAATAGTCCTTTTATGGATTCATAATAAGAGTTGGTCTCTTTTCAAGAACTGACTGATAAAAATGATAAAGGTTATATATTAAAAGAAAAGGGTTTCTTTAGAGACAATTTTTAACAGGGCTCTTGCAAACTTTTGCAACAGGAGATTAAAGAGTCGATTCTTGTATAAACACATGTAAAAATGACGATGAGTACACTAAAAAATCTCAAAATTCACTCTCGGAATCGGGCTTAATATGGCGGAGAGACGCAACTATCATGGGAGATTCCCATCTAAATTGAGACAAATCTCTGTGTTTCCGTAGAGAAAGTGACATGATAGACAGGAATCTCCCATGATACCTGCGTTGAACCGCCATAATCAAATTGCCATTATATAGCAGTTATGTGAGTTTATTACTGAATGTTAGACTTTCTTAGTGCGATTTTCGTGATTTTTGCTGGTTTTTACAACAGATTGGACTATGTTCATTTGTACACAGGAAAAATTTGCAAGAGCCCCCCTCCTCCCCCTTCAATTGTGGTTTTATACTAATGCGGCAAAATTATACGAAACAGACCAATAAGACAAGTATGGTTCTCGATACAGTCAAAATCGTCTTGAGACCAGCACAGCACGTCCAGCAGCATCCGTTACAAATTTGATCTGATTGTGATGCCAAAGATACATCAAGAGTATAGCCCTCCCTGGTCCCTAGTCCCTGTAGTTTCCTAGCCGTCCTCTCCATCACAATCTCTGAGTTTAAAAGCTGAGAGCGTTGATTGTGCGAACGTGCCCGAGAGAAGCTTTGTTTCATTCATCAAAGTTTGTGCATTCGCCCGTTGAGTCGCGTTGTTACCTAGCATTAACCATCCACGCTTTGCCACGCCGCACACTGCATTGAAGCGTGGATTTTTCGGGACAAGAAAATATTCAGATTTTCGCTTCAAAAAAGTTTTGGTAGGTACTAATAAAAATTTTCCAATGGGGCTGTTGCACACTATTTCTGTAACCGATTTAAGAGGGTCGATTATCAGACTTTTTTTTTTTTTTTTTGGCAATCCACCCCCTTGAGCTTGCGAATTGACATTCTCGTCTTTTATTATTTGTTGACACTCAGAGCTTTTAATCTTGATTTACGTCACTAAAATGCAGAGGAAACAGAGATCACGCACATGCTAACTAACCCATGTTCAACTTAAGTAAGGCAACTTTTTTTTTTTTTTTTTTTTTTTTTTTTTTTTTTTTTCGGGGACGTAACAAAGCAACGTCCTACGGCTCCTTTATTGACTCCCAGGCCCAAATTTTGTATCGGACAGTCGGTCCACTCGACTGATGAATGTTGAGGAATTATATATTGCGTATCCATGCTAAATTCTCAACAGTCATCAATCGGTGAGGACCGTCTTACTCATATACAAAATTTGAGCCCTAGCTTTGGAGACAAACTTATTGTACGTAGTTGGTCGCCATGTGCGCCTTCATTTTCATAGTTATGCAAAACCGATACATTCATGTACGAATAGTTAACTTATAACCACTCAATATTTGATGTGACCGTATAGGCGTGTGGTTAGTAAAAAAAAAACGAAGCTGGGTTCAACTTTTGTATTCTGTAGACTGTCCTCTCGACTGATGGATGTTGATGACTTAAGTATTGCATTTCAATGCTAAATTCTCAACAGTCATCAATCTGTGAGGACCGTCTGTCCCCTGTTTGGGCACTGAGCAAAAATGCTGATGTAAGCATAGTCAATTAGAACGAAGCATCATAGTTTTTGCCGTTGGTCAACAATCAACATAGGAGCCATTAGCTGCTGTTCCCAACTCTATTTTGTTGAGTTTTCGGGGGAAAAACTCGTCCACCAAGCGATCGCGATCAGCTGGCACGGGCGGGTACAGGAATTTGTCTTTCTCTCTCCATCTGCTTCCATTTGAACATAATATGTGTTGGAAAATAGTAGCAAAGAAAGAGGGTGATCACGTGACTTTAGCTCCTATGTCTGTCCTTTTCTAACGCACATATTACAATGGAAAGAGAAAGATAAATACAAATTTCTGTACCCGCCATATCGACTGAATGCGTAGTCTCTGTTGTCGCTGCTTCAATGATGTCCTAATTATTTTAATGTTCCAACCCACGGAGCTTCGCGCGCCACTCTGGTCAGATTTCTAGACTGTGCAGGACACTTAATTTCAATCCGATATAATTCGGTGCATCCTTTTCACCACTAATCGCCGGTCGTTAAAAAGGCCTGTTTCTATCGCCCAGAGTCCGAGATCGCGTAAGCCGAATATTATCCCGCAGACGGACATAGACGCGCCCATGATACGCGCGCGTGTACAGACAATAATTCGTATCATTCACGCACGCCCACGCGCGTGGAAGCGTGTGATGAATACGATGTAAAGTAATCCTATTGTGTTTCGAGCTGAATTCTGGGTGTTAACCGCAAAACACATCATTCGCTCTACGGCCACTCGCCCTGTTCCATTGTTGACGGGTTGAGAGAAAAATCGAACGGCCCTGTATTAAAAAAAGTGCTGAATTTCACTATTTTATGGTTAAAAGTATGGACACCACTTAATGAATGTTAAATTGGCCATTTAAAATAGTTGAAAAATAGTTAAATTAACACTTCACAGAGGTAATTAAACTATTTTCAATAGCCTAACTAACAGTTTTTAAGTGGTGTCCATACTTTAAACTATAAAATAGTTAAATTCAGCACATTTTTTTTTTTGGGTTTTGCAAACTATAGGTTTAGGGCTAGTAGAATTTATTTTCATCCGTTGTTCAAACAGGAGGTTAACGATGATCGATTGAGTTTATGAGCCGCCAGACGAGATCTGGCAACAAAGCCATGAACTCACAATCACAACCGCTCTGCATATTTGCGTGCATACTTACAAAACTGCCATTGGCAAACATTTATGGTTTCATGTTCGGTTTTGATAGTTCAGTCATGCACTATTTTTGGTTCGCTAA
This sequence comes from Trialeurodes vaporariorum, assembly GCA_011764245.1. Lineage (NCBI taxonomy): Eukaryota > Metazoa > Arthropoda > Insecta > Hemiptera > Aleyrodidae > Trialeurodes > Trialeurodes vaporariorum. The sequence continues at coordinate 37,204,017 of VMOF01000320.1, read as the reverse complement.
CATTCAGTCATTTTACGTGTGCATTGAGTTCGTAAAATCGAGTTTTATCGCAATGCGAGTAAATTTCCGCCAAACCTTATCGAGTCGGAAAGAAATTGCACACGAGCGAACATTCGTCATCGCAATCACAATTAACCATTATTTTTGAATCACAAGTGTTTTGGTATTTTCTCATCGACACTTATTGCATAGTATGGATAATTAATAGGAATGAATATATATTAACTAACAATAAGAGATATATATAATTTAACCAGTATTTCGATCGAATTTGGAATAGGATGAAATAATGATAGGACTCAAATCGATTCCTTTGACTAGGTGATTGTGAATGAAAAAAGGAACAGAAGTTAGATTCCTTGACTCAAATAAAAATAAAGGAAGGAACAAAAGATTGATTCCTTTAACACAAACATATATAATCATATGCATAAACAAGGAACAGATGATTGATGATTAGTCGATATGAACCATTTATAAGGATAGAATATTAAAGGATCCGCAGCGACGCAGCGTTCTATGCTGGTTCTATGTCACTCGAGAGCCTCTTTACTTTTTCTAAGATTGAGAGAAGAAGACCATCCAGCTGGCTCTCCAAAACATCTCATCAAGCCGATGTAAAGAAATTACTTCGTTCGTCACCAGTGGCGGATCCGGGGGACACCCCCCCCCCCAGAAGCCTCAAAGGAAATAGCCACAAATCGCTTCCTGTGATGATTCAAATTTCAAATTTCATGGGCGGCCCTTCTTGCCCCAGAAAGTTCCTCCCCCAGAAGCCTCAAATGTTGCCTTTTTTCAACAGAATATCGTCCAAAATTAAAAAGGTATAGGCCCCCCCTCCCCCCCCAGAAAAACTTTCTGAATCCGACACTGATCTGATCTGTCTTCATTCCTCAACAGGTGGAGTCACGGTCTTTAAAAATATTGCGGATATTTTCATAATTTAACGGTGATTTCACCGACTGAAGAAATAGTACAGATGCGAGTATTTTCGTGCAATTCAGTCATACACAGAATTGAACTGTAATATTCAGGTTGACCAATGAAGTCATCGGTGAATTGAAAAATGACATCAAATATTCATATACACAGGATAGCAGTTCTGCTCCAAACATGCCTACAGTACACAAAAGAATAATTTGAGCTCAAAGGGCTGGATCTATTCAGGAGTCTTGAACCTAGTGGCGCAGTGTACGGCAGTAGAGGAGAGGGCGGTCATCCCCGGGTGACACTATCACGGGGGTGACACTCACAGTAACTACGCAAAAAACCGTGAAAATTGAGAAAAAGAGGAGAAAGAGAGGGGGAAAGAGAGAAGTAAGTGGAGAAAAGAAGAAACGAAGAGGAAAAAGAAAGTGAAAAAAAAAATTCGAAAAATATTGGAAAAATAGAGAGATATCTACTGAAAGAATGTTAGAAGACAAAAGAAAAATGAGTGTGGAAGAGGGTATGATGAAAACATCAACCTGGCTAAGGGTGTCACCCTGGAGCAGGACAGTTGCCAGTCATGCGAAGAAGGTCGCCCTGAGAGGGTGCCACTGAGAATGAAAAGTGTCACCCCGAAGTAGGATAATTTATTAAATTCACTAGACTTGTTTCAATAGTTTGACAAATATATTTATATTTTTTCTTTTTCTTTTTTTTTCAATTTTTCATAATTTATTTTATTTTATTCTCAAAGATGACAAAAAATGGGCTCAAAAAAATAATTATAAATATTCGGGGGGGGGGGGGGGCGTGACACTTAAGCGCTTCGCTAAGGGTGCCACTATAATCTTTACTAAGCCACTGCTTGAACCATAACTAAAATGACAGAGATCTACAAACGACCTCGCTTTTAAAAACAAAAAATACTATAGAAAAACGTTCAAATCTCATATAACCGAACTGGATAAAAAATCGGAAAAATAAGGAGGGAGGAGAAGTTAGATATTAAAATAGAACAGAGACCAGACAAAAAATATTAAAGCAATAAAAAGGGAAGAAAGGTAAGATATTAAAATAGAACAGAGACTAATAACAAGCAAAAAATATTGAAGCAAAATAGTTGCAAAAAGCTCAATACTGACGATTATACGCAAAATAGAAACAAGCTGGATCGTTAAGGGGGCACAGCTCAGAGAAAACGCAAAGAGCGAAAGATTAGGGCTTCCTCGTCCATTATTTCCCTTTCCGAAACAGTAGATTACAATAGCTAAAGAGAAACGCGCAAGTGTTGCCCGATCTAACGCAAAAAGCCGTATATTTGACATTTACTCTTATTGGAAACATACAACTTTAAAAGTCAAAACTGGCAACACTGGAAACGCCTGCATATTCTTTCCTTTCTTTCCTCTCTCTAACTAAAAAATTCGTTAAACACGTTTAAAGCTGGGCTAATTAAGAGTTTCCTCGCTTGGAGGCAACAATGCACGTCTACTAGGAACTTTCAGACATTTAATATTCATTCTTTGGAGAGAAAGGATAAGTGCGAGAGAGAAAAAAAATAGAGAAACACGAAAGAGAGACGGAGATGAGAGGACAGCTAGGCATGGTGGCAGCGAGTTTTTTCTTGGGTTTTTCTCTTTTTTATTGTACATCGTCCCTCCCTCCATCCCCCTCCCGTTGATACGCTCTCTAGCGATAAAGCACTATTCAGGTGCTTAGTAAAGCGCTTGCTTTGTTGAGCTTAAGGCTTAAATCCGCGGCTATTATTCGATTAAAAAAGGCATTGGGATAGAAATTTCGCGGAAGAGTCAAATGCGCTCACAAAGACTCCTTTCTCCTAATTTTAAGGGAGGGGGGAGAGAAATCCCTTTCATTTATTTATCTGAGGCCAAATGATCAAGTAGCCCAAAGGGAGGAAGGGTTACAAACATTGACCAAAATGACCATGCTTTGAATCAAACAGATTACCTTTTATTCCCGATGAGTCCTCCGCTGACTCGAGCCGTGAATACGCCCTTTTTTCCGTTATCTGGGATGCCGATATTTATTATTTTTCTTTGAAATAACAACGTAACCGATGGTAATTTTGATTGTACTTACGAATGATTGAAATCATACTCATCTGCTGAGTTTTATAAGTTTCGGCAGTCTATACAGGCCTCTCAACAGACGATCAAATGGAGCTCTTGCATGGTTTTTTTCTGTAGACAAATGCCCTATCAATTCTGACGTCAAATGCTGCGAAAATAACGATCTATTAAAAAGTCTAAAACCCACTCCTCGCAGAGAAAACTTAACTTGAAACGGTTGACCGCACCCTTGCATGAGTGCACCAACCTTGGATTTGGACCCCAAACAAAAGAACAGGACATGAAATTAAGTGCTGTCTTCCTCGTTTACTACGGAACGTAGAACTTTTCTGTAGTTATCACCATGATCTAACTACACAGGTCAGTCAATGCGCACACCCTCCACTGCCTCTCCGTCTGCCTGGCTCCATCACCGGGTAGAGTGAGGAAGGGGATGACGTATAGCTGGCGCAGCTGAAGCGCGGGCGTTCAAATCTACATGCTTTCATACGGGGAAAAGACCATTTTTCAAGTGCAAATTAGAAACAATTTACGACAGTAAAACTTGGTTTTTATTTATGATAGACCACGAGAAAGGTTTCAAGCTTTGAGAAAATCAGTCTGATCACACTTCAATTTCTTATTCCTGTACTTTCTGGCGGTTAGTAAAAATCCCTCTTATGGAGAAGGTAGGTTATGTAATATTCAATGCATTATACCCACTTTTCTAAAACTGTCCGAAAACAGAAAAAGCAAATTTGCGGACGATTGTATTGGTTTTCTCAAAGCTTGAAACCTTCCTCGTTACTTCTTATTGATAAAAACCAAGTTTTACTGTCGTAAATGGTTTATAATTCGCACTTGAAAAAGGGTCTTTTCCCCATAAGAAAGCATGTAGATTTGAACGCCCGCTCTTCAGGTGCGCCAGCTATACGTCACGAGCGGAGGTTGCGCAGATCGCACAGAAACTCGTTCACCGGATTGACTGACCTGTGTAGTTAGATCATGGTTATCACCGTGCTCCTAGAGACAAAATGTGTATTAATGGATCTTTAGTTCCTTCGAACTTACTTTTTGAAAGCAAATTCATTAATCTCATTGTTCAAATTCGTAGGTTATGTTCTTTTGTTTGGGGTCCGAATCCGAGGTTGGTGCATACATAGAGTGGTCACCCGAAATTTCAAGTTCAGTTTTCTCTGGAAGGAGTGAGTTTTAGACTTCTTTAATGGTCTCATCGGAATTTTCGCAGCATTTTACATTAGAATTGATACTCCAATTGCCTACAGCAAAACCTTGCAAGAGCTCCATTGGATCCTCAAAAAAGCCTCCGGAATCGGCGTTCATTAGCGGATCCAGAAATCTATATTTCTTTCTTTCCTCCCATTAGAACATTTGTGTTGGAAAATGACAGATTAGGGACAGTCACGTGACTTTGGCTCCTTCCTCTGTCCTCCCCTAACACGCAGGTTTAATAGACACACAGAGAGAAAGACAATCCACTGGCTCCGCCAGAGTGGGCATTTGGTGATCGGTGCAAATCATGCATCATTTTCAAATATTCGCAAATTAACTGACAATTGCGAAAAAAAAACTTTCAAAATGTCAAGTATCTCGATGGGAGATGAATCTGTGCCATGATTGATTAACTAACAGAACATTTTTAACACGTAATTTAAACCTGAAAATATCATCACTGGAAAGTATTAGAGTAAGCTTAAAAGGTCGAAAACGATGATTTACAATGACTTTTCTTCACTGATTTTTAAGCCACTTTTAGTCGACCTCAGACCTTAGAGCAGCGTTTTCCGGACGCCAATCGACACAATATCGGTTTACTACATTAATATATTCTAATAATCTTTGCTTTTCATCCTCACTATCTTTTTCTTTTTTCACCGTATATCGTTGCAGGTAAATCTCTGAGTTTAGTGGATGACCGACAGTTGAATAATCTAACCTCGCAAATACTCCTCTCACCCTGATGGAAAACGCGGAAAACCGCTCTCTCATTTCCATAATGCCCCTCCCCAACAGCATCCATCCCACCTTCAACCATTCATCAGAATAAAGGTCTTTGCACGGATGATGAAACCTCTCTAGATTAAATTAAGACCCTTTTTTTTTTCTCTCTGTCTCTCTCTCTCATTTACCGGGCGGGTTCCTGATGTTTAAGTAAGCTTCTACAGATTAACACTCAGCTGACCGCTGTAGTCAGGAGGTTTGCCCGCTCCGGAAAATTATGAATAGCTTTATTTTTATCGTGACTAAAGGCAGGCTAGTCGTTGTGCGGGGGTTTTTTCCCCTTCCTCCACCTCCCCTCCTACCCTCCGGATTTCAAAGTGTTTATTTGCCAATTAGGAAGAGGTTAAGTTGCCTGTGTCTGCACTCTGCATGTGTGTGTGTGTTTTGTACTGTTTTGTGTTGCGAGTACGGGCGGGAGGAAGAAACAGGGGTTGATGGCATGGGTTGATGCAATTTGTACCGAGAGAGCCGTGTTTTTGTGTGAGCTGGAGTGCGATGATGTATACCGAACCTCAATTAAAAAAGTTCACGTGTGTTTGGTCTAATTAAATCTTTCGGAAAGACAGTCCGTTGCCCACAAAGCTGGGTTGCCAGTTTGGAAGGTTTCATAGCAGAGACGGATAAAGACAGCAGCGTAAAGCTTGCGACAGGTGTCCCTTTTCCTAGCTCAAATTTTGTCGGGACTCATCGGAACGAAAACTATTTTACTGTTGAGTGATTTACTTACGTAGGTTATATAGGTTTTCTTCGTGGTTTAAATTGACGTTTTTGTTTTTTTTCCTCCTCCAGATTAACAGTTTCTGATTAATTTATTTGTAAATTGACCGTGGCGTAGCCAGGGGGGAGAAAGCCGCCCCCCCAGACGCCAAATTTTAAAAATACTAAATTTTTTTCCAAACCTTCAAAAATCCAAGGTCAGAAGGGAAGCATTGTAGAACCCGTGTCTATAGGAAACATTTGTCTTATTTTATCCTAAAAAATCACCAATCTATCATTCATGAACTTTTAAGAGGAATAAACACAGAGAACACTTAGAACAAACCATTTTACCGTATAAATGTTACAGGAAACTTTTGAATTGAGCTTAAAAGGTCAACGATGCTTTTTGATGATTTTTTTTTTCACTGAAATGTGGGCACTTTTGTTCAACTCTCAGACCAAACTGTACAGAAAAAGACCCAGAAAACTTTTTTGCAGTGGAGGAGGGGGACGACTAATATATTGTGTTTCGAGATTTGAAGCGTCGTAGGAAGAAATTTTGGGCTATTTTTTGTGCATAATAAGGCCAAATTTGAGGCTTTGAAGGGGAGGGGGAGACTGCCACTTCCGTCACGGATGATATTTCCTTAAAAATCGGTCTGGTTGCATTTAACTTTACGAAAAAGAAATATTTCCAACTTTTTTATATTCTGAACTAATACAAAAAATGTATTAAAAAAAAATGTAAAAAATCGGCTCCAGAATTTCCTAACGTTTAACCTAAAACTCCCTGTGCATAGACGATCCCCCCACGCTCCACGGTCCGGCACCGCTGTTCTCATGAGAGATTTTTCGATTACATTCGGTTTTGTTTTAAATGGGATTTGTCGACTGGAGCGATGCGATGTCGCGAGCATGTGCGATTGAAGTACAAGGAAATCACGGAACGGTATCTTAACGAGAGGAACGTCTGCAGGAGGGAACGGAGAGAAAGAGAGAGAGAGAGAGAGAGAGAGAGAGAGAGAGAGAGAGAGAGAGAGAGAGAGAGAGAGAGAGAGAGAGAGAGCCTCCGGGAACGAAAGGGAGGAAAGGAACGCGCATTAATATTGAAAGTATCCGGCGGGATGAAATATCAGAGGCAGGCGCGCGGCGGCGAAGGGGGGGGGGATGATAAAAATTGGCGGGGGAGCATAAAAATGACAAATGGATGCGTCACAATTTCTCCGTTTTCGGTGCAATTTATTTCAGCCGAGCCAATCAGAACTTTTGTGACAGTTTTCATTGTTGATTTAATTTCAGATTGTTCCTGTTCCTCCTCTCCGACGAATGCAAATGAGCCGAACTTTGTGCCGACTTTGGCCCCAATCATTCAAAATAAGTGCTCCCTCCTCCCCGCGCCGTTCTTCGTTTTCTTCGTTAACTTAGCTCGTTCGTCCCCCCCCCATCCAACTCCCCACACCCGCGCGCCACAAATGTTGAAAGTTGACGAACTTCTATCTTTTGCAAAACTAGGACTTTGTATTAACAACCAGCTTTAAGATTGACAAATTCGGTCTTGTATATTATTTTTCGATCATGAACATTCCTGAAACGTTATATTATAAAGCCATAATTCGCTTGACTTTATGACATGAGTAGTTGAATGTACAACGGGCGGATGTTTTCGTACAGATTGTAAAAAATTTGTGAAATTGCAAATAATAATATTTATTTATTTATTTATTTATGTCGACATCCGCCCTTTCTACTTTCATCGGCTTTTCGAAACCGTAGATCTCATATGAGTATACGAAATACCTACGTGTAAAATTTCAAGATGATATCTTCAAAATTGAGCTCACTGGGAAGGTTTAAGTAATGAGTAAGTTGTGAGGAACTTATGAAGCTTTGAAAACTTCGCGCTTCATTTACTCCAAACGAGTTTTTGTCACATCCGCCCTTTGTACATTCAACTACTCAATTATGACCAAAAATGAATCGGTGCGTGAATACCTATTTGTTTCCATTTTTACTTCTTTACTCTTCATATAGTATAGAGAAAGTATTGTAATCATAAACAATTTAAAATTGAGTTAAAGCTTCATTTCTTGGCATTTCATGACCTCAGTCAAGAACCCAACCAAAAAAACCATGGCACAAAAAACGTCCGTCCAACTGACTGTATATGGCAGCAATAAAGTCTGAGATCATCAAAGAGAGACAAAAAATCATCAGGAAAATCACCAAATTATCATTCATAAGCTTTCAAGAGAACTAATCACAGAGAACATTTAGAACAAGTAATCTAATCGTAGAAATGTTACTTACAAGGATGTTTTAAATTAAGCTTAGAAGGTCGAAAACAATGATTTTTGATGATTCCCCCCCCCCCTGAATTTTGGCCACTTAAGTTCAATTTCCAACCAAACTTTCCATTAGAGGATCTAGAGAACTTATCAGGGGGCGCACCTATGTAATTTCAAATTTGAAGCGTCGCAGGAAGCAATTTTGGGCTATACTTTTTGTTGTAAAAAGGCAAAATTTGTGGCTTCGAGGGGGGGGGGGGGATTGAGAGGCTGCCACTTCCGTCACGGATATTTTCTCAAACATCGGTCTGCTTGCATTCAAACTTAGCAAGAAGAATCGTTTCCAACTTTTTTATATTCTTAACAAGTAACAAAAATATATTAAAAAATTGAGAAAGTTAAAGAAGGGCGTTTCAAAAGAGACTTTCAGTGACGTATAACGTCACGTTGTTTCTTGAAATACTCACTATCAACTGCAACGCAACGGAAGAAAGCTGAAAATTCAGATGCTTACCTGCAACAGACAAAAAAGACAAAAAAAGTCAGACAAAACTTTAAAGAAGAACAGAAATTAAAAGTTCAAGATATTTTTAGTGGAAAGTTATGTCGGAGGAAACTTATGACAGATCATTGCTGCAGCATTGCGTATAAAAATACGCATTTCCCCATTCAACTCAGTGTCAAATATTTGAATTTCCCGCCAAAATTGGCAACACTGCATACATATCAGATACCTACTCAATGCCATTCTCAGAATCCGAAACCAGGCTACACTTACGATACCGCGAAACACTTCGAACTCCCGGAAAGTGGCTGTAAATTCATGTTATTAAGAGAGACGAGTTGACGAGTGATTCTGACTTTTCTCAGCACTCAGTAAGAAAGTACATAGCAAGAATATATTTTGTAAAAGTTTCGTGGAAATTGAGCATCGATTTGCGGAAACTTTGCAGATATTTGCCATTTGGTTCTGAAAATTAGCATAATAATCAGTTATCTTATTCAAATCAGCCAACAACGACGACAATTCGGAACGTAACAGGTTGCGTCGGCTTCATCCGGTGGATTGTGGATTGAAAGATCTCTAACTTCCACTTCGAGCGAAAGACTAAAGCAAGAAGGAGTGATTTGTAAAATGGTCTTAAACGCACATTCACAGAGGTGCGTGATTCTTAACAAACAAGGGATTGTTTTTATTCATTAAAAGACATACTTTTTTCATTCATGAATAATTACGATAATACGACAGGCAGAGAGGAATTTGAAGTATGATACGCATCACACTTACAAACAATAGGAAACTTTCTCTAATAAGCAAAAAAGAGTGATTTGTAAAATGGTCTTAAACACACATTCACAGAGGTGCGTGATTTTTAACATACAAGCAATTGAGGACTTTTACGGAAGAAGGGCCCATGAAAGAATGGGTGTGCTCTTCCTGAGAATTGTGCATTGTGAGTAAATGGAGGTTTTTAGCTGAAGAGCATACCTCTTGTTTTATGGGCCCTTCTTCCGGAAAAGTCCTCAATTGTTTTCATTAATTAAAAGACATACGTTTTTCATTCATGGATAGTTACGACAGTACGACAGGCAGAGGGAAGTTTGAGGTCTGATACGCATCACACTTAGAAACGATAGGAAACTTTCTCTAACAAGCAAAAAGGAATGATTTGTAAAATGGTCTTAAACGCACATTCACAGAGGTGCGTGATTTTTAACATACAAGCAATTGTTTTCATTAATTAAAAGACATACGTTTTTCATTCATGCATAATTACGACAGCACGATAGGCAGAGAGGAGTTCACACGCATCACACTTAAAAACGATAGGAAACTTTCTCGACTCGAAATATTACAAGAGGAGGGATTATCCGCCATCTGGCCGTGGCAGAGCTTTTTTGAAGGAAACCTCGACGAAAAGAGAGACTGTTGCGTCCAGCAAAAATATTAAATTCATATTTTTCATGAAAACAAACGAAGATACCTTTTCTGGTAAATATAAATACCAAATTATCAGTAATTATTTATTGTATTTGTTATTATACTAGACTGTTCTAATACATAGTCACAAGCATGGTCAGAACCTTCTTCGGAGGTTTATAAACTTATAAAGTTATAAACTTATGAAGTTAGTTTTATAACTTCTTCTTCTTGGCGGTCTTCTACGTGTCCGTAGCGATGTTACTGAGCGTGTTGGCCACTATCACTAGAGCGCGCTTCAACAGAGACTTTACGCTGTTTTATTGGTAAATCTCCTCAAAGCTGGTTAGGACCAACCTCGAAAATTTCTTGTAACCCAGAATATCAAAACGGTGAAAAAACCCCAAAAAACTTTTCGGAAATTCGACGAAACTGGTGGATAATCGATTTGTTCATTCCCATTAGAGAACAAAGCTTCTTTTACCGTGCACGCAGAGACAACTTCTCATTAAATATGGACTAATAAGAAAATTATTTTTGAATTGCTGGAATTCTTAGTAAATCTCACAATTAAAAAGAATCCCTACGGAGTTCCCAGAATTCTCATGGATCAAATTGAACGTTATAAGGCGAATTTTTGCGAAGAATATATCCAACGGAATTATACAAAATCATTGCCAAACCCCAAGCATGACAACTGTGGAGGATAGGAAACTGGATCGTGTTTTTTCGAAATTTATCGGTGTTTTCATGCATCGATGCGGCATCAATTCGATTTTGGATTAAGAGTCCGGCGGTAAATTCTAAATCGAATTGATGCCATCGATGCCCCGGTAACACGATTGAGTTTCCTCGAATATATGTAGGTTAAGTTGGTATTGTAAATCATATTCAATCGCCGAAATTAGCTTTTGATTATAATTGACGAGAAAGAAGCGACAGTCAATGAGAATTCTGGTCACACATATTTTCAATGTTCCACATTCTTCAGCGAGGCGTTTTATCAAAATCTAGTCATAACACCAGTCCTCCAAAGTTTCAAAAGCCGTGGACAATTGGACAAGTGTGCTCGAAAATTCTGGTAATGGTACCCGGAATTCACTGGTTAAAAATTCTTCCTAATTGTGCTTCTGGTATTGTTGCTATAACATCTCTTTTTATCCACGATAATATTACGAGTCAAGGCAGTTTCAAGGAACGTGTTAAAATTCCGCCCGAAAGCTTCCGATGAAGAAATCGCAATGTTTGCGGTTCTTCGAACGGTCAGAAAACAAAGAGGGGGGGGGGGGTCAAAGGTCCTGCACCGCGCTCACTGTGATCCGGTGAACGGACAAGAACAAGGAACAAGCGGACCGGATCGGACGGGAAGGAAATGGTGAAAACACGCACTAGTGATTTGTATTCCCGGAACATGGGAGAGTAGGAGGGAAAGGATAAAAAGCTCGCTGAAGGAGGGGAGGGGACCGTGCAAATTCAATAATCGGGAATGGTAGAGAAAGAGAGAGAGAGAGAGAGAGAGAGAGAGAGAGAGAGAGAGAGAGAGAGAGAGAGAGAGAGAGAGAGAGAGAGAGAGAATGAGTGATAGAGAGAGGGAGTGTGGGATGGAGATTTCGCAAGGAGAGAGAGAGAGGTCTGGGCGTCTGGGAGAAAGAATGATAGAGAGAGAGAGAGCAAAAGTGGGGATGGATATTTCGAAAAGAGGGAGAGAGGGGAGGAGAGAGAGAGAGAGAGAGAGAGAGAGAGAGAGAGATAGAGAGAGAGAGCTATTTGCTCGTGGAGGAGCAGTCTTTTTAAACTTCCCGGCATTTACATTTCAAAGCCGCGCTTCTCAGTCTCGCGAATCCGCTGTTCGCGGGAATCGCGGGATGTGGCGGGTCGAGTCAGACATAGGCAGAAAGGCAGACCAAAAAGACGTCGAATTGTAACCAATTAAAACAGCAGGAAAAGAAAATTGGGTAGGGTCGGGGGTGGAGTGGATTTACGCGCCGCGCGGGATTCGATTCGAACGCGGAAAACTAGACTTTCATACTTCGAGACAAGACTTTTCTTTTAGCTTTCTTTCATTATTTTTTTTTTTTTTTTTTTTTTTTTTTTTTTTTTTTTTTTTTTTTTGCTGCAAAGACATGACTTCCACCGCATTTTGAGATGCGCGGTGTTGCCGGTGGCGGGCGGGTAGGGCTGTGCAGGTTATGTTCATGGATGATTGACCTCACGGGGGGGGGGGGGAATTATTGATAAAATTTACCATACTTCCGGTTGATTTTTGGCCCCTAACTTTGAGGCGTAGTAAATTCTACTAGAAGTTTGGCTAAACTTGCCAAAGATTAGGTTGACTTCACTTGATCATATTATGACGTTTGGTCTAAAGGTGATCTGGGACCAAATAAAATTAGGTCCCGAGTGTATAACTACTTATGTTCAATCATGTGACCGTGCGAAAGCTCTCTCTGATTGGTCGAAACTGCACGCATGATGCACGCAATTCAATGCTCGGGACCTAACATAATTTGATCCCTGATGGGCAGATTCTTGATTTTAATGAACTGCAGACATTTTCGCTAAAGCTTGTCCCAGAAAAGATTGGCATCGACAGTTCTGCGGCTATCGTGAAGACGTGAACACATCAGCTTCTAACCTCCAAGCGCGCAACCTAATTGCACTGAGAGAATTCTTTCTTTAATCTAAGGTGTATTTTGTTGTTGTTAAAAAAACTGCACAGTGGAATATTGACTAAGGGAAAATTCCTTTAACCCGAGGAAAATGTCTGCTGCTACAAGTAGAAGATTCCTTGTTCTGACAGTGATTCTTCTTCATGCAACGGAACTTTACTTTCCGCAAGGAAAACTGTCACAAATAAACGTGTTTCCTTGTTTTTAAAATAAGTGATTTCTCTCAGTGTGGTCAGGAGCAGTAAGCAGCAACGTTTTCATTCAAGCTGGACGCAGTTATGTCAGCTCTAATCATTATTGGGACGGCTTATACTAGACCCACCTTAAAGAGAAAGTTAGACAAATTATCCTCCAACCTCTTGATTTATCAGGCAAGGAGCTGTTTCCATCTTACGTGAGCCATAAAATCTGAATCCTCGATCAGTTTTCTTCCAGCCTCTACGGTTTTTCCACAATTTTTTTAGTTTTTACAGGCTCTTCAATTTGAGATTCCGAGATGATTATTTCCGTTTTCCAAAGTAAAATTGAGTTTAAACGTAAAATTGAGACTAATTTAGGATTCAGCGTGCTAAAGTACCCGCTCTAGCGCGATAATCATGATAAGATTTATTGAAGAGTTAAAAATGTTGTTCATGATGAAATTTTGACGGCGAATTTCTGCAAAAACGTTCGCTTTTCAACAACAACTCCTTCTTTCTTTCTTTCTCTCTTTCTTTCTTTTTTTTACTTCCATGCCAATTCGAAGTACCAAGATCTGAGGCGATGCATCACATTTTGTCACCTCGGCCAGTGGCGAGGCGTGAAACTTGGCAACATTGCATTTTCTCCATTTACATTCACCGAAAAAGTCGAACGGTTCAGTCATCGGCGATGACCAAGCACATCGATCTTTCTAATGCGTTTAAACGTGAAATAGGAACGTTGCCAAATTGCACGCCTCGCCACTGACCTCGGCCGGGATTCGAACTCAGAAACTCCAGGTTGGAGGCAGAGTCGGGCAGACGGGGTAGCCCTCGAGTGCCACGAGTGCCAATACTCCAGATTCGTAAATTTTTTAAATCATATAATTTTTTCCTTTTTCGGTAATCATCATTTTTCAACGGTAATCAGAGTAGATTTTTACCGAATCAAGGATGACCCTACGTCTAAAATAATTACATATTGAACAGGCTTGATTCGTTAAACCATCCAGTCTGATTACCGTTGAAATATGATTCAAAAAATTTACGAATCCCGAATTCTGGACTTGAGTATAATATCCCGTTTTCCCAACTCTGGTCGAAGGTCAGTTGCTGTAACCACCAAACCCCGAAACACCCCCCCCCCCTCCAATTCAAAGGGACTTATTTATTTTGCCGAATTGGCAACGACACTCATCGAAGACCTGCATCACCATCACCACCGTTCGGAAGTTTTCGCGCGAACTGTATATTCCGATTGGAAATTGTTCTCACGTTGGGATCCGCGTCTCAACTTTGTCTTGAGCAACTCTTTCACTTGGAAAGGGAAGAGAGAAAACTTTTCCGCTGCGCTTTTTCCGAGTGTAAATTTTCAAGAGCGAGAGCGACCCCCCCCCCTCTTCCGAGAGGGAACGACGGAGAAGGAAGAGGGTGGAGAGGGGGGCAGAAAAAAGCTCGAAACTTGAAGACGGTAGGGAAAGGACAAATAAATATTGAGAGAGGTAAACTATTTAGTTTATTGTTACGTTCTCTCTCTCTCCTTCAATGCCGAAAAACTCCGCCGGAGTTAAAATCGCGACCATTTGTTTTGCCCAAGTTACAATGAAAGATAAATAAAATGTTTCGTTGCACAGCCGCAAGGCGCGACAGCTCTTTTATTCGGCAATAATGGTAGTACAATGATTCCTCCACTGACTCGAAATAAATGCACGCTCTTTGGGGGGGGGGGGGGTGGAAGAAAGAGTAATAAGGAGAGAGCGAGTGTGGGGATGGGGTTTTTGCAAGGAGAGAGAGAGAGTAAGAGAGAGAGAGGAGGGAGTCCTGCATTATTTTATGACTCCGTCTGGATACTGAATACTTAGAATCTTGGGTATAAACAAGAACGAAAAGAAAACGAACAGGACCAAAATGGGCCTCTGTGGGGTTCGCAAAAATAATGCAGAGACGAGGGGATATACGCTCAGAAAACTCTGTTACACATATGAGAGCAGTTTTTACAGCATAAAAGTAAAGCTATTAAAAGTCAATTGTAGAGCATTCTTACGACGATAAACAGAACGAGAATGAAACACATTACCTCAAATATCTTTTTACACCCAGTTCTGTCATATGTTACAGTTACACTTTTTAAGAATATTTTATTATCGGATCCAGACGCAAATCCGAGGTTTGGAACTTTCCAAGGAACGACAGACTCCAAAAATTTCTCAATTTCTGGCCATTCTCAGAATATATTTGGTGAATTTTCAGGATCACCGTTGGGAACTCCGAAGACTCACCAACTCACTGATGAATCCTGCTTGATCTATTGCGGCAAAAACAATGCATACGGACAACATCCAATACCTATTCCATCAATGTAGGTCCACTATCAATAAACGTGCACCCCTTGAATTCCGTGCAAAATGCTCAAACGTTCGTGAACGCTGACTTCCACGGGTGTGGCCGCTTGCATTGAAATACATGGCGGCGAATTTTTTTAAAGCAGCGTTCGCTCTAGCTTCAGAGTGGCGCGGGCTTCACGGTACCTTTCAAAAAGCGCGGTCGTATATTTTTACGACAGTGAACGGCAAAAATATACATGCATAAAAAAAGAGAAAAAAAGGCTTATCAGACTCTCCAATCCCCACTTCCCGCATTATCTCGCTGTATTACTTTTTGTCCCACCAAAAATTTTCATCGCGCATCCGTCAAAATATAAAAATTTTCCGCTCCAAAAAATAAACGCTGCTTCCAGGTAACCGTTGAACAGTTCGAAATCACAGAATCGATTCCGCTGGTGAAATTTTGAAACTGCGACATTGCTTCGCCATTATCGAGAGAAGTTATATACGCTGGATGCCGCACGCCATTAGAGCGAGTGACATTATGACACAAAAAAGCTGTATAAAACTATACGGGGTAGTAAAACAGGGAACCTGACACGATCCTAATGGACGAAAGAAGGCCTCTCATGGTAGTGCACGGTTCTCAAGTTTTTATGACGCACACATACTTACATACAGGGCACTCGTGATACAATATGGTCACTCCTTTTTACGATATAGGCTGTCCCAGGAATGATTGGACTTGACAACTGTAGCTTTGAATGAAAACATCAGCTTCCATCCACAGATAGGGCAACCTGATTGGTCAGGAGCAGTAAGAAGCTGATGTTTTCATGAAAACCATACAAGTGTCAAAGCCAACCTTTTCTGGGACAATGGGTCTGTAGCAAACTTTTGCTACAGCGATAAAGAGTGTTTAATTTTAAGTAAGATCACGTGAAAAGTCCATTGGTGGTATCAGAAAGTCAACAAAAGCAGTATTAAACTCACAAGAGGCGTTTAACTGAAACCCAAGATGGCGGTAAAACATATCGAGCTACCTGTGTGCACGCACCGTGAACATCCATGATGGCCAACGTTGACAACCTCACAGCATCGGAGGTTATGAGTTTGTTTGCGTTGTGATTGGTTGTGATCGATGTTGTGAGGTTGGCCATATTGGATGTTCATGGTGCTTGCATACAGGTTGCTCGATACTTTACCGCCATTTTGGATTACAGTTAAATGCCTCTGGTGAGTTTGTTATTGCATTTTATGACTTACTGCTGCCACCAATAGACTTTTAACGCGATTTTACATGAGGTTGATCTCTATAGCGCTGTAGCAAAAGTTTGCAACAGACCCATTGCTATACCTATTTTCGAAAGGCATAATGCGGGTTTGGTTTAGTTAGACGATTCGGCATCACCATTTTTGTTAAAAATCACAACTACTAATTCAATTGAAATCTGTTTTTCAGCTCTGAGATTTTCGAATGTATAACAGTGGGGAGACTTGATCGTTAATATGGTAACTAAAGTTAACTTTTTCGCTGATTACAATGAGGCTGTTGCACACTTTTGCTACAGGCGATTTAAGGGTCGCTATACAGTTGTAAAAAAAACCTCCAAAAATATCGATTTATAGCGCTAAAAACTAACGTAATCCACTCCTTTACACATAAAAAGATGTTTTATATGCGCGATTGCAATGGCGGTGTTGGGTACTAATCATGGGAGATTCTCATCAAATAATACTGTCGCTCCATCAAGAAGGGGCTAATGAGAGAAGACTTTCCTTTGGCACCGGTGCACGTAGGAGTATTTATCCCAAAAACCTGGCCAAAAATATTTGCGTGTTCTTGAATATTTTAAAATCGATTTTGGTTGATTTTCCAATTTAAACTCGAAACTCTCATTGCGCGGTCTATGGTTGGAAAGGCGTAAGAAATGAAAAATTTTGGCACAAACCAAAGGTCGATATCGCATTTTTTGGCCGAGTTATTGAAGCTTATTCTATACAAAAGGCTTGACTTCAAAATGTTGCTGGATAAAAATGTGCAACATAGTGCAAGTTTTTATTGCAGAAACTATCCCCCTAGAAGGTCTTTTTCAACCTCCTTTTTTTTGGTTTTGCCGGGTTTTGCCCGGAATGTATGTAGAATTACCTTCTTCTGTTTATCAAGTGCCTAAAATTGGATATTTTTTTTACGTCAGTTTTGATGAGTTATAGAATAGTCTTAAATGCATGAGAAAAAAAAAATGGTATGAAAGTGAAGTGCAAACCTTCAAAAACATCACCCAAAATTGCCAAAATGGTTGGATGCACCAACGCTTGTTCGTGATGGAAAATGTTTACCTATTAATAATACAGCACCGAGCGGTGAACAATAGAGGGTGACTTGGACGCTCATTTCCATGATGTCCTATTGACAGTAGATCAACTTTGGGGTCCTGAACGCATCTAGTACGCTATAGGGCAGTAACTTGGCACTAAGAAACCATAAATATTTTTATTTTTTGATGAAATTTTAATATTGGGTTTTTGAGGCAAATACTCCTACGTGCGGTGTCACGGTACCACTAATAAGCGGCTGTTAATCACTACTCTAGAGACTTGTTACTCTGTGAATATTCCTCCCTAGCATAGAGAAAGTAACGACATTAAGATAGGAATTTCTCATCAGTAGTGCCCAACGTCGCGCGTTTAAAAGCACTTCATGAGTTCAGGAGTGAATTTCGTAAGTTTGTAGTCCTACCATCCTTTTTTTAGAGTATGGAGCTGTTGCAAACTTTTGATACAGGCTTATTAATAGTTGATTATGAGGTAATACCCTGTAAAAATACCGATTAGCGCACTAAAAAATCACAAAATCCACTTCTAAACTCACAAAATGCTTTTAAATGCGAGACAGTAATGGCGGCCGAGGCCGCGGTTTTCTTATGACAATTGTACACTGTTAAAAATAACGGAGTGAGAAGATAGAAGTTCGGAGTTTTATAATCGGTGAGATGAGTTAAAATCCGTGAAAGGTTGTTGTTATTCTTAAAAAGACGAGATGACTCCAAAAAGGGCTGAAACCTGCCCCGAGAGCGAGTGACAGTCACATCCAGACAGCCGAAAAAAACTTAGTTCCGCGTAAGGTTGAATCTCTCTCTGTATCAGAGTGAAAACCAGCTCGAAAGAAACTGCGAATCGTCCGTACGCGGACGCAGGGTGGCTCTGTGCCACCAAACGACTGTGTTCCATCCCTCGCGGACGAAAGTCTGCGTCCGGACGAGATGAGGCTCCATTCGCGTAGGAGACAGTTGTCTGCTCTTCCCCTCTCACCCGCCCCGCCAATGACCGTTACAAATCAGTCTCGAATTATTCTAGCGGAGCGAGGTTGTGCCGCCGGCGTGCTTGCGTCTTGTACGTGTACCTTCATCATTCTAAGTCCCCCCCAATTCCAATTATTATAATTATTATCAAAGTGTATAGTTTCTAGTGTTTTAGCGCGATTCTTCACCGTTCAACCATGACGATCAGAACTAAACGATTCTTGGCTAGAGAATGTGGATGTGTTGATAATAAGTGGCGGAAGCCACACTGTTTTCAAATTCTGCTTTCTTAAGTTTAATGGGGCTCTTGCAAACTTTTGCTGCGAGCAAATGAATAGTCTATTCAGATGTAAAAATCAGCAAAAATCACGAAAATCATACCGAGAAAGTTTAAAATTTAGTACTAAACTTACATAACTACATAAATGGCAAGATCGTAATGGCGGTTCGAAGCAGGTATCATGGGAGATTCCTATTTAATATGTCACTTTCTCTTTGGAAAAACAGAGGTATGTCTCAATTTAGATAGGAATCTCCCATGATACCTGCGTCAAACCGCCATTAAGCTCGATTCTGAGAGTGAATTTCGTGAATTTTTAGTGTACTCATCGTCAGTTTTACAGGTTTTTATGCAAGAATCAGCACTTCAATCCCTTGTAGCAAAACTTCGCAAGAGTCCCATTGCAGTCCAAATAATGAAACCGTTGAGTCCTCGGTCTCGCAATCGGAAATCTAAGATCTTTAAGATGAATTAAAAGTTAAATGTTAAAATCGTCAATTGAAGTGATAGATGTTACGAATCTGGAGAGACATCTATTTTCAGTTTCACCGTTTTAATTTCTGTTCTTTTCCCAATCGGCCCCGATCGATTTAAGTTTCGTTTATAATTTCGAGGGCTCAATGATATAATTATCAGTTAAAGATCAACGTATTCTTACCTTTCTGCCATTAATCAATCGATTGTGTGAACGACTGAGGTGTTCGTGACTTCGCCAGGGACGTAGCGTGCAATTTTGCAACGTTGTATTTTGTCTATTAAAGCCCATATAAACGGTCGAACTCAGGGTGTTATCGAACACTTAAAATTACGATATTTTTATTGGGTTTAAATGGAGGAAGTAAGTGAACTGCCACGCCTTACATTTTAACTCCCATTGGGAGTGAGAGGAAATCCTTTTTTTTAAATCCCAGGAGGACAACTTTCAGCCCGACCGGGAGTGAGAAGCAATCCTTTTTTTAAACCCCAGAAGGGATCAACTCTCACCCCGGCATGGAGTGACGCTCAATCCGCCGATTCTCACTCCTTTCATTCCCACTCCGTCCATTCTGACTCCGTCAATTCTAACTCCGTCGATTCTAACTCCGTTTATTCTCACTCCTTGAATTCTCACTCGGAGTGAATGCTTCGATTATAACGGCGGACGAAGCGTGCCTCTCGATCCGATATTTTTAACAGTGTATGCTTCTTCTTCTTCTTGTGTGGTGTTGCGAGAACACCTCGTGTAGATGGCGCTGATTGAAGATAGGGAACCCCAATGAAAACCGCGGCCCCGGCCGGCATTACGGTCTCGCGTTTAAAAGCATTTTGTGAGTTTAGAAGCGGATTCCGTGATTTTTTAGTGCGCTAATCGTTATATTTACTGGGTATTAACCCATTATCAACTGTTAATATGCCTGTAGCAAAAGTTTGCAACAGCTCCATTCTCCATATTCTTGACCCTTAAATCGCCTGTAGCAAAAGTGTACAACAACCCCATTCTAAATCATAATCTAAATCGCATCACTCATAAACACTAGACAGTCTTAACGATCCATTTGACGAAAAATTAAACAATCAGCGTAAACATGAAAGGAAAAATGAACGAATATCCTGGTGAAAAAGCCAGGATTCTAAACTTGAAGAGAGCAAGATTCTCCCGAAAACTACCAGAATTCTTTTACGGCAACTTTTTATTAGAATTTTGGCCACTTTCGGCGGCACGTATTTTTCCCCGCGTACACGAGACGAGAAAACTACAAGCGAGAGAGAGAGAGAGGGGGGGGGGAAGAAAAATAATGAGGATCAATCAATCGCTGCGTTTGAATTGTTGATCGTTGGAGCTTCAACACTCAAAATTACACTTCTCTTCATAAAACGCTTGCTACGCGCGCGTCACTCACTCAATCGTGCGAACGAGTTTAATTTAAATCCGGGCAATGAAAAACGGATTCGAATTTCGCGCGCTGTTTCCCGCCCTCTACCAGAGCTATACAGTACAGTCACTCCTTCCATTCAAATCTGGTGAGCGGCGAGTAATGGCTCACCGAATGAGGAGTGCGAATCGCGCCGAGTCAGTCAGACACCCGGGAGGATAACAAATAATAAGCGCGTGCTAACCCCCCCCCCCAAGGTTCTCTTCCATCGCCCCCCTCCCCACGCCCAAATGAAAAATTGCTAATTTAATTTGACTTTTCTTCTCCTTATTCATTTCACGTGCGTACGCCGTGCGTCATGCGCGCGCATTACTTTGCGCCCATTCAATGTTGCCACATAAAAAATACATGAGTAAGATTTATTAATATTTAAAAACTCAAACATAATAATTCTTGGAGATCAACTAGAAGCTGTTCCACGATGAAGACAGAGATAGGGATCAAAGTCACGCGATGACCCACTCTACTATCATTTCCAAAAACAAGAGTTAAAGTGCTCAAAGAGAGAGGGAAAGACAAGTTCGTCTGTATCCGCCCATGGAGTTAATCAGCCAAATGTATCACACAATGACACAAAGTGGTGATTTCGCGAAGTGCGACAAAATTTGACGGGCCGACGAAATTTGTAGTCCTCTGAATGATCAAGTGCGATGCGCCGAAACAAACATTTGGTATGCTCGCCTTGAGGTCGTTTGCTAGCTCCTTTTTCCACCGAAAGTTTGTAGTGCTGCATATATCCGGCAAAAAATGGCAGAGTAAAAAATTAATTATTATTAGTCCCCGAAAATAAATTATATTTCCGAACAGAAATTCTGAACTGGTTAAGACGGCTAGAATTTTTCCGTACCAGAATTTCTACTTGAAATAACTAGAAATGATTCGGACGATCGAAGGAAATTCAGATAAATGGTTTTCCATGGTGATGTAATTGACCAGAATTTCTTGTGTTTCAAAAATAATTTACGGCGCTTTCAAGTAGAATAACTGACATAGAGAAATTCTTGCTTTTTTGACTAGAGCTTCTGTTCAGAAATATTTTAATTTCCTTTCGGGGGCTATTTATAATCATTAGCACTGCCGTTATCGTCAGAACTTTTTTCTCAGTATTAAAGCGGGGTTTTTGCGTAGAAAATTTTGCACGTTGGTCAGAATGAAGCCGCGTTTCTTTCAACCCCAAGCTGTCATTTTTGCTTGCAGAGTCCTAATAGCACAGACAGAATACTACAATCAGAACCGACCATTTACCGTTAGAGTCCGACCAATTTTTTCCAGAGTTTCTATTCTGATTGTATTATTCTTTGCTACTAATATTACATTTTGGCGGTCAGATAGATGCGAAGCAAGCTCCTAATCCTAAAAACCCCCAATAAGACTATTGGCAACACTGTCGCGGTTTTCGTCATCTATTCGGACAAAGTTCCTTGATAAATTGAGACCTCATAAAATGAGGGGGGGGGGGCACCCGGCACAAGGAGGATAAAACTGAGGGAATGAAGTGCGGGAATCGTAGAGCAAGGAAAGGTAAATACACCTATAAATGCTTCTTCGTCCCCCTCCCCCTCCTCATCAGAATCCCTTCTCCAAGTCACCGTCGCGTCGCCGAAAAAAAAAACGCGTCCCTCCCCTCCTTCGAACAAGATTCCTCCGCTCACTCGCTCGCTTGCTTTGCATAGCGAAGCCCTTGCGCCTTCGGGTTTCGCGCCACAACCCCCCCCCCCCCCCCCCCCCAGCCACAATGCACGCGGCACGCTTTCCGATAAGTCAAAATGGATTCATTTTTCACTTGTCGCCCGCATCAAAATCCCCAAGAAAACTTCGGTAACTTGCTTGCCGTCTTTTATTACGCCCCCTCCCCTTCCACCCTTTCCCTCCTCCCCCCCTTCCACCCATTCCCTCACCCGACACCTAAAGAAAGGGAGAAATATAAAAAAAATCCTCACACACCCTCCCCTCCTGGTAATATTATTTACACTCCAGACTGCGTGTTACAAATTCAAGTCAGATATTTTTTAAATTACTCAATTTCCCTTTCATCTTCGCTTATTCACTAACTTTTTTCCTTCCTCTTACTTTTTCTTCTCCGAGTCTTCTCCGTCCGATGCAGTAGCGCACCGAGAGTTTTTTCATTTCTCTCTTTTCTCCATTAAAAAGCGTACGTTAGACAAGGATGGACGAAGGGATAAAACACCCTCTTTCTGTCCTTTTCCTACTTATACATTCAAATGAGAAATGAGAGAAATGGAAGAGATCCTGGTTGCGCCGGTGGTCCGATGCGATGCCGAATCCGTTCCCTCCCTTTTTTACCCCCTCCTCCACCCCCACCTCTTCATTTTTACTCTCCAATTCTGGCTGCTGGTTGATGAGTTTTGCGGACTCGGTGTTTCCTCTAAATTGAGAACTCAACATTCTCAAGAGAACCACTGCACGGGCACCGACAGTTTTTTAAAACATTACTTTGATGACGAAACCAAATAAAGAAAGCGCTGAAGGAAAGTTCAACTTTCATTTTTCGACCAAAACTGAGGTACACACTAGAGTCCTTATACATATATGAAAGAGTCAAGACACGTGAACAGAAGTGAAGAAGAAGATGGGGTCGGAGGAGCCTGAGGCGCGCCTCTTGTTTACATTTTTATCCAAAGATCTTTCCTCCAAAGATTACTTATACGTGTTATGTATGAGTATAAGTTATGTTATGTATTTTGTTTTCGTGGTTTTGTCTCTGCTTGGTTGTGTGCTTGCCGAATTTTTTCGTTTGGTGGCTGATGAAGAGTGCCGTTTGTGCCTCGAAATGTCCCATGGTTATTTATTTTATTTAATTGTTTTAGCTTTGATCCCATTTTATTCTTTCCTCGTTATGTGTAAGTAATCTTTGTAAGGTCAAACTAACCTTCAATTACTGTTAGCTTCACTGCCTGTTTTAATTTACAGTGAAGAGTAACGTGTGAATTTTATTCTGTTCTGGACATACATTCGTCAATTTCAATAGAAAATTTCATCGGTGTTAGCCAAAGATGCCGAAAGTTTCCTCTAAGCTGGGCAGTGGGGAAGACGGTTCCATGAAGATGTAAACAAGAGGCGCGCCTCCAGGCTTCATAGACCTTTTCTTCTTCTTCAGTTTTCAGCAGCCAATCAGAGATGGAACCTCGTATGGCGAGACTCTTTCATACATAGGGACTCTAGAGCACACATTGTAGAGATTGAAGGGTTTCTATCATCAGCGTGCAAACCTATCGTAATAACACCACCCATAAGTATAACACGGTTTCGATAGCGACACGATACGATCCTTCATAATCAGCCTTCTGAACAAAATATCAGAATTAACGTGCGCTCTAAGTAATTTCCTCTACATTTTGCATCAGAATCAGCCATCAAAAGTCGAATCTGATGATAGTACAACCGAAAAGGACTGAAATGTTCCAATGGTAACATTGACCATCACAGACTAGTAAACTATGATTTAGAACTATAGTAAATTGGGTATGGCACACCCAACAACCGGGAGCAAGAATCCGCCGGGGTCATCAAAATTCACACCGACGAACAGTGGGCGAGAAGTTGATGGAGCGGAGGAGGGGGGGGGCACCACAGCGCCAAAAACTGATGAACTCTGAAACTCTGCTTCGTGCCACGTATAGCCTTCCGCCTTCCCTCCTCCGCTGTGTTCGCGCCGCGCCGGATAACGGCTTTGATTTTCAACTTGAAGAATTAACGCTCTGGGAATAGGCCGGGGGCCCTAACGGCGGCGCGCGCGGGGGCTGTGGGAGAGGGGGATGTAGAGCAGATACCCATGCGTATGCAGAGGCGCAAGAAACGGGGCTGAAAAGTTTTCAAACTCGTAAAACTTACGTGGAACGAGCGATGCGGTGGTCGCGTGGAGAGGGGGCTGATAGGGGGAAGGAGGGGGGGTTATAGTATACATACTTGTGCAATGAACGGTATGTGGATATACTATTTTCCAAAGAGCACCAATCTGAGAGCAGGGGTGAGAGAGTAAATTATTCATAAGCACGATGCACTCTGAGATAAATTAACAAGTTTAAACAAACTGGAACGACAGAGAGGGACTAGAGGGGAAAGAGAGAGAGGGGAGGGGGAAAAAACTAGAGAGGAAAATTTCCACGGGGCTAAGCAAACAGCGGAGGGAGGGAGGCGTAACCGCGGGGGAGGGGGGGCCTTAAATCAAGCTAAGACACCGCGAGATCATTTTTGCATGCGAGACTTGTGACCGGCAAGATAAGGCTCGCGAATTTACGCTCTTCTCCACCGATTAATCAAAAGGTGAGTTCGAGAAAAGCCGTCCCTGTGTGGAGCGCATAAAAGCGACAAAAAGCTGATGGATACACTGTAGGGAGGAGGGGAGACTGGGGGGCTGGGGACTCACTTGTGGTTAAGTTGATTCTTCAGCGTTTAGTGCCGATTTCTGATATCAGAGCGCTACCGTTTGATTTATGTCAAATAACAGGTCGACAGTAATTTATACTTGAGTGTCAGTTACAAGATAATCATCTGAAGAACGTCTCTGCAATATCTCTCATTAATAACTTCAAAAATAAGGCTGAAATTACCGACGGAATATCGCAAATCGATTCTTGCATCGACTTTTTTGCGAAAGAGGCGAAAAAAAGAATTTAAGTAAAATCTAGGCCTGTTAAATGAAAAATGATAGCATTTTTGAAATCAGCGTCTCGAAATACCATCACGTGCGATAATGGAGTGAAATTTTATAAGGCGGGAAAGTATTCTAAAAACACTAGAAATTAGTGAAATTGGACACTGCTTGACATTGAATGTCTCGGACACAAAATGTCGTTTTGGCTGCTTACTTCGATGGAGCCTTCAAACGCAAAAAAAAAAGTGCAACTTTTTTTTGGATGGCTTCCGGTCATCGATGGCACAAAAATCATCGAGCTCGTCTATATCGTGTCAAAAAATTGGGGGTCCGTAATAATCTGATGACTTTAGATACCACCAAAATCGAACCCCACAGAAAGGGATACTTTCACAAATCATGGTTGCCAAATTGAACGAGAAATAATTCAACGATGCGGTGGCGGGCGATTTAAAAAATCACCAAGAAATGACTGAACGGAGAATACCTCAACAGACCCAACGCAAGGTTGCCTTAAAATTTCAGCAATGAAATCAACACTTTCCGAGAAGTTTTCTTTGCGACTATTGTTTCCGGAATGATGCGTGAAGTTATTATTAATGACCGCCATTTATCAGCGGCGCTAGTTTCGCACACCTGTCGGCTTCCGTTTTTATCGTTTTCTTTGTCTGATGTGCTGAGCGCGGCTATTTTGTCTCTTTTTTTGTTAAAAATCGACGCCATCCGCTCTCCTCAAATTGCCGTTTCTCGTCGTTTATTCTTTCTCTCCTTTACTCCTACGAGAAAGAGAACAATGGAAGTTCGAAACTTGTTTCAATATAGATTGGTCGAACGAGAGACGGTGTTGCCAGATTTAAGGTTAAAAGTCGTGTATTTTATATTGATTTTTAAGAGAATACGACTTCGGGCAGTGAGGGGTGCACTCTTTCTAAGAAATCAACATTGTGATTGAATAGATATTTTTGCACGAAGAGCGCACATCTTGTTTCATGAGCCATTTTTCCGAAAACAGCCTCAATGGGACTGTTGCACACTTCGGCTAGAGCGTTTTAAAGTATCAATTCCTACGTGAAAAGCCGTAAAAATGACAACGACAACATCAGAAAACACCATAATTCAGTAATAAACTCACAAATTGCGAAAAACACTTGACACTATTCACCACTGTTCTTTCCACCAAGTGCGCGATATTTCGTGAGATTAGCGCGGCACATTCAAATAATCAAAGCCAACTGTAATCACAGCTGACTTCACAAACAAGTAAAAAGTAAACACTGACGGCATCTGTTTCAATTCTCACGTCTCAATATTCTCAATTCTGCGCAAGAGGTTGTGAAAGGTACGAAAACCAATATTTGTGTCGAAAAATTATCAAAATGAAACAATAACACACAGGAGTTCCAAAGATGATGATTGAAGTTGGAAATATACTTTGAACTCCTGTGTGTTATTGTTTCATTTTGATAGTTTTTTGACACAAATATCGGTTTCCGCACCAATCACAACCTTGCGTGAGGAATTGAGGATATTGAGATATAGAAATTCGAACAAGCGCCGTCAGTGTTTACTGTTTGTTTGTTTATGAAGTCAACTGTGATGACAGTGAAGCCGTGATTATTTGAATGTGCCGCACTAATCTCGCGAAATATCGTGTACTTGGTGAAAAGATACAGGGGTGAATGAATAGTGTCTAGTGTTTTTCGCAATTTGTGAGTTTATTACTGAATTTAATTTGGTGTTTTCTGATGCTGCCGTTGTCATTTTTACGGCTTTATACAAATGAATTGATACTTTAAAACGCTCTAGCCGAAGTATGCAACAGACCCATTACAGTCATTATCATTTTACTTTTTACTTTCTCACAACTAACAAAGTTAGAAATAGAGAAAGTATTGCAATAGCGCAGAGATTTCCACAGCATTTTGTTTCGACACTTGGCCCACTACGACTAAGTCAATCATGGTAGTTAAAAAATAATTGGCTCTCATCGTGCCTAATACTACCCTAAAGAATATTCATCCATGAAGTATCAATCTTATTTAACCATTTGCGGCTTGGAGGTATTAATGCACAAACTGTCTGTGGCGTCTGTCTGTCCGTTCGTAGCCATAAAACGTGAAACCCAGCATAACTTTTGAAGACTTGACTCAAATGCATCCAAATTTTGCAGAGATGCTGCTTTTAACATCCCCCGGAAGGGCCTTTTGGTTTCCATTAAAATCAATGGGAAAATGGGTCAAAAAAAGGACAATTTTTAAATATTTCAAAACTGAATCTCTAGATCTGGATAAAAATATCAAAGGGGGGTTGGGGGTATCCCCCGGGATATTAAAGGAGGGTCTATGGGGGTCTCCCCCAAACTAAATTTCAAAATTTGATGCGGGAAAGTGTTCGTAGGGTATTCTCTACAGTTTATTTACTTTCAGGTACCGTCAAATTCCTGCTCACCTTGATATTTTCTTCTCTTTTTTTCTTCAAAGCTCGTAGACACGATCTCGCACAGTGTTCTCACTCTCTTTGTTCTTGCAGTCTGCCATTAGAATGCTTTCTCTCGAGGGGGTGGGAGGGAGTGGGGGTGGGGGTGGACGTATACGTATATTTTGAGATTTCTCTTCCAAACCCGCGCCGCGCTTCAGCCAAAATAAAAGCGGAGATGTACATCACTCGAGGGTGAAAACTAAAAAGAGTGAAAGAAAAAAAAATTGGCACGATAACAGGATTGTTGTCCGAGTAAACGAAAATGCTCCGACCGCATTTTTGCCCGGTCTTTGATGATATTCGTGCACCAAAAACGTAAAAGCCTTTTATACTCGCCCTCTAAAAGTTATGGACATGGGTTTCGTTTATATACAGTTGGTAGGGGGGAGGGAGACAGCTAGAAAGAGAGGGGGAGAGAGAGAGAGAGAGAGAGAGAGAGAGAAAGAGAGAGAGAGAGAGAGAGAGAGAGAGAGAGAGAGAGAAAACGGATCTAGTTTATTTTTTTTCTCTCCGTAACTGGTCATGAAATTCGTGTCAATCTTGATTAGGATTACTGGAAAAATGATGGCACAGGTCAAGCAAGGAAAATGGATGCCGATATGATAAATTGAATCCTCCATCTACTTTAGCTTTGTCTGTTGTACTGAAAGGGTCATTTGGGGGTAAAACGCAGTACCGGTTACATTTCAAAACTGTAAATTGGACTTAACATTTCCTAATTGACTGCAACGCCGCGCCGCTGTTAAATCAAGTAGTGACCTCCGACTTTCGTCATTGTTAACATTTTTGATTGTTATTTTGTTTTTCATAGTTCATTTTAGTGTGATGCCATTTTTACTATGTTTTTTGAATAATCCTCCCGTATTAATTCCAAACAATCGCACAGTAATAAAAATAATTCTTAAATAATTCTAGTACTATTACCAGAAGCACAACGATATGTGAACCTATATGAGAGTTTAGTACTTTTAACAAAAAATACTGGAATCACTATCAGAAAACGGTCACAGTACCAGAATTTCCTCAAAATATAAGACATAAAAACTAGAATTCTGGTAACAGTACCAGTGCCATCCCTCACCTCTGTTCACAAATTGATGTGCTTCTGGTAATCTTTTTCTTCAGCTTCAGTGCAAATATACCTCTCTCGCTCTTACGTAACCCCCATGTACTACCATCTCACTCTAATTTCAAAAATCGTAAATAGAGACATCTTCCGTGAAATTTTTTGGCTGAAATAAATTCCTCGAGGCATTTTAACGCGATTTTGATAAAAATATGTCGTAAAACAAAGCCCTGTATACGAATTTCGAAACTAGAAAGAGATGGGTATACTTGAGGGTCACGGGAAAGTGAGTGAGATAGTGTGGAACGCTACGCGAGTTTTATCACAACCGATTGCGACTGATGACTGCATTGTTGTGGTTGTTGGCTAACCGTTGACTTCGCACTAAAACCGTCTATATATCCCTTTTTACAGTCGAATTTAATACTTCAAGGCTGTTTTTTGCTTATTATTTGTTGGAAGGTGAAATTTTTGGGGGGTTTTTAATGGTGATTTAAGGGGAATAAATGAGTAAGAAACAGCCTTGAAGTAGGACTTCAAGAAACGAAGCGAACGAGAGTGATCGAGAGTGATTGACGCGTTTATTCAGAACCAAAATGTAAAACTTTTCTAAAAATATCGATCTTTGACATCACCATAGAAACGGCATTTACAGAAGAGTGTGACTTAGAGACTCCAGTGTGACCGAGAGTTCGAATGAAGAGAATCTACAAAGAATGCAGTGGCAAGGCGTGCGATTTGGCAACGTTCCTGCTTCCCCATTTAAACACATTAGAAAGGTCGAAATGCCTGTTCATCGCTGATGGCTGAAGCGTTCGACCTTTTTGGTGAAGTTAGATGGAGAAACTACATTGTTGCCAAATTTCACGCCCCGCCACTGAAACAACGAAGCTACTTGGAGAGAGGGACGACACTTTGTTGAAGAAACGGAACAATATCAAACACCCAACGAATGAAGAAAAACAACGCACGCACAAAGCAAAGGGGGAGGAAGCCTTGGAGAAAAGAAAAGAAAAGAAAAGGGGTTGACAGTAGAAGAGGGATTGATTAACCCCCCACCCCTCCTTCCTAAAAAAAAACCTAATAAAGCGGCGAATTCGCCGAGGGTAACAATCGGAGAATAAATGACGGCGCGTCCACATTTTCAGGACTTTTTTTTCTTTTCGCGAAGAAAAATAAGCCCAATAATCAAGTTTTAAAACTAAAACACCGTGCCGGCTTTAACAAAACGAAAACTCCCCAGTTGGCTGCAGAGACGGGGCGGGATGGGCGAAAGTTGATTGAGGAGTAAGAGTGGTGGTGGTGAAGGGAGAGGGGGAGTTGAGGCAGGTTTAAAGACAACAGGGGTTGCGAAGAGAAGGGGAGAGAGAGAGAGAGAGAGAGAGAGAGAGAGAGAGAGAGAGAGAGAGAGAGAGAGAGAAGGAGAGGAGAGTCAATGAGAGAGAGAGGGTGAGGGAGATAGAAGAGAAAGAGGATCGAGAGGGAGGGAGGGAGTGGGAGAGGGGAGGAGACAAAGAAAAAGAAAAGTTAAGCGCGAGATAAAAATCGCGCTGCGACTTAAATCTGTTGATTTCATAAATCACACTACGCCTGAAGATATTAGCCGAGCTGCAAATAAGTGAGGATTCATTTCGCCGGTAGAAAAGTAATCTCTGCCACGGAGCGAAGGAGCCGCGGGGGGGGGGGGGGGAGCTTGGTCGCGAGCACCGACTTTTCCCCGTTTTCCATTTAGAAACAGTTTTTACTTCTCATAAAATGAGCGGGAAAAGAGGAATAGTTGATGAAAATGAGCTAATAAATAACAGAGGAGGCTTAGAGAAAAATTTATACCGCCATTTATATACGCTCGGATAAAAAGAAACCCCGGATGAGAATTACTCATAAAATGTGGGTTTTTCGCGAGCTTCGACTTTAAAAGTTGTTTACGTCTTCATTTCCAAGATAATTATAGGCGTAAGGGTAATTTCTAACGCCTTGCCTCGCAACCGTTAGACGGCGATTATGATGGAGGGGATATTAAAATTAAACGTATCAATTAGTCAGTTATTAACTGACAGAGGATAGGTTTGATTTACACGCTAAAATGGGTGTATTTGATGCGCTCGAAGAGCGAGCAGTGTGGCTGAATTTCTAGGGAAAAGATTAGTGATTCACGAACCATGGGCGGATTCAGGGAATTGTCTTTCTCTCTCTCCCTCCATTTGAAATTTTGTGTTAGAAAAGGACAGCAGAGGGGGGCATCACGTGACTTTGGCCCCCTCTTCTGTCCTTTTCTAACGCACGTTTTCAAATGGGAGGAGAAAGAGAAAGACAATTCTCTGTATCCGCCCATGTCACGAACAGAATCTCAGCTGCCATATCATGGAAAAAATGACAAATTAGACAGGGTTACAGACTACAGCCATGGTACAGCCAACGAATTAAATAATGTCAGTCGACTCCTTAGATTTTCGTTCAGGTTGATAACCTGTAATCAGAGTTGGGCAAATTGGAATCTATTACTGATTACCAAATACGATTACTCGTAATCTTAATCAACGATTATCGGTGAACGTCCAAAACAATACGATTACTTTGGAGGCGGGGACCCCCGTTACGTTATAATAGAAAATTTCAGAAGGTGTTGATATCACTGTCATTATTTCCGCTGGTTATTGCGTAAAATCCGACACTCGAATCATCAGAATCAAAAGTTCGAAACAACATCCCATTTCGACACAGAACGGGAGAAAGCTCCACTACAGTTTCCGGATCCCCTTCAAAACAGAAACAGTCCGACTAATTTCACATATCGTTCCGAAAAGTCAACGGGCGCAGAAATCTGAGCAGAAATTCGAAAACAACCTGTGACAGTAGCCCCTCGCCGCGATAAAAAGGAGACCGCTTGAGATTCCGCGCCGTGCAATTAACGACGACCGCAAAAAGCATGACATGCGAGTCAAGCGGGTTGCCGGGTTCGGCGAAAAAGCTGAGAGCTGATGCTAAGCTGCCTGCCGGGTGAGGTGCAAAAACCGCTTGGCGCTGAAATTAATTTGATAAAATGCCGCGGAGGAGTAAGATGATCGCTTCATAAAAGCGGACCATGAGTACACCTCTACCGTGACTCTCTCACTCACTCTATGTACCACGGAACGCGAACAAAGGTGGCGTTGCGTTGGGGGTTGATTAAAAATTAGATTAAAAATCAAATTTGTTTTTGGTGACGCTTCCATTTTTCGGATGCGCTTTCGCGCGTATGACTCGCTGATGGTTTAATTACATCGTGTCGCTGACGCGCGATTTGGGCTGAAACACGGCACACATTGGGGTGAAGAGCAAAAATGTTTGGAAAATAAGGAATTTTGAATGCGTATGGTTTTTCGGTGATATTTGATATCAGAGTTGGGCAAATGGGGCAGTAATCGATTAAAAGATTACCGTGTAATCGATCACAAAATTACTGTGTAATCGATTACAGGATTACTAATCGATTACAAGATTACTGTGTGATCGATCTCAAGCTTTCTATGTGTAATCGATTCCAGGATTACAGGGTTATTGTGTAATCGATTTCAAAATTATATACTGTGTAATCGATTACAGGATTACTGTGTAATCGATTACTATATTACTGTGCAATCGATTACAAGATCACTGTGTAATCGATTGCAAGATCACTGTGTAATTGGAAATTGCCAAGCCTTTAAACGGTAATTAAATGAAATATTGGCCTATTTAAAATAAACTTGAGCATTGCTCTTCTGGAAGACGAGGAGTTTTGAATAAAAGGTATTTTCTGGTGGTATTTGGTATCAGATCTGGGCTCATGGGAATGTAATCGATCACAAAGATTACTGTGTAATCGGTAATCGCCAAACCTTTAGATGGTAATTAAATGAAATCTCGACTTTTTAAAATAAACTTGCGATCACACTTCTTGAAGGCAAGTTTGAATGTGTTGTATTTTCTGGCGGTATTTTACATTAGAGTTAGGGACAATGGGGGGGGGGGGGTGTAATCGATTAAAATACTACTGCGTGATCGATTACAATATTACAGCGTACTCAATTATACCATTACTAAGGATCGGAAATCGTCATACCTTTGGATTGTAATTAAATGAAACCTTCGCCTATTTAAAATAAACTTGAGTATCCCTTCGATTAGATCTGATTGCTCTGCAACTAATTAGATGGGTGATTTATCAAAAATCAGCCCTGATTAGTAAAACCACCATATCAACCCCTGCGATTAAAAGCGATCGGCTATGCGTGGTCTCTATTATGTCTATGTACGCTTATCAAAAAAGAAGTGCATAATCGTGCTTTATCCATTCTAAATACGATTTACATTTCTTCTACTTCTTTGTACTTGTAACAAACAATAATACCAAAAACTTCGTTACTGACGTGCTCTATCAATTTCGGTTGATATTAAAAACCAAGAAAACACTTTCCAGTAGCTGATAACCGCCATTTAAGTGAGAGTTAAACTCATACCCAGACGAACACTAACAACAAAACCTCCAACGGAGCATCCTGCACTGAAAAAATAATTCCTAAATTCTAGTAATATTACCAGAGGCACAACGACATGTAAACGACAGATAGTCTAGTTCTTCGACCAGAAAATTCTGGTGTTAATACCGGATGGTAGAAGAACTATAATTTCTTCAAAATTTCCAAGAACTATGGTACCAGCACTAGAATTCTCATAATTGTACCATTTCTTAAATTGGTTCATACATTGTCATGCTTGTGGTGGTAATTTTTGTCTCCTTTTTTCAGTATGGTATGTTTAGGGATGGTCTTGGTAGAAATCGAAGATAATCTTCAAACTATCTCCCCCTCCCTCCACTTTAAATCAGGTTTTGATGGCATGAATCATTAATTTATTTCAATCGGCCAAAACTTTTAAACTTTGACCCACTTAGTGAGGACCTGCCAGCAAGCTAACGCGGAGGGGTGGAAAGGGGAGGGAGGGAGGTTGCTGACCGACCCTTCCTTTCCAGCAAACGTTCGGTGGCGATGGTCGGTGGCCGGTGATGCAGTGCCCGAGTTTGAATTCCAGTTTCAGCCTTTCAGCCCATGGCAGCGCCTGCAATCCGAGAGGCGGCAATTTGTCGTCCACCGTGAAATGCATCCGTTTTCATCGCGCTTTTGATTCTGCTCTCCGGTCCCGGCTTCCGTTCCCATGCGGCTCGGCGTGAGCATAAATGACGTAGATTAAAATGCTCGTTCCACCGGACCGGAAAACGACATGGAAGAGAGCACCGAAAAAACGAAATAGAGCGAGAAATTCACGGGAAACTCCGACTCCGCTTCCCGAAAGAACCTGTGTTTTATATACACCGCAGCGACAACAACAAAAAAAAAAGATATATATACCAACAAAACAGAGTATAATCAGTGGCGGCTCATGCATTTTGGCAACAATGCTTTTTGCCATCTAAACCTGTGCAACAGTATTGATATCTAGAGGGTTCAATGAACACTCAAGATCTATTATTTTATACAGCTTTCACCCATAGATGCTTATCATTAATTGACATTTTAATTTGCTTTTCTCAAAAAACACACACCTAACAAAATAACAAAGTTACAAAAAATGAAACATTTATGAATCCAGCAAGATGATGAGGGTGCTATGAAATTCATGTCTGCTTTTTTTTTTTTTTTTTTAAGTAAAATTAGCCTGAATTTACTGCAATTTAAGGTTCAAAGAAAACACACAAATGACTCACTAGGCGATTTTGCGATTATGAACCATACGTCATATGAAAATCCTTAACAATTTAATATGCTTGGTGCCACCACTAAACCTGCCGCAATCAACACGATATTGCAGAATGAATTATATGCATTTGGAGGTTAGAATTGCTCAAATAATGGGGATGTTGCACGCTTTAGCTATAAGCGATATAATAGTCGCTTCTGGTGTAAAAACCTCCAAAAATATCGATGGCAGCACTGAAAACTTCCGAAATCCACTCAATGGTGACGTAGGGCAGTAATAATGGGAAATTCCCAATTAATAATACTGTGCCTCCATCAAGAAGTGGCCAAAGCAAAGGGACGATTTTCCTTCGTCACCGGTGTCACGGTACCATTCACCGGATGTGGATCACTACTCTGGAGACTAATTACTCTGTGAATCATCCGTGTCAGTAAAGAGAGAGTGACGAAATTAAGATAGGAATCTCCCATTATTACTGCCCTCCGCCACCATAAAAATTCTCGGATAAGCCTTCATGGCAGCTTTAAAAAACAAAACAAAACAAAACTTTAAATTACCCGCCAAATTTGGCAACACTGCAATGCTGCGGGTGGTCGAATCTAGTCTCGTGTACTAACGAGGATTAAGATACCTGAACAAGATATGCAATACGCAACACACCTGATACATAAGTTATGGGGTATTTTGTGCTTTGCGTGCTGCATATCCTATCCAGATATCTTTGTCTACGCTGGTGTCGCGTCGTGTCGCTGGTACGAGTGTCGAGTATATGAAATCATTATACCCCAAGTCTAACAGACGGTTTTAGCGATGACGTCAGCGGGTCGAAAAGTTCGGTTGGCGTTCCAAACTATAGTGTATCCCGAAAGTCCTCACATGTCTCATGTCCCTAATTGAGAAACGTGCATTTTATTTCAATAAAACAAAAATAAAAAAACCAGGTCAACTCGTTAGACGTTCGATAAAGGTTCGCAGAATTTTTCATTTAAATCAATAGATGATTCTGACGATCTTCAAGTAACAAGCTCACCCGTTAATTGATCAAAATGAGGTAGTCAAACACAATTTCTAGCCGAACCAGATATTTTATCAAGTCCTGGTAAAAATCCTCATCAAAAATCATCAAAAAAATCTCAGCATAAGATAGGAACCTGATTTCATGTTGATCTCATGATGATATCATGATGAGTATAAACCATCTTGAGCTCAGCATGAGATCGTCATTCAATCATCGTGAGATCAACATGAAATCAGGTACCAAATCTCATGCTGAAGTTTTTTTGGTGATTTTTGATGAGGATTTTTACCACAGAGTGCCTGTGCTAATGCTCAATTATTTCGAAAATTGAGGAGGTAGCTGGAAAAACGGCCTTAGTAGCAAATTCACGTTTTGAGAAAACTGCTGTTAAAGTTTTTATTTTAGTGCCAATCTAACATAGATGAAGAATCAGGCTTAGGTTGGATCAAAAAAGTTGATCCATACCCTCAGGTTCAAGTTGGTACAACTGAAATATGCTTTGGCTGTATAGGAAAGAAGAAAATGGAGAAATACGAAAGGTCTACTAAGGCCGTTCTTTCATAGAACGACCTGTTGCACAGAGACAAGTCCTTGCCAAACGCTGAGTACTAAGGCCGTTTTTGCAGAGAACGACTTTCTGTATGAAACATATACATGTACTACATGATGGATGTAAAAAAAAACAAAAAAAAAAAAAAAAAAAAAAAAAAAAAAAAAAAGAAAATCTGCAAAAAAGAGGCGAATTTATTAGAAAATAAAAAATATAAAATTATTCGTCCTTATATTCACTCTCGCTTTCACTGTTGCCCGAGTCCTCTTCGCCATCTTCAATTTTCCCCATTATGGTCATTATGGTCGCCAGCAGAAGTGGCAACCTCTTCTTATATAAACTCTCGTATCTCACTCAATTTTAGACCTACGGTCATGAAATTTTGTTGAGATATTATTGAGTCTATGTTCTCTCAGAAAAGTCGTTCTCCGGAAAAGTGGCCTTAGCCGGATAAGGCCGTTTTTCCAACTAGCTCCTCAATTACTGTCTTAAAAACTCGAATAAACTGGTGATACCCCAAGTAAAAGACGGACGTGACTGAAAATTCTGTCTCCTGAAGTCTCTTTCAGAGCTGGTGTTTTGCGTATATTTAACAACATTTTGTACTCTTAACAATTCCATCGGCGATTCTTCGGGTTGAAGCAAAGATTATACACATATCAATTGAAAAATAAATAAAAATGGCTTAAGGAAACACTCAGATGCGGGGCAAAATGTGTACTTCCCACAATCACAGACTTCCAAGTATTTAGAGCTATTTCGCTTAATCGCTAAAATTGTGACTAAAAATAAACGTAAAAAATAAACAGACACTAAAATTTCTTGAAAGTGTAAAAGTTTAACACTGCACTGAAAAAAATAAATAGTTAAAAAAGTACAGAACAAAATGAGTTGCTAAATTAACCTATAATTTTGTTAAATTAACAACTCAAATGCTAAATCAGCAATTCATTTAATTAGCTTAACAACTAACTTTGCCCAACCAGCAAATCAAATAGTGAAAATAACAATTTTTATGCTGGAATAACAAATTAGTAAGTAAAATCAGCAATTTATTTTGCTGATATAACAAGCTGAATTTTTAGAGCAACTAATTGGGTTAAGTTCTGTGTGTTTTTAACTATTTAAAATTGCTAAATTGACAATGTCTATATATTTTGTTAAAAGAACACCATTATGTGGTTGATTTAACAACTAATTTTGTAAACTCAACAAATAAATTGTTAACTTAACAGAAAACCCTTGTTGATTTAGCAACTTTCAATTTTTGTTGAATCAGCATATTTTGAATTGTTGCTTTAACAATTGATTTTTTTCAGTGTGTGGTCTCTTTGTTCAAAAGCCGATTATTATGGGTAGATATCATATTCAACCAGACAAACAGTACTTACACAAAACCAAAATATTCAGGCCTCTTGCTTGATTAGTTACATTATCTGACAACTGATAAGTCATTTCAATCGACAGCAACTTACCTGCAACAGAGATAAAATCAAATTAATAAATTGACAGTTTTTCGTGTTCAACTGAGAGGCTAAATTGGCTTCGAACGAAACGCAAAGGCAAATCTTACTTTTCAAGAGGAGAAAGTTAATGAACAAAAATTTTCTACGGTTGGCTAATACAGCTAAACTGAGAAATTCCTTGAAATAACCACGTATATAAAATAGAGGGTCTGCTCTTCCTTACTTCATATTTCAAAGAATTGCTGTGTGTGTGTTTCTGATAAATTGAACGTACCGTTCTGAACTGCACGGCCATCAAAAGTGGCTTCACGTAAGGGGAGAAGGAGGTCCCAATTGAAGAAAAAAAAAAAAAAAAAAAAAAAAAAAAAAAAAAAAAAATGGTTTCTTTTAAAATTTTATTTGAAAGAGGGTTTTTTCAGCTTTAAAATGATATAATACATTGTATAGTTTAGAAAAAAAAATCAATTTTTCATGAATTTTTGAAGTGGAAGAGTCCTTATTAGGTCAGCTGATTTTTCAAGGCTGATTACAACATCAGTTTTTTCTTTTTGCGATACTAAAAAACCTGGTTTTTTTACCCGTTGGTGCACTTATCTCTGGAACTAGTGATGCTATTTTCATGAATTTTTTTTAAAGTTTTTAAGCTCTATTTAAGTGGAACTAGGATAATCTGTGTAGCTCCTTTCCTTTTTTTTACAGACATTCAAAGCTAAAATAAAAAGCGGAATAATCAACCAAACTTTCAACTTAAAAAAAAAATGTTCAATGAATTTTCTCAATCCTAGTTCCAATTACAGTCAACACTCATACACAACTTCATGCAAAATTTCAGCCTTGTAGGTCAAATAGTTCTTGAGAAAAGTGCTCCAGAAGTGAAGCATATTTAACATTGTTTAACAAAGAACCTCCTTCTCCCATTAAGATCGACAATTTTCTCAATGGACTTCAAATAGTAAGCAATGCCACATGAGACAATGAGCGAAGCGAGAGATTGCTCTCGTAGTATGCCACCGTGTAATTTGCGTTCTGCAGTCCCGAGCATAGACTCCCACACTCTCATGCGCGGCTTAATTACTTGGCGGTGAACACTTGCCTTGGTGCAGTCAAGAGTCCAAATTTTACGGGCGCGAACGAATTAGCACTTCTGAGGGAGGCGTTGGAAATTGCGTTGGAGAGGTCTCGTTCGCTCCGGTTTTGCGGTTATCTCTATGAGACCGGTGCGCGAGGCGCGGTGGAGTGTTGACTGCTGAAAAGCGCGCGACATCATCAACATCAACATCATGACAAGATCTTTAGAGTCGGTGGAGGCTCGCCGACTGGTAATTGAGTCAAAAGGCGCGGACTTTAAGATTCCCGAGGGAGAGGGGGAGGGCGATAATACGATAGCGGATGCCGTAAGAATCCAAAGTTCGGGGTTGCCAGTCTCAAGGGTGCATATGATTTTCTTTACGGAGATAACATAAAAAACAAAAACAAATTCAGATAATACGCGACGCCAGAGAGTTCGGTTTGTGAGGACCGAAGTTATTGGTTGTGGGTACCGAACTTCAGTTATGCCAAAAGCTTCAGTAGGAACGAAATTCGTGTCACAGTATTAGTCATACTTACCGATTTCTTCGGTACTCATAACTGAAGTTTAGTACTCGTATCCGAATACTTCGGTAACTGCAACCGAACACCTTGTTTGCCTTGGTATTTCATATAACAACCAAAGTTAAATTCTCATGACCGAATTTTTTTCTGCTTGTTGAGTCAAAAATTGTCACGGGATCCCTAGGAATTTTTTTCATTTTTTTTGTTTTCATTTCCAAAGAATTGGTGACTTGTTTACGCTTTCGATGACGCGTTTGAAGAAATCGTGGTAAAAAACAGCGGGCATGACAGAATGCTAGCAGTACAAAAAGTTTCAAAATTTCATCATATGCCAGTAAAACTGGCCTGCGTACAAGGAGAAAAAATTATCATTAAATAAGAACAGAAAAGGGAAAATCCTTTTGGAATTACTATCATTCTTAAAAATTCTTCCAATGGAAAAGGAACGTTCTGACAATTAACGAGAAAGAATCGTTGAGCCAATGAGAAGACTGGTCATTTTACAAGGAATTTATTATTAGTCCATAATTAATGATACGTTCCATGGTTCCAACAAGAAATTTTTCTTTACATAAAAATACCATGCAGAATCTTCCTGAAAACTGCTAGAGTTTCAATAAAAAACTTTCGCCTGCAAACTTTTTACTAGTATAGTCAAGCCATTTTCAGTTGACATTTTTCTCCATGTTTGACTTTTTATGTGCGTTTTTCGGACGTTGAATACTTTGCGTAGAGGTCGTTTCAGAAGTGTAGGCTCACCTATACTAAAAATCCTTGGAGGTTTTCAACGCATCATTCCTCAAGTTATACTGTGAGTGAATTATAACGAGAATGAATTTAACCCTTTAATGACCAGGTTAGTTCAAGAGAACACGACTCCTCCGTTTACATAGGGAAGGTAGCTAAGTCTTCGTACTCGGGGGAGTTGGAATTGCCTATACGATGAATTGAAGGCTCCCGACGAGACCTTATCTTGTAGTGTTTTCAACTATAATTGCTTTTAAAACTAAAACAATGAGTAATAGAGTAGAGAATAAAAACTAGTATACTCGGGCTGGGCCCATAAGGGGTTAAGCGTTAGCTTTTTGTTAAGGAACGCTTATAAATCAAAAATTTAAAGTCGGAGGCAAGTTTTGCTGCGATTTGAAGAAATGAAAATTGAAAATTCGCCAAAGATTATGGTTATGGTGCACCTAGACTTCTGAAACAAGCTCTGCCTTGCGTAAGGTTGGCAACTTCCACAGTCAAGATTAGGGAGCTTGGGAGAGGGCGAAAGACGTCGTATCGTGGACGACATCGAGCTAATCTATGCTGTCTGTGAATTTTACAACCCCCTCTTCCATCACTTTCACGATCGTAACACGCGCGCCTGCAAGATATGCAACCCGCTCAAATTGCTGCAGAAGGGGTGAGGAAGGTGGGTGGCGCGGCGGGCGTGGAGGATCTAGATATACAATTATCATTCTTATTAGTGGCGGCTGAGTGTTGGTGCAGCGTGGGCGATGGGTGGCGGGGAGGAAGAGGGGGGGCTTCAAAAAGATATCAACAAGTCATCGCAGGAGCCACTACATTTGTATAATTGCGGGTGCGATTATGCAGCCAAGGGGGACCGCGAAGAGCGTGATCAAACGGCTTGCAGGGAGGGGGAGGAACCGGCGGGGGCGGGTAGACTGAAAAGTGGGGGGAGGGGGAGGGGGCTGAAGGGAAGACGGAGGGCAGAGCTGAGATGCTGTCTAAGATGGAGAGAAAGAGATACCAGAGATATATACGGAGAGATCTTGAAGTTCGAGTACAATGTTGTCAGATGTGAAGAAATTTTCGACGTGATCGTACACTGGAAAAAAAAAAAAGATTACCAGAATCATGACGATATGTGAACCGATTTAAGGGATGGTGCGATTACCAGAATTTCAGTATTTGTATCAAAGTTCTTGAAAATGTTGAGGAAATTCTACTTCTATAACCATATTCTGGTATTAACACCAGAATTTTCTGGTCAAAGTACAATACTTTCTGTGGTTCACATACGTATAGTTGTGCTTGGGGTAACATTACTAGAATTTAGGAATGTAGCTCTTGTAAGGTTTTGCTGGAGACAAATTGCCTCTCAATTCTGATGTAAAATGCTGCGAAAATAACGATGAGACCATTCTATACACTGAGAGAATTCTCCATTTAATCCAAGGTGTATTTCATTTGTGTTAAAGAAACTGCGGTGTGAAATATAGACTAAGGGGGAATTCCTTTAACCCAAGGAAAATGTCTGCTGCTACAAGTTAAAGATTCCTTGTAATTGTGACAGTGAATCTCCTTCATGCAATCAGAACTTTACTTCGCGCAAGAAAAACTGTTACAAGTAAACGTGTGTTCTTGTTTATCAAGAAGTATTTCTCTCAGAGTGGGAACAACAATTTATCAGCCTGTCAAATGATTTATTATTAGTTGAATTTCGCTCATCTGGGTCAGTTACAACCCGCAAGTCCGGTCAGGTTACGCGGTTTGTTCCTTCAAATGCTGATGTAATCGTTGAATCTTGAAATCTCAAAAAAAAAAAAAAAAAAAAATATTTCATAGTTGCATCCGATATGGTCAGGTCACGTGGTTTGCTCCCTCAACTGCATGTTGGATCGTTGAAAATTGAAGGAGCACACAACCCAAGGTTAAAGATTAAAGCGGTATGCTCATCTGACTTCACGCCACAGATTCATTGGCGCGCAGTTCAAAATACTGCAGGCAAGATGGCTGATAAAAGCAGAAAGCGTATACTCTTTGCAAAAAACATTGCGTCGTTTTCTGCTTGCCTGCAGAGGGCAGTCCAATGTTTTCTGCAAAGAGTATACGTTTTCTGCTTTTGTCGGCCATCTTGCCTGCAGTGATTTTGAACTACGCGCCACTGAATTGGAGGCGCGAAGTCAGATGAGCATACCTCTTTAATCTATAACCTTGCACACAACCATTATTTTTTTTAATAATTGGTGACATATGATGTGGAATCTTACACATCTTTTCGCTGTAAACAAGTTTGACGGAAACATGCTGATTTTGTCATCATCACCCGAGGGTCCTAAATTGTAAATTTGGCATCGTTGCGCGATGTGCATAAAAATCGCGCACCCTCGAAGAGAGTCCTACAACGTGCGTCTCTTTCTCTCCATCGCACCGTATTACCTCAACTGCTCAGTCAGACCACTTTGATCAGTGTTGCCATATCGCACGGCTTTCTCCCAAAGATTATACTTTTAGTATACAGATGCAAAATCCAGCATATATACGATATACTCTATCCTCGCAAAGCCCCTAAAGAACAACCCTATGAGAAACACATATTTGATTCGCGGGTCATGATTTACTGTAATTTACTGTCCCACACGAAAACAATTTTTAAGTATTTACTGACACAAAAATATGGTGTTAATGCAAGACTAATATCTTACTTTGATGGCACTGGGGCTCTTGCAAAATTTTGCTACATGTGATTGAGGAGTTGATGCTTGCATGAAAACCTTTAAAAATGAAAATGGGTACTCTAAAAAATCAAAAATGTCACTCTAAAAATTGGGCTTAGTGGTGGAGCTACGCAGGCATCATGGGTCATTCGCCTGATTCTTAGCTAATTTTAGACATATCTCTGTTTCCGCAGAGAAAGTGACAAATTCGACAGGAACCTCTCATGATACCTGCGTAACTTTGCCATTATGGCATTTCCGTGAGTTTCTTACTGAATGGGGCTCTTGCAAACTTTTGCTGTGAGCTTATGAAGAATCCGATCTCAGGTAAAACCCAGCGAAAATCACGAAAATCACACTGAGAAAGTCTAAAATTCAGTAATAAACTCACACAACGACCATAACGGCAAGATCGTAATGGCGGTTCAACGCAGGTATCATGGGAGATTCCTGTCTAGTACGTCACTTTCTCTAAGGAAATACACAGATATGTCTCAATTTAGATAGGAATCTTCCATGATACCTACGTCTCTCCGCCACTGAGCCCGATTCTGAGAGTGAATTTCGTGATTTTACAGGTTCAATCCCCTACAGCAAAAGTTTGCAAGAGCCCCATTTCAGACCTTGTTAACTTGTGATTTTTAACTGTTCGCTTGCTTATAGCAAAAGTTTGCCTGAGTCCCATTTCAAATGAGCTCCCATTTTTCATCAACTTCGAATAACCGCGACAACGCTGTGGGGGTTGAAAGATCTCGCCCTCTCACCATTCATTAGGAATGCATACCACCATCAAACAACGCCACCCTCTGACTCCCCCTCCCCCTCCTTCACCACCTTCCTCCTCCCGCCCACGCTTTTCGTCGCCCATCACGCCACAGTTGCGGCGCACTTCTTTTACTTAAGCTAAGAAAAACCTCTTCCTCGTCCCCATTGAAATGAATCTCGGGATTTCTATTAGTTACACTCTCGCGGAGGAGAGAAGGAGGACAAAATAAATGATGACTGAAATTGCAGCGCACGCGAGGAGCTTGAAAACTGGGAAAGTACGCAGGATATACTATACTTACTAAACTCAGGCCACAGGGTGTTCAAAACTTTCACCTTATCCGACTGGAAAACGCTGCAGTTCTCAACTATGGTAGAGCTCAATGTAGAAGTAGAATCGGAGCCGAAACGATCATCTTTGGAATGGACTGTTGCACACTTTTGCTCTAAGCGAATTTTTGGTCGATACTGGTGTAAAAACCTCGGAAAATAACTATGGCAGCACCAGGCCCGTCACATCTAACTCCCGGGCCCTGGTTACCAACTGGGCTTTCGGGCCCCCTTTTGGTGGGTCCTGGGTAGGGGTTCTGGGGGGGGGGGGTATGGGGGGGCTTTAAGGTTCTCCCAAGAGAAATTTTTCGTGATTTCTCTGACTAACTGCCATTTTCAGCTATTTCAAATTGGTAATTGTAAATTAAACCAATGCGTTATGAAAAATTTGAACAGCTCCAAGCGTAAATTTTAAAATAGAGGAAAAGAAGAGAAATCATTTGAAAATTAGAAAAGAAGAGAAATTCTTAGAAAATGAGAAAAGGAGAAGTTTACTTGTAAAACATTTGGGTAATAAAAACGGAAAAGACTTTTAGTCAGGCTGCCGCGCCGGGCCCCTCTGACGCCCGGGCCCTGGACCTGTGGGTCCCTTGTCCCCCCCTATGAGACGGGCCTGGGCAGCACTTAAAACTTCTTAAATCCTCTCTTAAACTCAATAAACGATTTTATTTGCGCGAGTGTATTGGTGGCTTAGGGCAGTAATAATGGGAAATTCCAATGTAACAATACTGTAACTTAGGCCTGCAAGATATTTCCTATCCGGCAATCTCGGATCGCGTGATCGGTGTGGCAAAATAGGAAATTTTGTGGCAAATTGAGGCAAAAATTAAAAATTTTGTGGCAACCTTTTTGCAAAAAGTGTGGTAAAACAGAGTTCGTGCGGCAAAAATTGTTTGGGATTGCAGAAGAATACGGAGGTTGTGGAAGATTCTGGAGGCCTGCTGTAACTCCATCAAGAAGTGACCATTAAGAGACGACTTTCATTTGACACCGCCCGGTGTCACCTGGTGTCATGGTGTGTAACGGTACCATTTA
This sequence comes from Trialeurodes vaporariorum, assembly GCA_011764245.1. NCBI lineage: Eukaryota > Metazoa > Arthropoda > Insecta > Hemiptera > Aleyrodidae > Trialeurodes > Trialeurodes vaporariorum. The sequence continues at coordinate 37,159,350 of VMOF01000320.1, read as the reverse complement.
TCGGATGTGGATCACAACTCTGATGACTAATTACTCAGTGAATCATCCTTGTCAGCATAAAGAGAGTGATAAAATCAAGATAGGAATCTACCATTATTACTGCCCTATGCCACCATTACACTCGCCCAAAAAAGCATTTATTGAGTTTAGGGGTGGATTTCGGAAGTTTTTAGAGCTGCCATCGTTATTTTGGAAGGTTTTATTTACACCAGAATCGACTATTGAATCACGTAGCAAAAGTGTGCAACAGCCGCATTCTTGCTACATTATTTCTCATATTACCAACGAAAAGTAACTCAGAGCTGCCTATTTTCGTATAATTAATGACATTTTTCAATTCACCGATGATTCCACAGGTGCGTGGAGAAAAAGTTCCGTTCAGTGTATTACTCTACGGCACGAAAAGACTGACCAGTAATCTTTTCTCGATCGGTGCAATTACCGTTAAATTATTAAAATATCTGCAAGTTTTTTCAAGTCAGCGACAACTCCACCGGTTGAGAAAAGATTACAGATGCGAGTACATTCGGACATTACACTTACCCACTGAACTGAACTGCGTAATCTTTTCTCAACCGGTGGAATCATCGGTGGATTAAAAAAATGTCATTAATTATACACAAAACGACCATTCTGCTGTCCTATCCCAAAGTGAGGCAGCATGGACGGATGGTTTTTTTTGCCTCTTAATTTTTAACCTTATATCAAAAATTGTAATTAATTCAGTGGTTACTAGAACAATTACTAACTTGTTCAGTGGTATACATTTAGTGGTATTCAGTGGTCCAATTTGTGTGTTCGCAATGTGCAATGTGAATGAGCCAAAGTGCTTGTGTTTTAGAGTGTCTTTATGTGGACACAGCATTCTAGTATACGACTATCCAGGTGAGAAAATATTGCTTGTTTCTATCATGCAACAGTTTCTTTATCATGTAAATCCTTCCAAAAAACAGATATTCAGATGTCTGTGTCCTTACATCCACTCTAAAACACCAGCGTACTTTCGTTTAAAACGAATTCCAAATGGATTGGTCACAACATAACGTCCCACAAATCCTATCTATAGCTATAGATCGTTGGTTGAGCCTCAAGAAAAATCGGAATTTTCAGACATCCTGTAATTGCGGGGTTCAAGAAAAATGACGCACAGAAGAAACACAATGCTCCTCGCGACTGAAAAACATGTCGAGATCAATTTAAAACTTTCTCGCGGGAAATTCAAAAATTGGAGATAAAATAACCTCATGAATGGCGGAATAGGTCTTCTTCCTGTCTGGGACGGATTGACTAATTCGGTCTAGCGTCAGTTGCGTCCTCTGACTTAAAAAATTGAAAAAATGTAGAATAAAACTTGGGTTTCTTAAAAAGGAGTGAATACATTCGCATTCAGACACGATTACAATAATTTTACATTTCAGCAAGAACTCCCGTAGGAAGAAGGATAAATGACGTCAAAAAAACCGTAGAGTTAATTCATCGCTCAAAAAATGCTGATACAAACCGCAACTGTAAAGTCAGGAGAAAACCGTATTGTTTCATCGCTCACAAGTTGCTGATAATTGACACGACGGTAAAGTCATCTGTGTTCTTCATTTTTTCAATTAATCAGTAAGATTAAGAACTTGAATAATTAGTTCAATTTTTTTGAAGTTTTAAGACACCTAAAAAAATTTAAATAAATTAATAAATAAGAAAAAAGATACAGTAAATTAGATTATGGAAAAAGAATAAAAAAATGACGTAAGCCGCGTTGCATGACCTTTCTTTGATTAAACTTCCTTGTCTAATTATGTTTTCAACGTTTTCCCCCATTATTTTAAAGCGCCCCTGAATGCAACGGCATGAGTCATTTTTTTATAATCTAATTTACCTACTGATATTTGTTATTTTTTTGTTTATTTATTTTTAAAGTTTTAATTTGTTTATTTATACTTTCAATTTAAGCAAATATGGTAAGAATTAGAAATCTACGATCCGCCGTAATGGCAATAGAAATTCACTGGTTGACATATTTTTGTGCTTATGGCATTAGTGTTATATCTCTTTTTTCAGCTATAAAATGGCAGAAATCGGTACTAAAATCTGAAGATTCACCTTAATCGCACCTTGCGCGGGCTCAGTATTCACTGTTCGTATGAGGACTTTCCCGACTTGACAGTATAAATCGAAAAATGTAGGTTTAAGAAGAATTTTTTTTTTTGAAAGTTTGCATTCGTATTTTACCGTCGCAGTGACCCATATATATCTGACTGAAGTAACCCCCCCCCCCGCCAAATTAACCGGGTCTTTCGGCTGATAAACGTCAAAACCGGGACAAAAATATGTCGAGTTAGATCCGAGATAATTTATTCATCCGGGTTTGTGACGTGTGTTTTGCTCGGAAATCCACTGATTCTGGAACAAAAACTAAAAAAGAACCAACTTTAAGTGCGTATGCTAGAGACTGCATCAATTATGAAAAAACAATAAATATATAAATAAGCACTTTAGAGACTCATTGAATAAATAATTTTTTAAAAAAATAAAAAAAACCAAACACATTGGTGCAAACTGTAGTTCACGTCAATATCACTTTTCTTTCTCAAGAAAAGCAAGAACAAAGTTTGATGCAATAAATTGAAGAAAAATGGTGAACAATCAGCTTTGACTATTAATTGATACATCACGAACGGAAAACGATATTGACCGCTGGTTTGTGCAAAAATGATTGGTTTGTTACACGTCTCATATTTTCAAATGGGATGAATTCATGGTTGCTAAATGAGGCTCTTGCAAACTTTTGCCATAGGGGATTGAAGAGTTGATTCTTGCATAAAAACCTACAAAAATGACGATGAGTACACTAAAAAATCACGAAATTCACTCTCAGAATCGGGCTTAGTGGCGGCTCAACGCAGGTACCATGGGAGATTCCTATCTAAATTGAGACACATCTCTGTGTTTCGGTAGAGAAAGGGACATAATAGACAGGAATCTCCCATGATACCTGCGTTGAGCCGCCATTACGATCTTGCCGTTATAGCAGTTATGTGAGTTTATCACTGAATTTCAGACTTTCTTAGCGTGATTTTCGTGATTTCCGCTGGTCCTTACATCCGATTGGCCTATTTATTACTATACATCAAAAGTTTTCAAAAGCCCCATTACATTACTGGATCAGCCCGTGTGTTAGCCGGTTTCGGAGACAAGTAAAAAGCGCAGCTTCGCACAAACTCATACAGGCTTCGAGAGGAGATAGCAGATCCTCGAAAAATAAAAAGTAAAGAATTCCCGACGGCAAAGGAAGAAAAACGGAACAATTCCGAGAGGTGATTCCGATTCCCAACTGGGAAAGAAAGTAAAATATAAAGAAAATCTCCCTCCCACAACTTACATTAATTATTTCCACAGTAGAAACGCTACGCACGGCGGTTAAGTCGAAAACTATTATTTTTTTCCCTTTTAATTCTCTTTCCTCGTCCTCCTCCTCCACCACTTCCTCCCTTACTTCTCTCCCGAAAAAGCTTTTAAATAAAGTGAAATGCCTTACGAGCTTTTTTCCAAGAATGAAGCCATACAATAGGACGGTTTCTGGTTTTCTATGGACAAGGAATAGCGCTCGTTCAGGGTGTCTAAGAATTTCAAACTTTCAAATTCCTTAATTACTCCCTGATTTCCCACTATGAATCCATTTTTCCCTGAATTCCCATTATGAATGCATTTTTCCCTAATGTCATGAAAATTATCTCACAATGAGACGGTTTCTGGTTTTCTTTTTTCTGGACAAGGAATAAAGCTGATTCAGAGTGTTGAGGAATTTTAAACATTCGAATTCCCCGATTTTTCCCCGATCAAGGGAGGAATTTCCCCTAGAGTTGAAAGTCAATTTTTCATCTTGCAATAACAATTTAATAAATTCAAAGACTAAAACTTCATCAAATAGGACAGGAGAAAATGGCAACGTACTGATTTAGTTCCGAAGTTTCGGATTCGAATTCCCTGATGAAATTGGCTTGTTATGTAAATTCCCTGTTAATAATCTTTCAATAGGCATTCCGAGCTAGAAATCCTTGATACTATACGATGTGCGCTCGATAGCTAAGGCGTTATCGGCGAATTTCTGTAGAGATGCAAGGGTTTCTATGGTAATGAAAACTCGAAAGATATAAACCTCCCATAAAAATAACACGCACTCTACAGCGACTTGATACTATTACGAAAGGATCTTTATTCCCCCACTCCCCAGTTCGCTCCTGGGTGTAGACGAACCGCAAGGAAGGTAAGAGTTTTTTTTGTCGAATTTAGTCGATCCCTTCCCGACTTTCCACAATGGAGCTGTTGCACACTTTTGCTTCAGGGGATTGTGGAGTTGATTCTTGCATAAAAGCCTGTAAAAATGACGATTAGTGCGCTGACAAATCACGAAATTCACTCTCAGAATCAAGCTTAATGGCGGAGAGACGCAGGTATCAAGGGATAATCCTGTCTAAATTAAGACATATTATCTCTGTGTTTCCGTAAAGAAAGTGACACGTTTAACAAGTATCTCCCATGATGCCTGCGTTGAGTTGCCATTACGATCTTGCCGTTGTTATGCAGTTCTATGAAGTTTTTACTGAATTTAAGACTTCTTCAGTGAGATTTTTGTGATTTTCAGTGGTTTTTACATCAGATTAAACTATTACTTTGCTTACAGCAAAAGTTTGCAAGAGACCCCTTTAAAAACGAAAACCTTGACTTTATTGTTTTCCGTTGCACAGTGCCACTGTGCGCCAATTCTTGGCCGTCGTCGCCCGATGATTTTAAATAACTTAACAAGCCAATAGAGTTGAATAATTGCCGCGCCCTCTTGCGCCCCCGCCGTCCGACTAATCTCCCCTCTCAACGCGGCTGAAAAAGGTGGAAAAGGGGAGGAGGGGGAGGAGGGGGCGGAGGAGAGCAAAAGAGGTTCCGGGATCGGAAGGCGGGCAGAGGAGAGAAGAGGAAAGGCACAGAGGGCGCGCGCAAAATGGGAACATTTAATGGATTGCATATAATTAGAAAATACTTTCGACTAATTCCACGAATGAAAACTGAAGGAAACGCAAACTAAGGAAACACGGTGGAGAAATAAGGGGAGGGAGGAGGAGAACAAGGAGGCTGAGGCGCCAAAGAAGGATTGAAATGGGAAGTTTTTGAGTTATTCAATTACATTCACGATCCAAAATAAATTAATTAAAAACTTTCTTTTTTCCGCTTACTCTTACTTTTTCTCTCTCCTTCCTTGTTTTTTGTCTCTCTTTCCTTCTCCCTGTCTCCCCCTCTCTTTCCAACAGCTGATATCACAAGACGCGGTAATGTAAGAACAGCAAAGCGAAATGTAAGATGTTAGAGAGAAAAAGAAGGGGAGGGCGGCAAAGTGAGAATGCATAAAGGGAAACAACGTGCCGATTGAAAGTATAAAAGGGGAGGGGGTGGGTCGCAGGAATAAAAAAAATTAGCCCTATTCTCAGAATCGATGGCACGGGAAAGCTTATTGGGATACGAATTCCGAGAGAACGAGAGGGTGAGAGAGAAAGAGAGAGAGAGAGATAAAAAGGAGGGGAGAGAGAGAGATAAAAAGGGAGAGAGAGAGAGAGAGAGAAAGAGAGAGAGAGAGAGAGAGAAAGAGAGAGAGCGAGAGAGAGAGAGAGAGAGAGAGAGAGAGAGAGAGAGAGAGAGAGAGAGAGAGAGAGAGAGAGAGAGAGAGAGAGAGAGAGAGAGCGAAACAAAGTTAAAAAGAAAGAGAACGACTGAGGAGAGACTCATTTAAATAAGAATTGGATACAAACCAAACTTTGAAGTTCGAGACGTCTAATTGAAAGAGCGCCGGTAAGACGGACGGACGCTTCTAGACAAGACGCGGTCGCACCAAATAATGAAATTTTCTTGAGACCAAGGATGCTAGATACCGCAATTCAAATTCTAATAAACATGGAAATAGAATGCTGGAGGAATTACGAGGTGATGGTTAATCTAGGATTCCTTGGAACGGAACACAATACTACACATCATCTTCCGGCGAAAGATTCAACGAAGACTCCACCACTCCAGCTGTGGAACCGGCCATCGGAGCAAAATTAAAAATTGTAATATTTGAGCGGCTTCAAAACATTCAACGCAAACTGGCTACGGCTACGTTAGAATACACTGCATAAGTTGTCTACCCCAAACAAAAGACAAAGAGCTAGACCCACGAATTGGATTTAAAGGATTGTAAATTTTTTTTTGTTTTTTCAAACAGTATTAGGAGATAGATTGATTCTTACAGTTTTTTCTCCCCCCCCCCCCCCCCCCCCGAGAACTATAGTGTTACCAACAGCAAATTTCTACGCAGAACAGTGAGCGAGAAATACGGCATATTGATGTATGTACTATCGACGAGTTAAAGATTGTCGCGATATTTTCACGAGCTAAGCTTTGTCTTCAAGGTTCCGGTTCGGCCACTCTTCATACTCCTCACACCTTGCAGGCGAGAGGCCAGTGCGGGCGGGGCGGGAAAGCTTTAGCAGATCAGTCCCACACTCACGCTCATAACTGAAAAGGAGTGAAAATTTCGCGACAATCTTTAATTCGTCGATAATACAGTCCGTTTGTTCGGGGTGCAAAATGAACTATTACTTTCAAAAGAAAGTATCTTGGTAGAAACTTTCATTCTTCAATTCCCCGACCAGAATTTTCAAAATTGCAGTTTTCAGATATTTTAGCCTCTAACAGCATTGCCACTTGAAAGTTTGCCTTAAAAAACTAAAACTTTTTGAAAAATAATGGACAGAATAATCAAAGACCGTTTTGATGAGAGGACTTTCTTTTTAAGGTCATTTTACGTCTTTACATAGTTTTAACTACAGTGGAGGTCCATCTGAACTTTGAGCTATATTTTCTCTGCGAGGAATGAGTTTTAGACATTTAAAATGGCCTCATCGTTATTTGTGCAACATTTTATATCTGAATCGAAAACCGTTGATTTGCCTGCAGCAAAACCTTGCAACGTACCATTAAAACAATCTCTGGTAGAAGGGCCCATAAACTTGAGGTGTGCTCTTTCCAATAAAATCAGCGTTACCGTTTCGATTTAGATTCTTTCGGAGTGCACAATAAACGTTCTAAGGCCCTTTTCCCGGCGCGGCGCCCGCTTCAAATGAACACGATTATAAAGTGCGGTTTTTCTTTATCGGTCGATGATCTGACGATGACGGAGCGCGAGAAAGCTAAAAGCTATGCTCGCAAAAGCTCGGCGACACAATCGGCGTGAGAGCGTTGAAAAGCTCGCAAAAAGCCTGCTCGTAAAATAAGGAACGGGCACATCCATCTCGCGTCGTAAACAAACGCACCGCTGCCGTATGCTCACACAGCTTTTCCGATGTGGGAGAGGCAGTAAAAAACGCTTTCGAAAATTTTCTAGGTCATAAGCCGGGGAGACGGAGACCCCCCATAAAACTGCCATTAATGAAGAGAGAGTACAAGATGCTGTCACCACCGCGCCGCCATTACGGTGGCGGATCCAGGAAGATCACATCACATCGCCTCTCTCTCTCTCTCTCTCTCTCTCTCTCTCTCTCTCTCCTTCTTTCCCACCCCCAACTCTCTCACGCTATCTCTCTCTTTCCCTCACTCGGTCACTCTCTCCCGATCTTTACCCCCTCTCGCTCCTCTCTCTTTCCCTCTCTCCCTCACTCTGTCACTCTCTCTCCCTCACTCTGTTACTCTATTTTCTAATATTTATCCCCCCTCTCTCTCTCCCACTATCAATCTCTCTCACTCACTCTTTTTGCCCTATGGAGTGCAGAACGCGTGTACGATAGTAAAGGACAGATTTAAGGTAGTCACGTGAATTTCACCCCTTTCACTATCATTTTCTAACACATGCATTCAAATGAGAGAAGAGAGAGAGAGTGTGAGAGAGAGAGAGGGAGAGAGAGAAAGAAAAGAACGCTTTCTCTGGATCCGCAATTTCGCCGTTAAAAGCCATCGCGCTTGCCGCGCCATCACCGGCCGCTTCGCTTCCATCAGGTACTTCCGCTTTTAATGAACCGTGTCGTCGTGCGTCGACCGTTGTCAAGAAAGAGGGGACTCTTTTCTTCCCAACCCCCAACCCCCTCACCCCCAATCTGAGATAGACGTCGCGTCGAGTCTTTTTGTTGTCCGCCGCACTATCACCCCTCCTCCCCCCGTCCTTTTCAAAATGTCGCCACTTTAACGAGTCGATTCAAGACTTCCGAACATCTGTTCCCGGTTACGAAGCTCGGCGATAAACCATCAATCGACGGAAGAAAAATCGAAAGGTCGACTAATCGATGTCTTGCTCGAGGATCTTGAGCGCACAGTTGCCTAATGTTAGTAGATCGTATGGGCTGTTGCGCACCTTTGCTATACAAGCAATTTAACCCTCTAAAGGCCAGATTAATTCAAAAGAACGCCGCCACTCTTCCGTTTAAATAGGGAAGGTAGTTAACTGTTCGTACTCGAAGGAGTTGGAATTGCCTATACGATAAATTGAAGGCGTCCGAAGAAACCTCTAGAGGAGAAAAACGAGTATACTCGGGCTTGGCACATGAAGGGTTAAGAATCGATTCAGATGTAAATGCCTCCAAGAATAACGATGGAAGCACTGAAAATTTGCGAAAGCCACTTCTAAGTTGATAAAGCTTCCAAATGTGCGTTTATAATGGTGGTTTTGGACACTGATAATGGGTGATTCAACTCTAATAATACTATATAAAAAAGAAAAAAGAAACAGGATCAACGCTAAAGTATCAATTAAAATAAAATAAAATGAGCGTGGGACGTTTCGAGGCTCAAACGGCGCTCTTCCTCAGCCAATGAACGAAGAAGTTCGGCAAACACACAACCAAGCAAAGACAAAAGCGACGAAAACAAGACAGGTAAACAACCGAAACACGGTGACCTGAAAGTACAAATCACGGAGGCTGTCTACCGGGTGGCTCCAAAGTTTGAAAAAACTGCGGTTGTACACTAAACTTAAAATGTCCACATCTACTCGGATATTGCATGCCTTGCTCCTGTTCCTTAATATGTCAACCACCTCCGCAACATCTGACGGGCAAACGCAAGTTCTTTTCTTTGTCCAACACACTAACACCGCCTTCAAAATAATACTACACCGTCTAATAATACTGTCACTCGAACCAAGAAGTGGCCAATTTGATAGACGATTTTTATTCCGGTGTCACGGTCCCTTAATCGGCTGTTAATCAATCCTCTGCTGACCAGTTACCCCATTGATCTTTCTTCCTACAGCAGAGGAAGAGTGATGAAATTAAAATGAGGATCTCCAATTACTAAAGTTCCCATCACCGCCATTACGATCGCGAGTTTAGAAGCAGTTTATGAGTTTAGAAGTGCGGATTTCGAAAGTTTTTAGTACTACCATCGTTACTTTTGGATGTTTTCACATTTTAATCGCCTTGAATTGCCCTCAGCAAAAGTGTGCAACAGCCCCATAAGCGTATTATAGTCCGATTTATGCGATCAGCGAGCTACTTCCGTTCGATCAATTAATTGATTGATCAGCAATTTGTTGGTGTCTGTAGATTCCCGGAAAGTTCCGAGCCGAATGATCAGGCCTCCGTACACGCTCGAACAGTTTGATCCAAGAGAACAATCCTTGAGCCGAAATTCACCACGAACAACAGGAGACCACATGTTGCGGGTTGAAGTCGAACATGTTTCATCAATGTTTGTCAACAAAAGCTGTTGTAAGAGAGCTTGTTTGACGAAGTGGATTTATGTTGTTTCAAAGAATTATGCCAAAATTGTCAGTTTTGGGCGGGAGAAGGCAAGACTTTTCGGCGCATGAGCAAAAGAAACACGATGAGGATTGGAAATTGCAATTAAAACGAAACTGTGCTTTACTTTTGGGCGAATGATCAGTATTTATTGTTGCCAGCTGTCCGCCGTACGGCTTTGAGCCGTATGTTTCCCATAAGACTTAATGTAAAATAAACGACTTTTAACCTCAAATCTGACAACACTGTCAGTATCACGATTACGAAGAAATCAAGATAATCAAATTACATTGCAAAGTGGCCAAAGCCACCCTGAACACGCGAGCGGTTATTAATGCATATCCTCTAGTATCAAGAAAGTAAAGTTGTCTAAAAAAAAAAAGCTCTGAAAACATGAGGTACGATCTACCTTAATAACGAAAATCGTGGTTAATTGAGGATTTTTTCGAAAGAGCACACCTAACCTGATGTTTTCCATACTCCCACGCTTCTTTCGGTCGGAGACTGCACCTCAATTCTTTCAAATCGTGCTCATATCACGTGCCAAGTCACGTGTTAAGTCTTCCGTCCACCCATCCGTTGCTTTGATAAACTTTCCATTTTCCGTGATAACGGACAAGCACACACGTGAAGTTGGGACTGATCAAACGCGATAAGGCGATGCACGTGAACGCTCGGCTAACCGGAAAAAATCGTTTTTGTGTGTGAGAGCCTCTAAAGCTGTAAGCTTTAAGCTTTAAGCTCTCCGCGAGCACTCTTCGGAATCAAAAGCTGTACTCGCCATGTCTCGGCTCAGGCAAATTATTCCGGCCGACGTGAGTTTCATAGAATGCACCTGAAGAACAAGTATCAAATAACCCTTCACAAATTAACCTCGCTCTTTTACTTCTCGCAGGTTATTTGTTTCTCCGCTCTGTACCGTGAATCGTGCGTATACTGGGCATGATTTGATTAGTGCCTTTATCAGAGTTAAAGTAGATCTCCTGCAACGAGAAGGGTTATAGAAAGGGTGTTCACCGTACTACAATAAAACGAGCTATGCTGCTATAGCGATAGAGAGGATTTGTGGGAAGTTATGTTGAGGCAGCACCAGTGGCGGCTCGTGAAATGCGACTTATCGATGTCCACTCCATTTAAAACTATAGAAAAGTATCGATTTCTCGGGGGTTCAATTGCACCCCCTGACGATCGATACTTTACTATAGTTTTAAATGGAGTAGGCAATGAAGTCGCATTTCACGAGCCACCATATGGGCAGCACGGAGGCAGCTTATGGACTCGAAATCACTTATGGACTTTTTCACTCAGGCTCGGTTTGTTTGCCTCAATTTTTTTGAACATTTAAATTTAAAAAAAAAAATGAAAAAAAAAAAAAAAAAAAAAAATATTGTGACAAATACATTTGATATTGGTTATGAACAGAAGTGCAAAAGTTTTAGAGTGGTGATCTGGACACAGAAATCGATATAACTGTTTCTTCTGGAAGGATATTTGCACGAGACAGAAACTGACACAGACACACAGCAGAAGTGTGCAAAATTTTCTCACCTGGATAGTTTTATTAGAATTTTATGTCCAGTTAGCCACTCTTGAACACTTGCAATTCCGTTTAAAACCACTTTCCAATGGATTAGTTACAATTATCAATTTAAGGTTAAAAAATATGAGGCAAACAAACCAGAATCGATCGCCCATACTGCTTCACTTTGAGATAGGACTTCTATAACAAGTATCAGCCTCTCTATCACTATAGCTCGTTGATACAACCAGTAGTTCGATATTTTCCGTGAGTTTAAATGGACAAAATGCAACTTTGCCAAATAGAACGGTTTGCCAATCATAATCAAAATCATCAAATTAGTTCATTCTTTTTATGTGCGCCTTCAATGTCATGGGTATGCAAAACTGATACATTCCTGTACGAACAGTTAACTAATGACTATTCAATGTTGTAAATTGGGCCCGATTCTGAGCGTGAATTTCGTGATTTTTTAGTGTACTTATCGTCATTTTTACAGATTTGTATGCAAGAATCAACGCCTCAGTCCCTTGAGGCAAAAGTTTGCAAAAGCCCCATTAGTTTCTTTTACAACAGAGGCTTATAAAAAAATAAAAAAATATAAAATAATAATATTTTTAATCAAATCCATGATTCGTTGGTAAATACGCTGGCTTTTTTTTTTTGCATCCCTGAAAAATTGACGTTTTCGAGACATAACCATGACGCTAGAACGCGGGGACCGAGAAGGAGTTCATAAAGGACTTGATGAGCCAAAATGTCACTGCTTGAGAAAATACGAGGATCAAGTCTAGTCTGATGCGAAGTGGGTTTTGAAGCACGCGGGAAGGATGGGGGGGGGGGGGGGGGTTGAGGAAGGGTAGGTGGGTCGCCACTCAACTTGAAACAAAATCAAGGGATCAAGTCGAAATATCCTCCAACCACAAACTCCAGACTTGAATAATAATTACCTTGACGATATGCAAACAAAAATTCTTGCGAGCTGCTCTCTCCCTTCTTCTTACTCTATCTCTCTCTCTCTTCTAGTCTGTTTACTCTCGTCTATCTTACTTTTCCTTACTGACTCCTGACCTGGGTTTGAATTTCACAGGATAATATATTGATTTTTTTTTTCTTGCTGCTTCTCATTCCCTTTTTTTCTTCTTTTTTATGGAGATACTTTAACCTAGCGCATGAGTGCACTTTAGTGCCAGCAGAGCTTTCAAGCGCGGAGACGTCCGTAACGTCACAGTGTGACGCAGGTCAGGGCGCGGAGAAGTAGCAACGCCACTTAAAGGAGCGGAAAGGATATGAAATTACTCACTGAAGGATTAAGTCCCTCCTCAGCTTTTCAAATCGGGCCAAGGAGCACTTGAGGACCGAAAGAATGAATTAATTCTATTTTATACGAAAACACAGGGTGATTCAGAATGGGACACTTTTAGCGGGGATCCACACTATGCTATTTTCAATTTAACGGTCGATTTAACGGTTATCTTAAAAGAAACAAATGAACGACTGGAAAATGCTAAAAAAAAACATGCAAAATAAATTTGATGAGGACGTTTTGGCTCAAATCACAACCATTTACAACTCAAATACATGAAACATAAAACGAATAATAAACAATGATTTCACAGTGTGGAGAGAGCCACTATAATCCGACATGTTGTAGACACACCATTTCCTGTGTTTACAACAGGTAAAACAGAGCTGCCGTTTTGCGTATAATTAATGGCATTTTTTCAATTCACCGATGATTTCTCCGGTTTTGAGAAAAGATTAAAATTCAGTGTATGACTGTACTGCATGAAAATACTCACAACTCTAATGTTTTCTCAACTAGTTGAGTCGTCGCGTCGATGATTTTGAAAAAAACTTGCGGATATTTTAATAATTCAACGGCGATCGCACCAATCGAGAAACGATTACAGATCAGCATATTTTCGTGCATTAAAGACGTACACTGAACTGAACTCTGTAATATTTTCTCAACAGGTGGAATCATCGGTGAATTGAAAAATGCCATCAATTAATACGCAAAACGGCAGCTCTAATGTAAGAGTAGCGGCTCTCTCTGCAAAGTGAAATAATTTTTTACTTTCTCGCTCCCCCCCCCCCCCCCTAAGGAGAGAAAGTATTGTCATCATGAAAAATTTCGAAGTTGGGGTTTTTCCATACCTTGGCATTTCAGGTCCCCCTGAACTCAAAAATCATATTCCCAAAAACGGTGTGTCCGTCAGTCCGTCTGTCCGTCCGACATAACTTCTGATCTATCGGTCCATTAGCATCCAAATTTGGCAAGAGGGGTTCTTTCAGATAGTGCTAGAGACGTTTTTTTTTTACTCTTTATATTTTAAAAGGATTTGAGTTGAAAATGGCTGCGATTTGAGCCGGAACATCCTCACCAAATTTGATTTTGCGTGATTCTCAGCATTTTTCCAACGTTCACTTTTCTTTTTAATATCAAATCGCGTCGCTGGTTAGTTTTTATCTAGTTCTTTACGTTTTTATGCATTAAAATCTACACTGAGAGAATCTTTTTTTGACCCAAGGTGTATTTCGTTTGTGTTAAAGAAACTGCAAAGTGAAATATTGACTAAGGGGGAATTCCTTTAACCCAAGGAAAATGTCTTCTGCTATAAGTAAAAGATTCCTTGTTGTCACAGTGATTCTTCTTCATTCAACCATGACATTACTTCGGGCAAGGAGAACTGTCACAAGTAAACGCGTTTCCTTGTTTTGAAAGAAGTGATTTCTCTCAGTGTATACGGTTAACAGCACGGTTACAATATTTTTCGGTGCTGATAGTTATAGGATCGTCAAAAGTACTGTCACGCGCACAAGAACGGATCTAGATCTAGAGTCTCTGCACATAATTTATAAGTTCAGAGTTCAGACAGATGAAATCATAGGCACCGCCAAAGGTTGCGATTTTGCACATTTGTTTACGAATACTTCTAATGAAGTCTTGCTTTCTTCAAATTTTGAGGGGCCGTCGCCGGTACATGGCATAGATTACAGTGTCATAGAAATTCCCACGTCGTAATCTTTAACCACCTTTGTTGATCGATCCTATCTGACAATTTTAGAGAAAACCACTCCTCCGTTTCTACAGGGAAGGTAGTTAACTGTTCGTACTTGATGGAGTTGGAATTGCCTATAAGACGAATTGAAGGCGATCGACGAGGCCTTATCTTGGAATGTTTTCATGTATATTTGCGTTTATCCGGAATAAAGACTGAATCAATGTGAAAAAGACCAGAGGAGAAAAACGAATATATAATCGGGCTTGGTCCGTAAGGGGTTAATGATTCTTTTGGGTATTATTGATACTTTTGCGATGCACCATGATTAAAATTAACAACTTTTGTTGCAGTTATTGTAATTCTGGAAATTAATTAATTGAAATTGAAATACACAAAGCGACAGCTCCGGTGACTAAGGGGCTGAGACTCGGAAAGGACTCCTTGACCTTGTCCTGATATGAAGCTTCTCCCTTTATATTCCCAAGATATCTCCCGAGATATCATCCTGTGCGATGCAACTTAAGCGAAATGTTCGTAGGAATGGGGATATCAGGATCAGGCACATTCAGGCACGGAAAGGTGCGGGTCGGAGATTAAAAAATAGCACTGCGATGGGTCGGGAGTGCGGTTTGTCCGAGAAAATATTCCGAGAATTTTCGAGACGCAACATGATTGGACTACCGCTCATGCAAGCTTTCCGGGCTTACTGCACATAGGGTTGCTTCATGCTTGTTACGAACGGACAAATTCAAGAGAGAAACATTATTGAAATTGGATGAGTTTTTTTTCCGAGTTTCAAGTAATACTTAAAAAGATTCTATTCGAAAACTGGAAAGATCTTGATTTTTTTTATTTTTTTTTATTATCATATATTTTTTTTTTAACGGAAAAAAGAAAAACCGAGTTTAAAGTATACCTCTGTATGAGATCATTTCTGTGAAATGATTAGACTAATGCAGGTCAAATGCGTAAAGAGAAGTTCTAAAGATAATTTTGTTCTTAATTCTGGAACATATTTTATTGTAACTATATTTTCTGAGCTGCATTCCGAGCAAAAGATAAATTGAATAAGAGGATAAGCTTACATACTAATCTGAATTAATCATAATTTTTGTAAGCGTCGTTTTAAGCTTCAAGGTTTGGAGTGTTTTGGACCCACGTCTCACAGTGGGGCTATACCTATTTTCCCCTATAAAATGAGTGATGATAAAGAACATAATTATAATAAAGTGTCCCCGATACTATAAATTGCTTTTAACTTTCACTTTCGATTCAGTTCCTTATAAAACAACCTTCTTCGTTTAATATATCTTGCTGAAGCGGTGGGCGGCTGGACCAACGATCAAGAGTGTACAGTTCTGCTGTCAGTGAGAGTAGATAATCTGAGGCAGCTTTTAAAGCGTTCCTGTCTCGGACTTATGTTATTGAAAAGGTTAAAACTTAATCGCAAGCCTTTTGAGGTCAGGTTTCAAGTGTTTCAACCACAAAGACTACTCGGCGAAAATTTTCCCAGCCGCAATCTCGAGTTCATTCCCGAGGGCAAGACCGAAATCGAGCGATTGAGACGTGGCGCGGCAGCAGACGAGGCAGTAGACTCAATATAAGAGACCGCGCTTCACTGCTGCCGGTTTGAATGCAGCGAAAAGACTCCCTATATCAATGGGTCTGTCACTGAGAAAAATTTCCTGTTGCCGCAACCGGACGTCTCATTAATACTTACTTAACCGGAATTCCTGTTATTTTAACAAGAAATTCCTGTTATTTCAACAGGAATTCCTGTTACTTCAACAGGTATTCCGATCAAGTAACAGGAATTCCTGTCGAAGTAATAGGAATTCCTGTCGAAGTAACAGGAATTCCTGTCGAAGTAACAGGAATTCCTGTCGAAGTAACAGGAATTCCTGTCGAAGTAACAGGAATTCCTGTCGAAATAACAGGAATTCTTGTTGAAATAAAAGTATTTCCTGTTGAAACAACAGGAATTCCGGTTAAGTAAGTATTAACACGACGTCCTGTTGAATTAACTGGCAAATTTTTCTCAGTGATTGCACACTTTTGCTGCAGCGATATGGAAGGTCGATTCTATCGTAAAAATCACATTGGAAGCATCAAGCAGTCGTTGTATCCACTCATAAACCCGCAAAAGGCATTTTAAGGAAAGCCTAAGATGGCGGGCGAAGGGGAGAGTCAGCCTTGCATGCATCTACCACGAGCAGCAAAGATCGCCGACGACGGCATTCGACAAAGTATAGGAACTTGCCCGCCGTTTCTGCTTCAAGATTCCGGTAAATCGACAAAGAACGTAATTTAATACCATAGTAATCACAACCAATAACGAGAAAGTTACGTTAACCGGATAAAAACACGCAGAGTGACAGAAAATGTAACTACTACGAAGAAGTAAGATGTTTGTTTACATTCTAACCTACAATATAAATTGCTGTCGTCGGCCATCTTTTGGTGTTCGTGGTGCATGCATGCAGGGTTGATTCGCCCCTTCGCCCGCCATCTTGGACTTTCCTTAAAATGCCTTTTGCGGGTTTATGAGTGGATTTTAAGAGTTTTTGATGCTTCCAGTGTGATTTTTACGCGATTTTACACTACAATCGACCCTCCACGTTACTGTAGCAAAAGTGTGCAACAGACCCATTGAATTTGTCATGTTCTTCGTTATCAAGATATCAAGTTTCAAGTTTTTCAAGTTATCAAGTTCACAGCTACCGGTTTGAATGCAGCGAAAAGACTCCCTATATCAATTGAATTTTTCATGCTTTTCGTTTTCAAGTTATATATATAGTTTTTTCGAGATTAAAAAAAAAGTATGGAGGAGAGTTTAACCGCAAAAACAACAACTAAATGGAAGTGACTAATGGACATCCATAAAGACCCGGGCTCTACTACTATACAGTTTGTTCCAGAACAGTTCTAAGGAGACCAAAGTCGCAGACTACCAACTATCGAACACTAAAAGTGTTGACAGTCAAGAATTCAAGATAAGCAGCAAATCCTTGCGTAATCAAAGTAACATTATGCATTCTTGACTGTCAATATTTTTGTGTTTGCTTGTACAGTCGGGGACTAGAAGTGTGTCGGACGAATTCTGGAGGTGACAATTTATGTAGCGGAGGTACCGTAATTAACCCAGATTTCAATAATATTGATCCTTATTTGACGGAGCATTCAAGCACCGTTTTGGCAAAATATTAGGCTATGTAAAGGCGTTTTATCACATGACAAAATGCCCCTACAAAGCCTAAATAGCCCTACTGTGCCAATATTTCGGTGCTCGATTTCTTCGTCAAATTATGACCAATGTAATTGAAATTTGGTTAAACGAATCGAATAACAACAGTTCCTGTGGGGAAACTCTTTTCGATTAAAGCTTTTAGAAAAAGAAAAAAAAATTAAAGCCTTCAAAGTCAAAGTCACAAAAAGTGACTAGCGGCTATCTATTGCCAGACAGGCAAGGGGAATCACCTAAATCTATTACATCATGAATCAATTTATTTTTATATCTTTGTTTGTTTTATAAAATAATGGGGCTTTAATACATAGACTGTCCCAAACCTACTGTCAGTTGGTCTGTATTTTGAAAACTATTAAACATATCAAAATGCGGTTTGTGAGAGATTGTAGCTCATGCTATTAGCTTTTCAACAAGCCCTATTTCAGCTAATTTAGTTAAAAATTCGCCGAGTTACAGCAATTTTTCGGGGGTGCATAAAAAAGAACCCTACGAGATTTTTGAGCTAAAAATAACTTTATTTCTCAACCTAACAATTTCATCTTTGAGATTTGTTGGTACTTATTCAATTGAGGATAGCATACCTTTACAGTAATAGGTGATAATTGATGACTATAATCACTCCTCATCTGAAGATTCAACATCCCGATCTTTTTCGGAGTAGTCGCCATTGACGTCGATGCATGAATGCGCCCGAGCGCATCGTTAAACCGATCGTTATAACTGTCTACGAGTGATGCTTTTGGTCGAAAATTGTAAAACTTGGCTGTTGCTATGGTAACTGTTACATCTTGATGAAGGATGTAGAATATTAATAAGGATAAATAATTATACTCGATGGATACAGGATAGGACAATTATATATTGATGATAAAACATGTTGAACTTATACGTATGACTTATGCGACTGGGAGCCTGATCGGGATTGAATCGAAAAACAAAGAGTGAGGTTAATAACAACCGAAGTGCATCGATGATGCTGACATCGCTGACTATGGATACAACAGTTCTCCCCCCCTTATTTTGAGAAACAACGATAAAACAAATAAAAAAATTTTCTTCTCAGGTACTGGTACTTTTATCACAGATAAGACAAATCAATAATTAATTTGGGAGGATTAATTTAGGATACAGTTACCCTCAGTCTTTTTTTTTTTTTAAAGAAAAATTAGGTTTAAATCTCTTACGTCATATTTACAATAAAGAATAAGAATAAGAAAATAATAGGAACTTTGAGTCCCGGAGGGACGGAATTGATAACAAATTAAAAGTTTATCTTCAAAATGATTTAAAGATTTATATACATTTCATTTACCTACAAATCAGTCAAATCATATTCCCCTAAATATCTCGGTGTCTTTTTCTCCCTTTGAGGACGGGTTGATGATGAAGAAGAAGATGCAGCACTCATACTTAAGTTCTTTTTCATTGGACTTCTGAGATCAACGAGGGGAGGTTTCTTCCTGACATGAGGTTGACCACTGGTAGAAGGTTGTTGCTGGATGATACACGGTTTTTTGGAAAGCAGGAGGTTTGTAGCTGGTAGACGGTTTCTTGATGATTGGACGGAGAACTCGAGAGCAAAGCGGATCAAAAAGAAAAGATTGATTTGATGCCGGTTTTGATTCTTCAACGGTGTCAATTGGCTTCTGATGTGTTGATTTATCGAAAGTAACTTGCTTCCGGTTGACACTTGTTTTTAAGAGTTGGTTGATGTGTCGCTTCACTTCTCTACCTTCGTCTAGTTTTACGATGTAATGAAGTAATCCTAGCTTCCGGATTATTTGACCAAATTTCCAGATGAAACGGTTATTAACTAGGAACCGAGCTTGGATACTATCGCCAACTTGCAAAACTCTTGTTTTGGGTTTCAATTTCTGAGGTGACTTGGCTTCTTGATGTGGTCGCATGGCATCAAGCTTAATTTTTATCTTACGATTGAGATAGTTTTCAGCAGGTGTTTTTCCATCGACCAACGGTGTAGCTCGATAACGAAAAAGAATTTTCTGTACTTTTTCATGAATTGATAACTTTTCATTTGACATGGTTTTCAAACGGCGTTTCAGAGTTTGTACGTTCCTTTCCGCCAACCCATTTGTTGCTGGATGATTGGGCGCAGTAAATTTCTGAACGATGCCGTTCGATTTACAATACTCTGTAAAATAATCACTAGAAAAGATTTTTGCGTTATCAGATACCATAACAGAAGGATAACCATGAAAAGAAAAGACTTGGTCAAGTAATTTGATAGTGTTGCTTGAAGTAGGGGCTTCGTTTTGTAAGATTTTGATTTCAGCCCAACGCGATTTAGCATCAAGAATAATTAGAAAATGACGATTATCTAATGGACCTGCATAGTCGATATGAATCCGATCCCAGTTATTTTCTGGAGGATCCCAGTGGTGAAGTGGAGCTTTATTTGGTTGGTGTTTTACTGAAGCACATTCAGGACACGATTTGACTAGGTGTTCAATGTCTTTATCGATATTTTTCCAATAACAATATCGACGAGCCAATTGCTTCATTTTGGTGATGCCGACATGTGTAGAATGTAGCTCTTGTAAAACAGCAGGCTGCAAACTTTTAGGAATGACAACTCGATGAGCTCGAAATAAGATTCCATGGTCGATTAAGTACTCGGATTCCGTTTCTGACCTCAGCACTTCTTTGCACAATTTTGCTAAATCTGGGTCTTTTCCAGTTTCTGCAGCAATGGATGTTGAAGTTAGGGATATCGTTGAAATTTCGTTTAACGTTGATACGCAAATTTGATGAACTTCTCTATTGAGTGCAGCGTCCGCAGAAAACGAATCACATTCTTTGATGGGTGCACGTGACAAACAATCCACATTATTATTATCGATCCCTTTCCGGAACACAACAGAGTAATTGAATCCAGATAAAAATGAAGCATAACGAAGGAGACGGGCCGATGTCATCTTAGGTAGCGCAGTTTTCCGGTGAAAAATCCTGGTGAGAGCTTTGTTGTCAGTAATTAAACTGAAGTGACGACCATACAGATAATGATATAATCGGTCACAAGCAAAAACGATAGCTAAAGCCTCTCGATCGATTTGTGAGTAATTCTGCTCCGCTTCTGTTAATGATCTGGATACAAATGCAACAGGTTGCTCAACTCCATTGACTTCGTGTGATAGCACAGCCGCAATACCTGTGGGACTGGCATCTGTTGCAACCAAAACTGGCAGGGTTGGATCAAATGGACGGACAACTCGATCACTGGCTATCTCTTGTTTTAATTTGATAAACGCAGCTTGGCAGGCGGCAGACCAACGGAACTTTTGATTTTTCCTTAACAACTGTCGTAACGGATGAGTAACACTTGAAAAATTTGGTAAAAAACGAGAGTAATAAGTGACAAGACCAAGAAAACGACGTAATCCTTGCAGATCTGTAGGGCGAGGCATTTCAGTAATAGCCTTTACTTTTGATGGAGATTTTGAAATTTTATTAAGTTGAATTTGATAACCTAAATGTTCTATTCTGGTTTGGAAAAAATTTTCACTTCGGTAGATTCAAATGAAGATCAAAAGCTCGCAAACGCTCTAAACAGAGATTTAAGTTTTGCTTGCATTCTCCTAAAGTTCTGCCATGAATAATGATGTCGTCAAAATAAGATTCACATTTTGGTAGACCACGTAGAATTTGTTCAAAAATTCTGTTAAATTCCGAAGGTGCTGGCTTGATACCGAAACTAAGTCTATTCATCCTGTAAGTGCCACGATGAGTCGAAATAGTTTGGATGACGCTACTCTGTTCATCAACTTTCAGATGAAGGTACGCTTTAAACAAATCCAGGGTACAAAAATATTTGGAGTTGCATAAGCTGTTCAAAACATCTTCGATTTTTTTGATTGGATAATTAGAGTTTACTAAGCACTCATTGACGCCGACCTTGTAGTCAACGCATAATCGAACTGAACCATCAGTTTTTGGGATGGCAACAAGAGGCGAACCCCAATCACTGGTTTCACATTTAGTAATTATCTCAGCAGCCTCTAAAGTGTCTAATTCTTTCTCAACTTTTTCACGTAGGGCATACGGAACTTCTCGTTCTCGGGTATACGATGGTTTCACTCCTTCTCTGAGCTGCAGTTTGACTTCAAATTTTGGAACACATCCCACTTTTGGGACAAACAAATCATGATATCTTCTTTCGATGTCGTTGAGGGTGTAGACAGTAAAAAATTTTTGGAGTAGTATTTGATGTCTTAAAAATTGGTTCTTGATCTAATTCATTCAAATTAACGTTCAAATGTCTTACCCAAATTCGTCCGAAGAGGGCATCAAGTCCATTTGGCACGATAAACAATTCTTCGATGGAGCTGGTTTCCTTGTATTTCACTTCTACTTGGATTGTTCCATAAGGCACAAAAACTTCTCCCGTGTAGGATCGGAAGACTACCTTAGTTGGATTCAACGGCTTCTTGATATTCAACTTCTTGAATTGTTGCATAGGCAATAGAGAGTGAGCTGAACCAGAGTCAACTTCGAAGCACTGTGAAACATTGTCGATAGAAACATTAATAAAATACTTTTCTGCATCTTTTCGAGAAATTTGATTAGAGACGCTCTTCACGCTGCCTTGATTGTTGGATGGATAAATATCAATGATTTTTTTAATGCTGTAAGTAGGATAGCACTCGTCTACGGATTCATCATCGGACAAGTGAGAAACTCTAGATTGTCGCTTCGATAAAGAGTTTTTACGCAAACTCTTTCTACATGACCAACTTTATGACATGCTTTACATTTGAATTTAGATGCGTCATTATAACAGTCAGATACACGGTGGTTATCTTTACCACATCTAAGGCACATGTTATTAATACCTAACTTCTCATAGTCAATTTTTGATTTACGACTACCATTATATCTTGAATTTGAGCTATTGAAGGATTTTGAGTTGGAGCGATTAAAAGAATTTGATCGATTGTGAGAAAAGGATTTTGATCTACTAGATTGCGAATTGGATTTGGATCGATTTCTACTTTGATGATTACGAAAAGAGACTTTGTTAATTTCTTCTTGAGCATGTGAAGTAGAGCTGGCAAAAGGTTGAGTTTTAGAAAGCTCGCGGCAGTCAGATTTTGATGCCTCCAAAGCCATTGCTTTTGAGACTATCTCATTAAAGCTAAGAAGATTTGATTGTAGGAGCTGTTCTTTGATTGAATTATCTTTGATACCTCTGATAAATTGGGCTCTGAGTAAGAGATCAGCAGCTGAGACCTGCGAATCACACTGACATTTTACATTGAAGTCGCACTCCGCAACATCTCTGCGTAACGACGCCACAAAATCAGCAATATTTTCACCCTCTTTTTGATACTTGGAGAGGAAGTAATGCTGAGAAACTAATGCATTTTTCTTGGGAGCAAGATGTTTTTCTAACTCGTTCACAAGCTCATCATAACCTAAGCTACTCGGTTTTTTAGGAGCGACTAATGCAGCTAGAATGTTGTAATTTGATGCGCCGATGGAATTTAAAAGCATTTGCGCTTTTTTGTCATCTTGAATTTCTTTCATCGACAAGTAATTTTCAAATCTTTGTTTGTAATAATTAAATTTCTCTTTGGATGGGTCAAAACTTTCAAAAGGAGGAACATGAGATACTTTGATAAACTGAGTTTCACCTTCCGCAGTTGGTTTTAGTTGATTTACCAATTCCTTGATGAGAGTTCGCTGGTTGGTTTGCATGACTTCCAAGAACTGTTTGAATTGATTAGGATCCATGATGTGGAGGATTTGATTGATTTGATAGTGTTAGATTTGATAAGTTGATGGAGATCTTCGCATGGAACTTTGGATTTAACAGGTTGATACGGGTACACGGTTACTTACGGTGCGCGCACGAAACCGAATTTTGATAACGAAACTTACGTAGGTTGATCATGGTAGGCACTTAACGATGATTGATCACGAATTGATGGTTGATTTGACTAGATTGAAAGAACTTGATCGACAATTTACCACGCCGGCATGTTGGACGATTGCACGACACGAACCGAATTTTCGCGAGTCACGTCCGCGACCGAATTATTCTCGCCGAAACGTTTTACCTCGTCGCCAATTTGTTACATCTTGATGAAGGATGTAGAATATTAATAAGGATAAATAATTATACTCGATGGATACAGGATAGGACAATTATATATTGATGATAAAACATGTTGAACTTATACGTATGACTTATGCGACTGGGAGCCTGATCGGGATTGAATCGAAAAACAAAGAGTGAGGTTAATAACAACCGAAGTGCATCGATGATGCTGACATCGCTGACTATGGATACAACAGTAACCATCGTTAAGAGTTTCGTTTTATAACGGCTACTCATGAGTAACCTTTAAAAAACGGACACTATAACGATGGTTACCATAGCAACAGCCAAGTTTTACAATTTTCGACCAATAGCATCACTCGTAGACAGTTATAACGATCGGTTTAACGATGAAGTAAATGATCGGCCCGCAGGTTTTTTCTTAATAATATACCCTTTTCTCTCCTCTTTGTGACCATTCTCACGTATTTTGACCCGCTGATTTCAAAGTATGTCTCAGTTTTAACTTAAAACTCATACTTTTTTCCAAAATTTCGAATTTTACGCGAAGAAGACGTAGAATGGAATATCCGTAAAAATATGGGTCAATAATTTAATGAAAACTGGCAGTATCTTAGAAATCAGCGCCTCAAAATATGTGTACATACTTGCGCGATGATGAAGAGAAATTATAAGCGAAAAATTAAACTAAAACAGTAAACTTTAGTAAAATTAGACACTGATGGACGGTGAATGTCTCGCGTTTCATCTTAGTTTTTACTCAAAACTGATACTTTTTCCATAATTTCGAATTGTACACGAAAAAGATGTAACATGAAATATCCATAAAATCTAGGTCAATTTAATAAAAACTTAAAGTATTTTAGAAATCAGCGCCTCAAAATACATACTTGCGCGATGATGAAGTGAAATGATAGACGGAAAATTAACCTAAAACACTAAACTTTAGTAAAATTAGACACTGATGGACGGTGAATGTCTCGGGTTTAATCTTAGGTTTTACTCAAACCTGATACTTTTTCCATAAGTTCGAATTGTACACGAAAAGGGTGTAAAATGAAATATCCATAAAATCTAGGTCAATTTAATAAAAACTGATAGTATTTTAGAAATCAGCGCCTCAAAATATAAACTTGCGCGAAGATAAAGTGAAATTATAGGCGGAAAATCAACCTAAAACACTAAACTTTAATAAAATTAGACACTGATGAACGGTGAATGTCTCGGGCACATCATGTCGTTTTGAAGGCTTACTTTCTCAATTTGCCGCTCCGACAACAGCGCGCGAGCTGTTGAGAGTCGCCGGCGTCGAGGAGTAAATAGTCGCGAGAGTTGAGACGGATGGACGGTGGAGGAGGCAGCACCGGGAAGCACCGAGAACCGACACCGTTTACACAGCCACCCTATAACCGCAGTGTTGAGATTTACACCGCGGAAGCTGACAAGGTAAACAATAGCGATCTTTGTCGTCGAAGATAAACAATTTGTCAGCTTCCTTTCATCATGACTGTCCATGTTCTCCGTCCGGAGAGGTTACAAAACGGGTGGGGAGGGGACAGGATTGACGGAGGGGGGAGGGGGGAGGATGGATGTCGCGGGAGGTGTCAAACGATTTAGCCTCGCGGCAACAACGAGGGTGAAGTTAAATCGTTTTCCACAAAAACTAACGCCAAGATGCGCCGTCAAATAAGTGACCCCGCAACCCCGCGTGACACCAACCATCGTCCCTCGTTTGAACTTGTGGCATCCAACCGCGAGACACAGCGGTGGGTTGACAGCTAGCTGATCCTACGCGAGCCACAATTTTGACGCGAGCCGATCGAAGATTACACGGGTGCAATGGAGCTGTTGCAAACTTTCGCTACAACTTAATAGAGGGTCGATTCTTCTGTAAAATCGCGTAAAAATCACGTTGAAAGCATTAAAAAGTCTCAAAACCAACTCATAAACCCATAAAAGGCTGCTTAAGGGAGGTCTGATAAGGCGGTCGAATGGACGAATCAATCCTGCATGCATGCACCACATTGTTGGCAGGTGAGTGCTGGGGAAATGACACACAACGAATCAATTTTGAGAGTGGAATAAACGGATCCCACATGATGTATCTACGGCCTTTACGTCCGAAACTTTTTCGTCCAAAATTTTATTTGTCAGTTATTTTTTCGTCCAATGTCATTCCGTCCGAACGTTCTAATGTCCAATGAACTACAATGTCCGCTAATAAAAAGTCCAAGTTCAAAAAGATGTCCAAAGATTCATGTTTAATGAACGGAAGTATTCCAGTTTAATTTTTGTATTATTTTCTTCTACAGAAAGCTTAAAATAAATCTTCCTGTGAAGTCCATCAGCTTAATTGAAAAAAGTACCTACCAGTTGATTAACCTACTTGTTGACGCTTATTTGAGGGCTATCATGAATCAGCTACCAGCTTGAATTAAAAGTGCCTTCTCTCGGGGAATGAATTGGGCGATGAATAGTGGTGTCTGTGTGCATATTGTCCGTCCAATCCTTCAGTAAGTTCTTGTAACTGTTCAGATACATTAGCATATTGATCGCTCGTAAAATTTACTTGCCCCTTAGACTTTCCAGACTTCATTTTATGGACCTATAATCTCTGGACCAGTGACGTAAACTTGGGATTTTTATTGGGAGGGCAAACTAACTTTTGAGAGATGCACCATAGGGGGTCTGGGGGGACACTCCCGAGTGAGAGGAGGGTCCGGGGGTCCTCCCCCAGAAAAATTTGAAAATTCAGGCTTTCTCAGACGTTTTTTAAGCAATGTTATCGCATAAAAATACCACCTAATTTAAAAAAAAAAAATTAAAAATAGATTTTACGTCTATTTTCTTAATTTCTCAAGCAAAAGGGGAATTTTTCAGTTTAGACTTTCAGCTTATTGATGAATCGGATATTTCTAGGCTTTGGGAAACTGTTCATAACGGTTAGAACTCTTCTAGAAATTTAAAACTGGAGTAAATGTAATGTTCCGCTCAGTGGCGTAAAATTTGAGATTCTTTTTGGGAGGAGGGGGTAGCAAATAGTCCGATACTTTGGGGAATCTGGGGGGACACTCTCCAGTATATTGGGGTCTGGGGGTTTTCCCCCGGAAAAATTTGAACACTTGGGTTCTCTCAGACTATATTTTAAGCAATTGAATCTTTCAAAAATAAACAACCGACAGAACAGAAGTTAGTAGACTCAATGTGTATTTTCTTTATTCCATTGACAACAGAGGAATTTAACACTTTAGATTTACTTTAGGCGCAGTTTCAGGGTAAAATAGAGTCATTTATTCTTGCCATTTTTTGCTTCTCGGTTCCTGTAATTATTCCTTTCTTTCTTTATTTTTTTATATTTTTCCGTCTTTTCTTTCCTCCCTCCCTCTTTTTTCCTCCTCCTTTCCATTAAATTATAGGGGGGGGGGGCAAAATGATACTTTGTCCCCCCCCCCCTCCACACATATTGGAGGGGAAAAAAGGCTATGCCGCCCTTAATATTACGCCACTGCTCTGGGCATTTCAATATTGGCCTTTTCTTCTTTTGGACGTTCCCTCTTTGGACCTAATTTTTTGGACTTTAATATTTTGGAAATTAATTTTTGGACTTAAAAATTTTGGACATAAAAATTTGGAAACACCATTTGTGTATCGAATAAGCAATAGCTGTATCAAAATTAGTGGTGATTGTATAGAAACACATTCAAAGGTTGAAAACGTGAGGAAGCTAGTAAGCCCTCCCTTTGATTTCGATCTATTCGATGGGTTGAAAGTGAGACGATATTCCACATCGAACAACCCAGTCCGCCTCGGATCACGAGCAAAAGAACTTTTCTCTCTCCTTGCCTTGCGCACGTTTAAAAGAAAACTTGCAACCCTGAAGATATTCAAGATTCGTAACGAAGCACGAGCAAAATATTTCATCCCTCCATCACGCGGCTGCTGCTACTATCCCTCCCTCCCTCCTTCTCCCTCCTCCCCCACCGCCGCCCGCGTCCGCTCTGGCCCGACCGCGAATAAATGAAATTATGATTTTCAACTTTATGTACGTCGAAAATTTGTCTTCAAAACCTTGACGTAAACGCAATTTGTTTCGTCTGACAGACAAAAGTATAAAACCAAGAAAAGAGCCCCCGCAGCCCCGCGGCTCTGCCGCGCCGCTCGCTCCGTGCCCCTTGTACGCAATCCATTGCATCCCCCCGTCCCCCGCCCCCCTCTGACCACCCACCTCCCTCCCCCAGGACCATCACCTTCACCATGGTTGAACTTTCTCCCGAATCTTTCCCTCGTCTGATGAAGTTCGTAGTGTCTTCCCACCCCCCACCCTTGCTCCTCCACGGCCCGTCACCCCACCGTCTTTTCACATGGTACGTGGTTAGAGTTCAGATTATCTTCGACGGTCTCACATTAGGGAAAGTCTAAGGATTCGTCGGATATCTTAAGGTGCAATTCGCGGACTTTACTTCAAATCTACTTGACTTGATTCAAACTTGAAACGTCTTCCAGATTCAATTTGCAGTTCAGAAACAAGCCTTGAGCCACAATGTCTAACGAGAATTCTTGAGAAAGTTTTAAAAAAAAAAAAAAAACTGGAGAAAGAGGAGACACGAACTGGCTATTCAAAGACACTTTGAAAACACACGGTTCTCCGCCCAAGATAAGTCTCAAGGAGATAATTTCAACCTTGCACTAAACTTGTCGATTTATGTTGAGAGTCTCTGAATTTCAATTTTTTTCAGTCCAGTTGAGTCGACTTCAGTACACGTATTCCTCTAGCCAAGTCAAGTCGGGTAAAGCCTCTGAATTGCACTCTCAGAATCTTCGTAGACCTAACTTGTTTAGCACTCTAAAAAAACAAGTCAAGCAGTTTTATCTCTCAGGGCAAGATTCCATGTCGAAGAGTAACAGCGTTTCTCCACAGCCAAAACTGCTCGATTAATTGTAAGTACATGAAATGGCTAGAATTCCAATAAAAAATTTCTGAAAAGAAACTCTGGCAGTTTTCAGGAAAACTCTAGTATTTTTAAAAAAAAAAAAAAAACCCTGGTCATTTCGGCTTGAAATTCTGGCAGTAGTTACCAGATTTTTCTGGCTAAAAATATTGTATCATTCTGGTCATGAATACCAGAATTTCAGGTCAAAATGGCCAGAATGGATCTGTTGCAAACTTTTGATACAGCGCTATAGATAAGAGTGTATCTAATGTAAAATCGTCTGACAAGTAAAATGATGGCATCAGAAAGCCATGAAATGCAATAATAAACTCACAAGAGGTGTTTAATGAAATCCAAGATTGCGACAAAATATCGAGCAATCTGTACGCATGCACCACGAACATTCAAGGATAGCCAACCTCACAATATCCATCACAACCAATCACAACGTAAAGAAACACATACCCTCTACGTCCAGTGAGGTTGTCAAAGTTGGCAATCTTTGGATGATCGCACGCTGCATATACAGGG
Source organism: Trialeurodes vaporariorum (assembly GCA_011764245.1). Lineage (NCBI taxonomy): Eukaryota > Metazoa > Arthropoda > Insecta > Hemiptera > Aleyrodidae > Trialeurodes > Trialeurodes vaporariorum. The sequence goes on along the minus strand of VMOF01000320.1, from coordinate 37,130,289 downwards.
TGTCCCAGACCACCCGTGTAGGTACTTTTTCTCAATAACGGCTGGGAGTAGAGAGCTGAAACAAAAAAGTCAGATAGGGAATTGACCCCAAAGAATTCAACGAAAATATTTTCAAAGCCCCCCGAGGCCCCCCAGGGGGGTTTTGGGGGGGGGTTCGAAACACATTTTTCCATTTTTGGCGGGAAAAAGCCTATAAAAGGTACAAAAATAAGTTCAGATTCTGTAAGAGCAACTCATTGCCGACATTTTTACTCCAGTAACTTTTCCCCGAAAACCCCAATTTTTGGGGTTATGGGCCCTTTTGGGGGGAAATTTTCATTCGGCCACTGTGACCACACTATTCAATATTTTTCAAAAAACTGAAATCCATCTGAAAGAAGAGATAAAGACCTTTCGATTGATGTGCCACATAATACCTAAAAGTGAAAAATTAAGGCCCCCACGTAGATTCCAAAATTTGGGGGTCTTTGGGCCCCCCCACGTAAAAAAAGTCAAATAGCAAGGTATGGCTTGTGATACATCGATCGAAAGCCCTCAAAGAGTAGAATAAGATGGCGCAATTCAAAATCGTCTACAATCATTACTTTCAAAATGGCGGCCATTTGAAAATTTTGGGTGTTCAAAGGAAAGTCCTGGGAAAGGAGTCCAAAGATGAACGATACATAGATTAAAAGGCCTTAAAAAAAGCAAACGAATGGCGCAAACCGCAAATCAATCCGCCTCTTCAATCAAAAGTTATGACCGATTGAAATTTAAGCAGCCTTAAATAGGCCTTATTGAGCCCTTTAAGTTTCAATCGGTCATAACTTTTGATTGAAGAGGCGGATTGATTTGCGGTTTGCGCCATTCGTTTGCTTTTTTTAAGGCCTTTTAATCTATGTATCGTTCATCTTTGGACTCCTTTCCCAGGACTTTCCTTTGAACACCCAAAATTTTCAAATGGCCGCCATTTTGAAAGTAATGATTGTAGACGATTTTGAATTGCGCCATCTTATTCTACTCTTTGAGGGCTTTCGATCGATGTATCACAAGCCATACCTTGCTATTTGACTTTTTTTACGTGGGGGGGCCCAAAGACCCCCAAATTTTGGAATCTACGTGGGGGCCTTAATTTTTCACTTTTAGGTATTATGTGGCACATCAATCGAAAGGTCTTTATCTCTTCTTTCAGATGGATTTCAGTTTTTTGAAAAATATTGAATAGTGTGGTCACAGTGGCCGAATGAAAATTTCCCCCCAAAAGGGCCCATAACCCCAAAAATTGGGGTTTTCTGGGAAAAGTTACTGGAGTAAAAATGTCGGCAATGAGTTGCTCTTTCAGAATCTGAACTTATTTTTGTACTTTTTATAGGCTTTTTCCCGCCAAAAATGGAAAAATGTGTTTCGAACCCCCCCAAAACCCCCCTGGGGAGCCTCGGGGGGCTTTGAAAATATTTTCGTTGAATTCTTTGGGGTCAATTCCCTATCTGACTTTTTTGTTTCAGCTCTCTACTCCCAGCCGTTATTGAGAAAAAGTACCTACACGGGTGGTCTGGGACACCCTGTATTAAGATTCCTCGATATTTTGTCGCCATCTTAGATTTCAATAAACGCCTCTTGTGAGTTTAATATTGTATTTCATGATTTTATGATGCCACCTATGGACTTTTCGGGCGATTTTACATTGGTATAAACACTTTTTATCGTAGTAGCAAAACTTTGCAACAGACCCATTCTATTGAAAACTGCTTGAATTTCTTTTATATTAAAATGGGTCTGTTGTAATCTTTAGCTACAATTATGGAGAGGGTCCATGCATACGGCTATAAAATCACTTGACAAACTTTGACTTTTAACAAAATTCCAATATGGTGGTCAAATAATATGGTCAGAATGGGGGAGGAGTCCCACCAAATTGCAACTTTCTACACTAATTGTAAGAAGAGTGATTCATCATGGTCGAGAGAGCTGCAATTAGACAGGAGACTCTCCCATTGTGGCTTTCTGACTCTCGAACGCCATCTTTGAATTTTGTTAAACGCATTTATTGAGTGAATTTAAAAACTTCTTGGTGGTTTCAATGTGATTTTCACGCGATTTGAAGTGGAAATCAATCCTCAGTAACGCTATTACGCTACAACTAACGTGTACATGCAACAGACCTATTCTAACCATATTTACCAGACGAGTTTTCTTCGATGCGTTGGCTCTAGCGGATCCAGGAAATTTTCCTTCTCTTTCTTCTCCCATTAGAATGCATGTGTTAGAAAAGGATAGAAGAGGGGGCGAAAATCACGTGACTTCCCTCTAATCTGTCTTTTTCCAAAACATGCGTTCTTATGGGAGAAGAGAGAGAAAGACGGATTCCTGCATCCGCCAATGTGCGTTGGACTAAACGGTTGACAAACATCCCACTGTGCGTTTCAGATTCGGTTCCACGGTTATCTTCCATATCCCCGAGATGTCTCATTTAGTTCTTTTTATATATTTTCCTTCTTCTTCTGACTCGTGGAGTTCTGTTTAGCTCTTAACGGATTCCCCAGCCCAGCCCCACCCTCCTCCTCTACACCTGCGAAACCCCCCCCCCTTCCCGCTACTATGACTTAACGTTCCACTTTTTGTCTCGACCAAATATTAAACATACTTTCAACCCTCATCGCACGAGGCGCGCACCCTCGCCTCGCCTCGAGAATCAAGCTCGTGACCCTTCAAGACCCTTCAGCCTAAATTCCGTCGATCAAAACGAACTTGATGTTCACATAACCGTGAAAAAGAGGATGAAAACACAGAGAGGAATCCTCAAAATGTTTAGGCTCACGTCCGGTAAAAATGAGGGGGATGATTTAAATTTGGTTCTATTTGAAAATCTCTTGATGGGAGGAGTTGGGGTGGGGGTTAAAATGAAAGAGGCGTGTTCCGTCTTACGTTTTCGATGAAAATTTCGATTTGAGACGATTTTTTGTCTATGTTTAGGACAAGAGGCAGCGGCTCGTGCAATTTGCCAATTATTATTATTGTCGTTTAGGGGGAGGTTGAGGTTGAATTTTTTTTTTTTTTTTTTTTTTTTTTTTTAATTTTTCCCCCATTTTTTTAATTTTTATTTATATTGTATTATATTCAGCAAGTATCAAGGATCATTTTCAAAAATAACAAGAGGATATAGAGACTCGAGGAGTAGGGAAATTTTAGGATATTATTTCCTTTTTTAAAAAAATTCCGACTTTATACTGTTCTCCCGAAAAGTTGTAATTTTTCAACTTCTGGTACACATACCTCAAGTTTTTTTGCACCTAGAGATCTCATTTTTGTTTTAAAACGTTTTTCTTTAATGGACGAACAAAGTTAACTAACTTTTATTTCATGGTTATGTGGAGAAGTATTAAAATTTAAACAAAATATGCAAAAAAATAACTCGTATTTCAAGAGATTTTTTAAAATATAAAATTAGTTTTGAAATTTTAAGTTGAAAGAATAACAGTTATTTAACACTTCCCAGCGTGTCAAGATGTACATTAGGGGGGATGAGCTCTCTAGGTGCAAATGGTCTTGAGATATGTGTACCGAAAGTTTAGTACATTAACATGATGAAGATAGGGCTTACAGCCTCCCCTTAAACCTATGCAAAAGAATCGAAATCTTGAGAATTCGATAGACTTTATGCACTGATTGTGAGAAAATTCTTCTTTTAATCCAAGGTGTATTTCGTTTGTGTTAGAGAAACATGCACAGTTAAATATTATGACTACGGGGAAATTCCTTCAACCCAAGGAAAATATCTGCTGCTACAAGTAAAAGTGTCCTTGTTGTGACAGTAATTCTCCTCCATGCAATCAGAACTTTACTTCGCGCAAACCGTCACAAGTAAACGTATTTCCTTGTTTTTAAAGAAGTCATTTCTCTCAATAAGAGGATCGATTTATTCTACCTAGGTTTAAATTGAGAGAATCTGTTGTTACAATGCACGATCCGCCACTAATAGGAGGAGTGAAAGAAAAAACGCTGTAAAGTGTGTGTTGCACAGAGTACACGTCTTTGGCAACAGCATTGTAGAGGGTAGATTCCAATGGAAAATCATTTGAATATAACGTTGAGAACATTAGAAAGTTACAAAATCCACTCTCAAGCCCGTTATGCGTAGAACAGAATTACAAAATGGCGGTCGAATGAGTGGGTAAAAATGGCGGCAAGGTTCCATCTGATTGCAGATTGCTCTATGATGAATCGCTTTTCTCAGCATAGAAAGCTGCAATCACAAGGGATCCCGCCATTGTCATCACCTCCTCATTCGACCGCCATATTGTCATCTTGTTAAACGTATCTATTGAGTTTTTGAGAGGATTTTGAAACCTTCTTGTCCTCATAACGTCATTTCCATGTGATTTTCCTACTGTAACACCGTAGCAAAAGTTAGCAAAATATCCGCAAGACCGCAACTAATGCCGATGCAATAAGACGCAAACTTTTGGAAAATAGTCGCATAGGTTTTTGTTTCCATGTCGGTCGCACCGAACTGCTGTTGAAGAAATCGCCGCAGCAGTACGGCATCGCACTGTAGTTCATGGGCGGATACAGGGAATTGTCTTTCTCTCTCTCCCTCTATTTGAACTTTATGTGTTAGAAAAGGACAGCAGGGGGCCATCACGTGACTTTGGCCGCCCCCTCTTCTGTCCTTTTCTAACGCACGTTTTCAAATGGGAGGAGAGAGAGAAAGAAAATTCCCTGTAACCGCCCATGCTGTAGTTTACGTCTTGCACGGTTCAGTACCACAGAAATGCACCAATGATACTTTCGGTGAAATAAAAAAAAACGCCCCTATAGTATTCAGGGACTCTCGATCAGCACCAAACTCTATTGCTTCTACAAATCGATGGGAAGAAACTTTAGTGACGCGAAAAGATGACTTATTGGCCTTGTTCAAATATTGACGCCCTCCCTCCCCGCCCTCCCGGCCTTCACTCGGAAAGGGAGGGAAATTAAACCACAGGATGTCGGTAGTGGGGGGAGGGGGGAAGGGGTGCGGAGCGAGTGTTGTGGACTGCGGATGTCAGTGTCAAGTTTTAGCCGCAATGTACGAAAACACAAATCGCGATCGTGCTGGTGCTAACAGTGTTCCTCTAGGTGAGTCTCTGCAAATGTGTGAGATTCCGTATTTCGTGTTAGCAATGCGCCAACGGCTGTGATGATAATTCTGGAGCCGCCACTCAGTGGATCAAAACATCGACTTCCTCGGATAAAAATTAAGATTAAGGTGATTCTTCAGCGTTTAGTGCCGATGTCTGCCACCAGAGCGCTAACGTTCGATTAAAGTCGAATTACAGACCGAAAGTAATTTATTTTTAAGAAAACGGAGTGTCAGTTGCTAGATAATCATCTGAAGAGTGTCTCTGGAAAAATCTCGTCCATAACTTCAAAAATAAGGCTGAAAGTACCAAACAAAGAAATATCGCGAATCTATTCCTGTATCGAAATGCGATATTTCATTTCTTGGTACTTTCAGCCTTATTTTTGAAATTATTGACGAGATTCTTTGCAGAGACAATCTTCAGATGGTTACTAGTAAACGACACTCCGTTTTCTTAAAAATAAATTACTTTCGGCCTGTAATTTGACTTTAATCGAACGGCAGCGCTCTGGTGGCAGAAATCGGCACTAAACGCTGAAGATTCACCTTAAATTAAAAAAGTAGATAGTTATTCTTACTCCACAGTGTTGATTTTACATAATCTTCTATTTGAAGGAACTCGACGAAACTGCACTACAATGCAAATGTCAACAAATTGGCGAAGCTTCTTATGTCTGTAAAAAATATTAGTATTGTGAGGCAGATCTAGTCAAGAAAACGAATGTACTCGGACATGGTGTTGAAACGGTCAATCGCTACAAAACTGATTTAGAGAGTTCTGGCTCAGTCAGATCTTTTCATCGATTACACTTTCAAGTATTGCAATCAGAGCTTACAGTCGGACCAGCTCCCAAAATGATCTCCATAAAGAGTTCTCATTAGAATAATCCGAACACAGTGGCGGCTCGTGGAATTAGGTAACCATCTGTTTTGCCATTTAAACCTATGCAAGGGTTGCTTATCTTAAGGGATCTCTTCTGAGGTTCCTTTGGTCACTTGCCCTCCTTTCGCTCGAAAAAATGATCAAAAAGAGGGGAAACTTACCAGCTAGAAAGACACATAGACTATGGATCCGCTTGAACAAATGAACACTTACCTGAAACAAAAAGACGAAAAATAAAATGAGAACACAAAAATCAAAAAATAAATTATGGATCACATGATTAATTTGCCATTTTGCGTCCTAGCATGTGCACTACGTATACATATTTATACGCATTTTTCTAATTTAAATCAATGTACTTTAAAACAAACAAAATAATCCTGCCAAATTTGGCAACACTGACCCTGAGTCTTGGTCACTCGCTTGGAAATGAAATAGAATGGCGGTCGGCAGCGGCTTTAAAACATGCTCCAAGACAGAAAGTTTAAGGAGTTTCCTAGGGTCCAGAGAATTAAGCCATTTGACCAGGGTTGCCGGATACCAGCGTTGCCAGATCTACTGATAATCGGCCGTACCATTCGAATCAATGGAAAATATTCTATTTTTAAAGCAAAATCTGGCGACACAGACTGGATCTTGTTGAAGGAATTAAAGTATATTTTTCCCCGTTGATGTGGCAACGCCGCGCTAGTCGATGGTCAGTTTCGAAGTTGACAGCGCGTTGCGGTGAACTTTAAAGGCTCAGCGGGCGGAAACAGAAAGCATAATATGGCGCAGTGCGTCCTTGACAAATGTGTCAGTTGCGAACTTTCGCGATACCGATGTTCAGCCCAAAATCGCAGATTTCGACAGAAAATTACGGAAATTTTGCAATGCGCTCACTCAAAACATCCGGTACCCCCTCCAAAACTCAAAAACAGAAGCAATGAATCGTTCATTTTGGATAACACGCGCTACCCTATACACCATTTTTACACACCACAACACGGATAGAACCACTACCATGAAAAAGCACCAGTTTCCAGACACGGTACGCCAAAAGTCCCAAAAATATACTCCGCCAATCCATTTGCGGCGTAAATAATCCAACAGCACTAGAAGAAAAAATATTAAATAGCGAATGTGCGCACCAGGCCCATATGACAGCAGCGGATTCTTTCCATATAAACCTACCTAAAATAATCGATCTTCAGGGGATTCACAGAATTCTTGCGAAATCGATACTTTTTCACGGATTCAAATAGCAATAAACATGGTTTCCGAATATATAGCATCAGCCGCGTCACAGGGAGAAAATGACCTGCACGGTGCACAATCTAAAGACTGCCAGAGATGTTTCCATTCTGCGTCGACTTCTTCATTTCGCCGGCTCATGATCGAGATCGGCTTCTTCGCGCACAACGAAGTTCCACCGGTTACCTACCTATCTCGTTGTGAAGGCGCTAGCCATCAAACTCTCGCCTCGGCAAGTCGGAACTTCTCACCCAACAAATATGAATAGGAAGGAGATGATAAGCGATGAGAGGACGGGGTGGGAGGGGGGGTCGCGAAAATCGGAGCCTCCTGCCTCCGTCACCGCGAGACAAAAACTAACCCCCTTCTCTCTGCGGCAGGAAGGGGGTAGGGGTAAAGGGAATCCGGCTCAGATTCCGGACCGAACTACCCTATTCCCCTCCAACATCCTCGTCGCCTGTCTAAGAAAAGAAGAGGAGGGGAAGGAGGGCGGAAGGAAAAGCTACAAGTGTTCCACAACTTCTTGTCAAGGAAATGCATTTCATCCGCGCCCGGCCCAACACAACGGCACACTGTAGTCTAAAATCGAATATAAATGACCAAAAATCAGTGGACAAAAAATTCATCAAAACCAATCATATTCGACCATTGAAGCTTGATTTAAAACTTTTCGGTGATATTTTCTGGTTTGAATTAATTGGTAAAAATGTTCTCTGTGATTAAAATTGGTCTTGAAAATTTACAAATGACTAATTGATGATAAATCGACGTTCCGATTTTTGGCCACTTTTCAACGATCTCGGATCATAGTGCGGCGACGCGAAGCCCGCTCTCGCGGTATATCCAAAACGCGTTGGCTTTATTTACGGACCGGCTTTCCTCGAGATGCGAGATTCAAGTTGCGTTCGCGTTGTGCCGCTTCGCACTGAGCACGGAGGTAAAGCGGGCTGCGTCTAGTAGATCTGCAAGGCGCTTTATATCTTCCCTTGGTCGAGCCGCGAGCTCCGACGTTCGACGAGTATCTTGCGCTCGCTTGCTCGCTCTCTCCTTCGTTCGCTCGGCTGATGCAGTTTGAGCGACAATTGGCTTAACCTTCCTCCCTTCCCTCCTCCTCTTGTGCGACCGACTTGTTATTTTAGTTTCGAAGGCGGAGGGGATTAGCGCGCCCAGGAATAAATCTTAGACTTTCGAGTCTGTCGGTGTTCGTTCGTTGTGTTGCGCGTTCCTGGTTGCGTCGCGTGCCCCTAACCTAACTGCTTGCGGTGGTAGAAAGGACGAAAATTTTCGAGCATGAGCTCAATGCTAGCAACTTCCCGCCGCACCAATTTAAAACTTTTATGCGGTCCTTTCTCCTTCCCCCACACTTCTCTCCCTCTCACTCCCTTACTCTCTTCCTCTTTCTCTTCCTACCTCCTCCTTTTCCTTCAGTGTGGTCGGCGAGGATCAAATTGTAACAATCTTCGAAAGTTTGAGTTTCCGGGAGGGGAAAGGAGAGGGTCGAGTTTAGTTACTTCCGGCGTACTAAAAAAAATTGGGATTCCGTTGATCAAGGACAAGATATGCGTCAAAACGAAGTGAGGGGGGAGGAAGCGGGTAGATCCTTGAAATTCCCAACTTTTATTGACTAGACGAGGATGGATAATGGTGATTGGTGGAGACGAGTTACCAATATGTTGCCAGATTTTCCAATAAAATACCAGCTTTTACATCAAGTCAAAAGGGAAAAATCGGATAATTACTATCCGAAAAACAGCAACACTGCGAGTCACATGGTTGCCAAGTATAATCAAAATGAAGAAGAATAATTGATCGAATTGGTCATCGCAAGGACGCAATTACGATTTCTTCCATCCCTCTAATCTCCTCTTTGAATGTATAAGAGTATATAAAGAATAGAAATTAAGATGGTGTGTTATCCCCTAGTCCATCCTTGTCTACCATACGTGTTTCAACAGAGAAAAGGGAGAAAGAGAGAGAGAGAGAGAGAGAGAGAGAGAGAGAGAGAGAGAGAGAGAGAGAGAGAGAGAGAGAGAGAGGGGGAGAGAGAGAGAGAGCGCGAGAGCGAGAGAGAGAGAGGGGGGGAGAGAGAGAGAGAGCGAGAGAGAGAGGGGAGAGAGAGAGAGGGGGGGAGAGAGATAGGGCGAGAGATAGGGGGGAGGGAGAGAGAGAGAGAGAGAGAGAGAGAGAGAGAGAGAGAGAGAGATAATTTCTCGTTACGCTACTGGCTATCGGACAGTATTGATCGATCATCAGATAACAAATCTAATATTTTTCATACTTCGATTAGAGTCCATCCACATTGCGGAACAGGTAAAAATTCCGAGGTTCGGGAACAGCATCACCGGTTTCATACATCGTTGCCGCAGAAATAGTTCGGGTAACCAATGAAAACCATTGAACCATTGGTTTTAAACCAATGAAATTGATGGATTACCGCTCTCTCGTGTCGTCTTGTCCAAAAGAACGGAATCAGTCCCCAGGAGGATGGTCCAGTTTCTAGTGGCGGCTCGTGGCATTAGGCAACAACATTTTCTCTCCGTTTGATTCAATGCAAAAAAAAAAAAAAAAAGATCTGACAGTGTAGCAGCGCTTCGCCCACAATTGATTATTTTACATACATTCTAATGGAGGGGAAACATTGTTGCCGCCACTGCCAGTTTCTCTCCCGCACCTTCCTTCGATTCCAGTGGCGGCTCCTGCAGTTTGGTAACCTTGTGTTTTGCCATTTAAACCTATGCAAATGTATCAATTTCTCAGGGGTACAATGCACCTCCTAAACATCGATTATTCTACATAGGTTGAAATGAAAAGTATCCATTGTTGCCAAATCGCACGAGCTGCCATTGTTCGACTTATCTTCAAACTCTTTCGGTCGCTAAATCTCTCAGAAGAAATGCCAAAAACCAGATACAAACATTAGGAAACAGGGGGATTTGGGGAGAAGGAGCAGGTTCTAAGACCTTTTAAGGGGACGCACGGCGCACTATGGTCCAGAAGTCCGGTTTAGGAAGACATTAGTTTGCATTAAAATCGCCCAATATCTTGAAAACGGCTCATCTGACATCAAAAATGGTTATGACAAAAGAGTTAAAACTGGCTACGTTCTATCTTTTTTGTAATTAAAAGTTTTGGTGTCAGATGAGCCGTTTTCAAGATATTGGGCGATTTTAATGCAAACTAATGGCTTCCTAAACCGGACTTCTGGACCATAGTGCGGCGCGGCGGGGGCGCAACGCCACTTATTTACAGTGTTGCCAGATTGAGGGTAAAATGCAGTATCGTCCCCATTAAAATCAATGTAAAACGTACGGCTTTTTCACCCCCAATCCGGCAACACTGCTCATTTATGCCATTGATGAGAAAGGGATCTGAGATATTTGACCGACAAGTACCAAGTGTATCAAGGTGAGAGGGGGTCGAGGGAGTGGGGGTGGGAGAAGTTGGCGGGGGAGGGGGCGGAGAGAAGGATGTTTTGATGAGACAGCATCGACCTCGGGATTTTTCAGGGCGGCAAAAGCGATGGCTAAACCGCAATCGCTTGACGGCGAAAAAGAGAAAAAAAAAGGCCCGCAGCCACGCTTCGTCGCGCCGCGCCGCCGCGGCCGCCGTGGAACTCTTTTCATGGGTGTGGGTATAGACTGCACATAGACGGTATAAGTTTTGAGGGGTGAAATAAATTGAAAGGTACTTGAAAAAGTTTGAGCTCAAGTTTTCTTTCGCTCGCCGCCAAGCCGCCCGTCTCACAGTACGTCTAATTACATGATTTTTAGGTGATGTATGCATATACCATTCAAACAATTATTTAAAATTCCTGCTTACAAAAACTTCAAAAAACGACATAATACTATAGTTTATCATAAGGTTCATTAACCCCGTTAATAGCATCGGACAGTCTCAAAACCCACTCACAAACTCACTATATGCGTTAAACGAAATTTAAAGATGGCGGCTCACAATGGAAGACAGTAGCGAGGCGTGAAATTTGACAACGATGTACTTTCTCCATTTAAACTCACTGAAAGAATCGAATGCTCCGGTCATCGGCGATGACTAGATGTTTCGACCTTTCTAATGTATTTAAAGGGGGGGGGGGAGAAACGTTGTCAAATTGCACGCCTCGCCACTGATGGAAGAGTCTTGGCTACCTACTGGGACAGTTCAAGGGTCTGAAATGTTGTGTTTTTTATAAAGAAAATGAAAGAATACTTGATGAGTTGTGAACAAAGATGCGTATTGTTTCTAATTAAAGTCCATTTTTCCGAAGATGAGAGTTTGGCCTAAAATACATTGTTATAAATGGGAATTCCGCGCAGTGACTTCACTACGCACACCATTTTTTTTACAACTTTACACTTTATCTTCAAAATCGGGACACTTAAAAAAAAAAAAAACCCAAAGGCACCGCATTGTTCTCAGCTCAACAAGTAAAATCATCTATCCGTATAAAAAACGCAAAATTTCGGACCCTTGCAGCTGCCCTATCGCAGCTTTCTTTATTACAATTAATCACTTTTCTTAGCATGGGTTGCGATTAAATAGAATGTCCCTATTTTGACCCGTCTATTAGACCACAATCTTTAAATTTTGTTTAATACATTTTTTGAGTTTATGAGTAGATTTTGAGACTTTCTGATGCTTTCAATGTTATTTTACAAAGAAATCTACCTCCGAAACACTGTAACAAAAGTATGGAATAGATCCATTGAAGGAACTCCATAACATAGTCATGGGCGGATCCAGCTATTTGGCAACCATGAATTCATCCCATTTAAACGTATGAGAAACAATTGATTCTTGAGGGGGCCATGGTCCTCTTACTAATCGATCGTTTCTCAAGCATTCAAATGGAAATAATACACAGTTGCCAGATTGCTGGATCCACCTTTGTACAGCTATTTTTGATCTACGCAAATAATCAAAGTATTGTCATACTCTTATTGGGAAATTTCACTTATCATTATACTTTCAGGATATTCCAGGGTGTTCGTAAGGGATGAATATGATATTTTTGTCAATCGGTGGAATCATCATAATGCATTGAAAGATGTCACTAGATCAGTGGCGTTGAGTGAATTTGGCAATATGGTGTTTTTTCCATTTAAACATACGACTTGTGAAAAAGGTCGAACTATAGAGAGTGCACACTGCACAGTACACTCCCTCGAAATGATGGAGTTGAAACAGCCTAAATGCAGCGTTGCCAAGTTGCACGCGACGCCACTGCACTAAATACCCATTTCGCGAAAGCCGGCAGTACTGGTAAAGGTAAACTCAAGTCCACTGAGCGCCGGGTGCGGGTGGTCTTTATCACTCCTCCCTTTAACTTTCCTTAAATGCTGACTAATCCCTGTCTGGCTACTGCTCAGTGCTCAGAACTCTCCTTTCTCTTCCCTCAAAAGAAAGGACTAAAGGACTAAAGGAGGGTAAAAAAAAAAAAAATGCATTATTCAGACTTTTGCTCGTCTGTTTATTTTCAGGTGAAAAACATTCACGAATACCCCTCCTCTGTATCCTGTATCCTCTATCCCTCTATCCCTCTATCCCTTTTAGGTTCTTGGAGATGTCGGAGCCCTTTGACGCGCAAGGGCGGGGCGCGGGCGAGTCCACTTCAAATAGCCCTTAACGCCTGTAAAACGCGCTACATGGATGAGAACCGAGGAACAAGCCTAAAGACACAGGCTGATGGACGGTCACGCAAAGTTTTATTCTTCGCGAAAATTTTAAAATTTCACAGTAGTCTTTTGCTCCTTCCTGTTCCCTTCCTCCGCAGTCCCTCTTTCATGTTGTTCCAACGTAAGCCCGGAGGAGCTCTTTTTCGGAGACCGAGAGAAACGAAATTATGAAGGAAAGCAGCCTCCGAAACTGCCGGCCGAAGCGCGGTTTACTGCCGAAGTATATAAAGCGAAAGTTAAATAAAAATAAAACCAAGGTAGATGGAGAACAGGGACGGACAACACTATGAGATCGGCTCTGATTGGTTCGCCAAAAAAGCAACTGCGCCGCCATTTTTCTTACCGCGCAATTCAAACTGGTAATTTGCACGGCAGAGGAAGTGGTGATAAACCTAACCTAACCTCCATCATAAAATTTCAATAAGTAATCTCTGATTCGAATTATGATCCCTAACTGAGGGATGAAAAGACACACTTACTAAATTCAAATTCAAAATTCTACATAGTCACGTTAAAAGCTCCATTCGAGAATTAAAAAAAAAAAAAAAAAAAAAAAAAAAAAAAAAAAAAATTGAGGCCTTTGGACACGCAGAAGCTTCCAAGGAAACTTTGAAAGAAAGTTCATCCAGAAAAATTCGAAAATTCATTTCATTATTGAGCTTGGGCCTACAATTCTTTTCCAGAGGGTACCTGACAGATCCTTGGAGAGGCATGGCGATTTCATTTTCCCAAAATATTTAAAATTTTCCAGATTTAAGATTTATATCGATAGATATCGCTGAAAAGCTTGGAATCACCATTAGGTAGAATCGTTTCGTTACAGTTCGTTTTTAAAAGAGCGGCCAACTTACCACGCCCGAAAAGGGTGTGTAGGAGGAAATGCAATAGGGGAATAGGGAAAAGTGATCCATCTCTTCACAGCTAAGATCTTGAAATTCTTTAAGAGGGGTAAGAGGGACTCCTCCTTGAGTATGATTATTGAGCATTAGTTCAAGTCACCCTCCGAATCAAACGGAGCCCGGAAAGCCTCTTAACTCCATCTTTCCACGATTTAAGTCAAACGGGACGACATTTATCAGTATTTTTTCGACATAAATAAATTTAAAGGGTCAGAGATACTTACTCTTCCGAGAAACTTCAACATCAATTGAAGAGAAAAAATGTCGGGCAGAGAAATAGTCGATGGCTCCGCGAGAGGGAGCAAATTATACAGTGTGAGGCGAAAGTTACGAATGTAAGAACACCCATCTCTGTATCTTCTTTCCAAACAGGATGTTTAAGAGAGAAACGGGTAATTTGAAAGGACCAATCAGATCAGAAGATGATTGGGAGCAGAGCCGGATTATCCCCCCTCAGATAATATTTACCAGCTCTCATAAGCAGTCCAATGGTTTAAAAGTGGGGGGGAGGGTTAAAAATATTATGACCTTTTTCTTTTTCTTCTAATTTTTCTTCTCCACTATTTTTGAGCCCTTCTTCGTGAAACAGTAGGTTTTCTTTATAAAGTAATACAAACCGCGGTCCCTCAAAATTTAACGCCCCTAAAAATCTTGCGCCCTACAGGATTTACCCCACAGTCACCCTAAAAGTTAATATGAACCTGAGTGGGAGATCTGAATCGATAAATCAGATCCTGAACTGCAAACTGCGTCGCCGCGAATTGAAGGCACTCGCCAGTGCTTTGTTTTTTATTATGTTTCCTCCAATTCTCTCCTATCTTTTCTTTTTTTTAAAACTTTCCTCTTCTTAACTTTTCTTTTCGTTAACGCAGCGCCATATTCCGAGTCTGTGTAATCTTTGGTACGCGTAGCTTTGGTACCACTCTATGAGCGAAGACATAGAGAGATGACTCCATATCTATAAATCCGGATACAATGTTATTATTGGCAATAAAAATGAACTGAATCGAAAGAAGCAGGATGGGGTGGGAGAGGGGAAAAGAGAAGGAGAAGAGAGAGAGAGAAAGAGAGAGAGAGAGAGAGAGAGAGAGAGAGAGGAGAGGGAGAGAATGAGGGGGGAAGGACAATGTTGCGGGAAAATGCTTTCCAGTGGTGTGTGAATGAATGATGCGTTATTACACTCAGTCTTGCCTCATATAGCAGATAAGACCTTTTGCCGGAGCCAAATATGTCACCGTCCATGCAGACTGCGGTTCCATCTTCATAAAGGTTCCTCCGTATATATGGTTTTGCTATATACGGTTCAGAAATGGTACTTCATTCATGGTTCTATAGCGCATGGTCCTATTATGTGGCTCAAGGAACAATAGTCGCGGGCATGTTCACTCCTCACCGGATAAATCGAGTTGCCTATCCGATATCTAGTCCACATTTTTTTCATTCTAGTTTTCACTCATTTTATGAGCGTAGGACCGTAGGTATAGACCTGCGAGCTGAGGCTTTGCTTTCGTGAATTGAGGAGTTCGTTGGAAAACCCCCTTCTAAAACAGAGGGTATGCTCGTTCTATCTTTAATTTAAATTAATTTAATTTTTTTTCGTGCGTTTCCAAATGTTATTGTGTGTGGTTAAACGGATTGTTCTTCCTCACCTGACAATTGGGACTTAGACCATTTCGGCAACATTGATATTTCTCCATTTAAACCCATTAAAAGTATCGAACTATTAAGTGTTGGGTGAAAACCCTCCAATTCGACTTTTTACAATGGTTTCAATAGACAAAATGCGACGTTGCTAAATTGAACGTTACGTCACTGCCTTATTTTCAGCAGTATTAGTCCCTGTGTTAGTACGACGTACGTGGTAGTTTTACAAGAATAAAAGCCCACAATGAAAAATGCGACGAAAAAGTAAAAAATAAAATAAAATTTCACGGAAAATCGGAGTATCTATACTTAATTCTTTCGGAAGAAAAATGTATAAATAAACCCAGATACTTCCTGAGGAGGTATACATTTTAAACTTTGCTGGGACTGGCTCGCTCGCAAAAGGTTTTTAATTTATTAAAACAGAAGCGCTTCTATGCGAAAGGCGAGAAGTTAAAAGCAAGGAGCGAAGAGAAAAAAAGAAAAATTACATAAATCAGTTGAAGGGTCAACTAGAATGAAGCGCTAGCTATAGAGCGGAAGTTTACAAATTATGAAGTAATTTTTTACTCACAAAATTTATTTCAGTCACCGGGCGTTATGATTTACGACGTCACGGGAACACCTGCGGTGCAGTGTTGTCGTTCAGGAAATTTCGGGGGAGATGAAGACTATAAAGTTCGTTTTAGAATTAGATGCGAAGCCAGCCGATAATCTTTGGCGATTTTTAAATTTTTTTCGTCCAAATCAAAACAAAACTTGTCTGTTGCTACCTACTTGATTTTAAGGTGATTCTACAGCGTTTAGTGTCGAAATCTACCACCAGAGCGCTACCGTTCGATTAATATCAAATTACAGGCCGAAAGGCAATGGAGTTTCAGTTACTAGGTAATCATCTGAAGAACGTCTCTGCATAGTAACTCGTAAATTTCTTCAAAAATAAGGCCGAAAGTACCAAAAAATAAAACATCGCAAATCGATTCTTGTACCGAAATGCGATAGTTCATTTTTTGGTACTTTCAGCCTTATTTTTGAAGTTATTGATGAGATATTTTGCAGAGACGTTCTTCAGATGATTCTGCAGTAACTGACTTTCCGTTTCTTTAAATATAAATTACTTTTGTCCGGTAATTTCACATTAATCGAACAGTAGCGCGCTGGTGGCAGCAATCGGCACTAAGCACATAGGAATCACCTTAAAGCGTTCTTCAATGAAAATGGGATTAAAAGAAAAGCTGCCAGGTCAATGAGGCAGTTGCAAGGGTCTGAATTTTGGTATCTTAGTAAGCTGATGGAAGTATACTCGGTGAGCTAAAAACAAGGATACTTCTGGTTTCTAACTAGGTAATTTTTTAGCCCCTATCTCCGTCCTTTTCTAACACACGCGTTCAAACGGAAGGAAAGAGAGAAAGACAAATTCCTGTATCCACCCATGAACGCGCTAATTTCGAGTCGCAAACTAAAGTCACGGCGGTACTCCCGATCCGCATGAGTTGAATACACACGGGAGAGCGAAGCGTTCGCGTTCACGCTGGCGCCCACGTCGGGACATACACAAACCGAATTTCACCTTTTACATTAACGAAACTTGCACTTGCTAAAGCTAACGAGGATATAAGAGAAACACTTGGTGCTTGGTGCATTCAGCTTTATACGCGCTTCGCTCGAAAATATGGTGACTGGTGAGTTACTTCATTTTGGGAAGAACCCCCCAGCTCCGCTAATAAATTTCTAGCGAATGTAATTACACCCTTCCGCCGCAAGGAGCGGGGCAGGGAGCAGAGAACCCTAGCCGAGGCCAACGTCACGCGTACTAACGAGAATAAAAGAAGACGATTTCGAAATAATAATGGTTTGTTCGCGGTCGGGTTGGGTGGGAGATAACTTTGGCGAGAAGATAAACTTCTGGTTAAGGATGTCTGAGGAGCAACATCATTTAAAAGTGATCTGCGCATGCAGACAGAATCACAGACGGGGAAAAACATCTTGAGGTGGATTCACTATACTATCTCGTTCGTAGTGGCGTGCGAGGGGGGGCTAACGGGGCTAAAAAACCCCAGACCTCCAATTTTTAAGGATGGAAGGGGAGGGGGAAATAATTTTTAGTCAAACGCTTATTAGTGCGAGCCCCTCGAAAAAAAAAAAAATCCTGCCTACGCCACTACTCGTTCGGTAATGCAGCGCGATTTTTTGTGGTTTTTGAGCCAAGACTCTGATTTTTGACGGACTATCGGAGAGCTCAAAACCGGCGTCTTGGTTTTAATTTACCATGAAAACTAACAAGTCATTTCCTGTGTATCAATGAAGGGAATCCGTTTATCTATAACTTTAATTCCATCGGTGGATAAAATTGAAAGAAAAAAAGCACTGTGCCAATTGAATGTATGACCAGGGGCGTTCACAGGGAGGGTCCCGTCCCCCGTCCCCCTCACGTGGGTACCTTCGCTCTGGGCGTCAAAGTCAGCGTGAGTAAGCAAAAAAACAAAATACAGAAAAAATCACCAGATTCATAGTTTTGAAGGGCGGTAATGCGCGGAGGACGAAAAAATTGCCCCCCCCCCCCCCGGAAGCCTCAGCATGCACCTGTGTGTGATCCTATTTTGTGAAAATTAATTGAGACTGTAAATCTGTTTGTAAGTACACCGATTAAATCAATCGTTAGATTTTGGAATTTCTTTGATTACGCACAAAGCGGCAGCCGCGAGGTTATGAACGATCTTATCCCAATCTTACCGCCTCGATATACTTTTAACCTTTAATGAAGGCGTAAATTACATCCCGATAGAAAAAGATCGGGAAAAAAACGCGCCTCTTCTACAGAATAACGCTATCGAGTCGCCGATCATAGCTTCAACCCAACTGCTATTCGAACGTTTGAAATCAACCTGCTGGCATGAATAGTAGATCCAGAGGGATAATTATGCGCGAAAAATGATTACGATACAATCGTTCAAAATCTGCCTTTGGCAGTTATTGGGTTATTGTTTTATTTGGCGCCAAAAGATTCATCGAATCGATGGAACTAACGATGACGTCATGCAAAATCAATCTAAACTGGTAACGTCACATCGCGTCGGTCTGTCGCATGTCAGTCGCCACAGCGCGGAGGGTTATAGCGCCATGCCACCACGGCCACGCCGATTTAATTGAATTGGGTTATAATTCGCCCGCTCGCTGCACGCTGGAATCTGGAAGGTGACAGATAAGTCGAGAACGCCATTCGACTTGATTGGACTATTGGATGGACTCGTCTGTTAACCCTCAACCCCATCTCCTTCCCGCCTCTCCTCCCCCCCACCACGTTCCCCGACCCCCACCTCTTCCCCCGAACCAACAGAGGAAGAGAGGAGTATCGTGAATCGTCATCACTATACCAAATGGATAAGATCGGTACCCCAAGCGAGAATACCCTCCCCCCTAGCCCCCCACACTCCCCTTCCAAGATTACCGCAGTCAAGTATGTATACTTCAATACTTGCCTCGGCGTCGACCCTCCCCCCTCTCCCTTGTTGGGGGGAGTCAACAGCCGAATAATAATCCTCCTCTGTATAGTGCCGGCATTAATAGAGGCTGGTGCCCTCCGGTTATTTATGGATTAATTTGAGTGTTAAGTCCATTAGGTGGTGGGGGTGGTTGACGCTGGGTGAAGGGGTGAAGGAGGGGACTGCGTTAGGTGGCAAAGAGGGCGGGTGAGGTTGGGTCAAGGCACGGCACGCAAACGGTCAGGGCGGTAGTGTTATCTGTTGTCAACCCCCTCGGAGTATACGCGAGTAAAGACGCCCGGCTCACAGTGCATTGTAGCATGCATTATTCCAGCCGAGTAAAATTTAATTTTTTTTCTACAGACATTTTTTTAGGAAACATATTTGGAAGTTAAAAACTACGAAATCTGACTTGAAACAAGCTTCACAATCAATTTGTTTTCTCGATGAAATAAAATGTGGATTTTGCGTTTAAACTATCTTTGATTTTTATTTTTAAACCGATGTTAAGAAAGATTACATACTGGGAAGGGACGATGGTATGAAGACTAAACGCATACCGGCGCAATGGCCCGATCCTTGAAAATTCCGACTCTTGAATCAACTGGATATGAATGGAAAACAGGGATTGATGGTGACGAGTCACGAGGTTGCCAACTGCCAAGTCTAATAAAAATACGGAAAATACTAGCTTGGCTTTCGGAAAGTCTTGGGCATCTACATAACTAACCAATGAAAGACGACTTTCCTTCGGCAACGGTTTGGTCAGCGGGCCGATCATTTACTTGCTTCATCGTTAAACCGATCGTTAAAACTGAGTATGAGTGATTCTATTGGTCGAAAATTATTGTGAAACTTGGCCGTTGTTATGGTAACCAGCACTGTTATAGTGCCCGCTGTTTAATGAAGGTTACTCATGAATAACCTGTAACTAACCAGACTCTTAACGGTGGTTACCATAACAACGGCCAAGTATTACAATTTTCGACCAATAGAATCACTCATACACAGTCTAAACGATCGGTTTAACGATGAAGTAAGTGATCGGCCCGCAGGTGTCGCAGCACCATTAATCAGATATGAATCACTACTCTGGTGTCTAATTACTTACTCTGTGAATCTTCCTTGTCAGTGTAGAGAAAATGACAGAATTAAGATAAGAATCTCCTAATATTAGAGCCTAAAACCGCCATTACGCTCACGCATTTAAAAGCATTTTATGAGATAAGCATTCGTAAATTCTTAGTGCTACCATCATTATTTCTGAACGGTTTTACAATTGAATCGACGCTGAACCCAAAATCGCCTTTAGCAAAAGTGTGCAACAGCCATATACTCATCTCAATGAGTTTAATCGTAGCATGTGCCACATGCCATGTGGCCTACTTAATTCAAAATCAAAGGGGTCGTACGGCATTCTTTCTTTCTCCGACTGCAAACTGAAAAAAAAAAACATCACCAGAAGCTTGACAATATATGAACCAATGTACAGGATAGTACAATTACCAGAATTCTAGTGTTTGTACCATAGTTCTTGAAAAAGTTTAGGAAATTTCTAGTTCTAAGGCCATATTGTGGTATTAACACCAGAAGTTCCTGTCCAAAGTACTAGATTTTCTGTCGTTCACATATCATTGTGCTTCAGGTAATATGACTAGAATCTGGTATTATGACTACCACTTTTTGTTTCAGGGTAAGTTATTTTATTTCACCCAGAAAAATCTTTCCTGGGAATGTCTAGAATATTCTGTGATTCGATCCACTTTGCGAGGTGGTGGTGTGAAGCTGGCTAGGATTCTATGTGTACACGGGAGGTGCGTTAACAGTGGAGGTGGGTTAGGAAGGGAGGGGGTTTGAGACACTATGAAAGAGGAGGGATGGATGAGGAATGAGTGTGAGTGTGTGAGTGTGCTGATGGTGGAGAGGAGTGGGGGACTGGTGGTGGGGGTCGGTCGAGCTGATAAATGACTGTTTTGTTAGGAAACGGCAATTTTTCTCCTTCTTCGTCGCCACCACACACGCCACGCAGCCACGCTGGCACGTCACGCCAAAACACCGCAGCAGTGAAGCGCCTCCGCCGCCCGGCCCATTGCCGCCCTTATCCGAGCCTCGTATGTTTCCGTGTCAAATGCTTTTTGTCACAGTCCACTTTCCACCGTTCCTCTAGTCCACAAAGTCCGTTTCCTTTTGTTTTCCTTTCCTCCGCCCGGCATTTGTCATGGTTCCCTGTCGTCGGTGTTTTGTCCCTGAAGCCCGCGTCCCTGCCGCGCGCTGGTCGTCGTCGCGGCGCCGGTCCGCAGTGGGCGGAAATGACTGATTTGGCGGCTAAAAATGAGTACCTTGAAATTGCCGTGACCCTATTTCTACCAGGTACAGGATACCGGAAGAATCTGGATAAATCTTTTTTTAAAGACGATTTCAGCTTATTTTCACTTCTGATTATTCGCCGGATCATTCACCGTTATGTGATGCGACCAAAACCGTCTTTTCTGAAAGCACTCATCGAAACAGGAACTGCTTCATTTTTTATCCGATTTGTTAATCCAAATTCAACATAATTGGTTCTAGATTGAAGGAGAAATCAAGCGTCCAAATTTTGGTAAAAATGCCCTTACACAGCCGAATATTTTGCGAAAATGTTGGTTAGGCATTTCTCCGTCAATCTATAGGACCAATAATATACCTACTGTTGGAATTTTGCTAAAAAGTGAGTACACAATTTTGCAGTTTCTGTGAGAGCGCCCCCTTTCAATTAAAGCTTTCGGGGGGGGGGGGGGGGATTTCAAGAAATAGTGTCGAATGGCGTTACCTATTGAGCCAAAATCTCACTTTACCCAGGTGAAGAATTCCTAAAACAAATCATCGCTCGCCCCGTCAAATTAAGTGGGTAGATAAATATTCCTTCTCCGCTGTTTTGATTTTGCAAATGTCATGAATTGAAGGTGCTCGTAAAAAAAAATAATTTGCAAACATCAATAATTTGGAGTAGCTTTTACTGCCAATAATGCATTAAAATAGTATGAGGAATACAAAATTGCAAAAATGAAGATGCATAGGCGTGGTATCCCTCGTAAAATTGATCCATGAATTCCCAAGACCAAAATTCCATGGGCGTAATTTACGTGGGTAACTATTATTTTTCCATGAAATTACAGGGAAGTTATGAACTCCCATGAACGGCCCACTGAATTACGTAAAATTGTTTGGAAAAATAACAACGGGGCTGTTGCACACTTTTGCTATAGGCAATTTAATAGTCGATTCTAGTGTAAAAACCTCCAAATATAACGACAGCAGCACTAAAACCTTCCGAAATTTACTCCTAAACTAGATAAACGCTTCTATTTGCGCGGGCGTAATGGTGGCTGAGGGTGGAAGATTCCCATCTAACAATACTGTAACTCCATCAAGAAATGACCAATAAGAGACGACTTTCATTTGACACCGGTGTCACTAGGTGTTGCGGTACCATTCATCGGATGTGGATCACAACTCTGATGACTAATTACTCTGTGAATCATCCTTGTCAGCGCATAGAAAGAGTGACGAAATTAAGATAGGAATCTCCCATTGTTACTACCCTAGGCCACCATTACGCCCTCGGAAATAAAAACGTTTATTGAATTTAAGAGTGGATTTCGGAAGTTTTTAGTGCTGTCATTGTTATTTTTCGAGGTTTTTACGCCAGAATCGACTGTTAAATCGGTTATGGCAAAAGTTTGCAACAGCCCCATTACCCACATAAGTTTGGTACTGGAAATTCTTGAAACACTTTTACCATGGGATCGAAAGGTTTGGATCGGGCATTTTTAACAACCCGATAGTGACATGGAGTTCAACCATTGTGAGTCGATGCCAGTTCTCTATTAAGTCCGTTGATTTCGTTTATTCTCGCTCGGGTTGAGGAATTCCGAGACCGCGGATTCCTCAGAACGGAAAAGATAACCGTTCAGTCCCAGTCCCACACCACCCACCCCCCCCCCCTTCACGCTGAGAAAATTCTTTGGGGGTGGAATTCTTAAAACAATCCTTCCTTTTCACTAAGGATCGCAACCTTACTTCTAAAAGTAGACATTGACCATTAGAGAATGCAGATTTCGGATGGACTTTATAGACATAGGCGGATCTAGGAGGTTGTTTTTCTCTCTTTCTCCTCCCATTTGACCGTGTGTGTTGGAAAAGGACGGCGATAGGGGCTACATTCACGTGAAGGCCTCCTCTGCTATCCTTTTCTAACACACGTGTTCAAATGGAAGGAGAGGGAGAAGGACAAATTCCTGTATCTGCCCATGAACTGGTATGCTGTGCGGAACCCAGAGCTGATCAAAGTTGAATCCAAAAAAAATCCAACGGCATTTCAGCAGAAAGCAGGGGCTCTCCGTTCAAGAGCTTTCACTGGTCCTCTCGTACTCAGTTGTTCGGAAAAAAGAGCTTTTCCTTCCTTAATAAACACGTATAATTGCATATTCCATGGTTTATGGTTTAATGGGTCTGTTGCAAACTTTTGCTACATCAATACAGAGTGTTAAATCTTAAGTAAAATCACGTGAAAAGTCCATTGGAGGTATCAGAAAGTCATAAAATGCAGTATTAAACTCATAAGAGGCGTTTAACTGAAATCCAAGATGGCGGTAAAATATCGAGCAACCTGTGTGCACGCAGCGTGAACATCCATGATGGCCAACGTTATTAACAACCTCACAACATCGGAGGTTATGAGTTTCTTTGCGTTGTGATTGGTTGTGATCGATGTTGTGAGGTTGGCCATCTTGGATGTTCATGGTGCTTGCATAATGGTTGCTCGATATTTTACCGCCATCTTGGATTTCAATTAAATGCCTCTGGTGAGTTCGTTATTGAATTTTATGACTTTCTACTGCCACCAATGGACTTTTAACGCGATTTTACATGAGGTTGATCACTCTATAGCGCTGTAGCAAAAGTTTGCAGCAGAACCATTGAGATAAGATGTTACTTATAGAAATGAAATATTCGTGCAGAGTAGGGCATTAGCAATGCGATCAGTCGAGTCCTTTTCTACCCCCCCCCTCTCTCTCTCTCTCTCTCTCTCTCTCTCTCTCTCTCTCTCTCTCTCTCCCTGTTAGAAAATTCTACATAGAAATATTATAAATTTTCATGATTTTGGTAACTTAAGGATAAAGTTTGCAATATTTTCAATTGAAAAGTTTCCAATGGAAATATTCCAGCACTCACATCACTAGTATTGTATGTATGTGTATCAACCGAAGTTTGTTTATGTTTTCGTAATTTATATTTAACACCAAACCCGACCCACATAAAGTTCGACAATAAAACCGAAGTTCCGCAAACTAAATTTGCGAGGCCTCTGGAAATTGCTCCGAGAATGAAATAACTGGGACGCGATAAAGTCCTGCAGGATCAGACCAGAGAAGAAAAAAATTACAATATGATAAGCGGCGCTGAAAAGTTATTTACGAGCTTCTTTCAGATCCTCTAATTCTATTAACTTGGCAAAATGAACTGAAAGAGAATAATATACTCGAACCACACATCCTGCTTGCCAAGTTTCAGAGACCCAAGCAAACTTCCGGTCATCGATTTGAATGAACTTCGTCATAAAAACCGTTAGGAACTTAAAAAATCCAGAAAGTCTTAAAAAAAAGACAAAATGAGGTTTATTTTCTATTTCCACTGGAACCATCATACATGGGATTTACCGAGGAGGTACTTTCTAGGAGAGGAACAAAAGTGATGGTGGTTCGCTCAACTTGACAACCATGGTTTTTGCCATTTAAACCTATGCAAAAGTATCGATATCTGAGGGGTTTCAATCAAGCTGCTGAAGATCGATTAATTTACACAGGTTCAACTCTTTCAATACCTCGCTCGGGTATACTCGATCCGTCGTACACTATTCCAATTTCTTATTCAAAGGTCTAGCTATCCCAAGTGATTAACATTTTCAAAATGGGTTTTCGTCAAGCGCCTTCAATTAGATGAATAGACAAAATCAACTCCGTGGAGGCGGAATATCTAAGTACCCTTTAAATTGAACAAGTCGTTGATTTCTTCTTGTAACTCGCTAGTTAAATGGTTAAATGGAAAGAACTCCGTTGTTGCCACATTCCATGAGCCGACATTGGAGAGGAAAGAAACAAGGTCTTACAAATAACCCAATAAAAGTAGTAAGTACGTAGTTGATTAACATTCGAGTTTCAACCGAGCAGCAGCACCAAAAATATAAGGACTGTGATAAAGTGTAGGCAATTTGCAATCCTCAAATTCATTGAGATGAGTATTGCGGGTGGCCTACACCTCCAGGAGTCGCCTGAAATTCTTTTTGTCCTCGCTGGTACAATACCGAAAGGTTGATGAGCGCGAGCTCGAATAAATGAGGCGCTCTCCATAATAATGACCTATAAAATACGAGGTGTGCTCTTTCCTAGAAACCAACTTTTCGACTAAACCGATATTTCTTCGGAAGAGCACACCCATTGTTTTATAGTGCGACGATAGTATTAATAATATTAGGATTCCTTGTGACGAATCACAACCTGGCATCTTTGCCCATACATTCGTCGTTTAAAGCAGCCTGGCCTTATAGTTAGAAAAAAGGAAGGGGGTGGCGAGGGAGTAGGGGGGGGGGGTATACACTGTATTCATTTTATTGCGGGGAGCTCATATAACAAGTTCCGTTCGTCTCGAGTCTCATTTTCTCAAGAAAAAGGCTCCTAGATTTGGTCCGGCTACTCTACTATTTATACTTGTCCAAAATGTTGCCGCGATCAAGAAAACTCATCTTAAGTCACACCACACACCGAGAAAATGGTTTGGTTAATTCACCCTGACGTCTTGTTAATTCTTACTTAACCGGCTACAAACGAACCACCCCAAGCCAGCAAAAACCGGAGATACAAATGATAGAATCTTGTAAGTACCTACGTTAAAAGCCTTGGCCCCTTTCACCCACTATAGAGTATGTATTTTGAAATTATCTAGCAACCCTGCTCACTCATTCGCTCACTCTTTCACTAGTTCGCTTGCTGACTCGCTTAAATTGCAGTCAATTCTGAAATTGACAACGAAGGAAATTGCGAAGTAAATAAAAATTCGTCCGCACGCACTCATCATAGTCACACAGACTCTCTCTCCTCCTCGGACGAGACAGAGAGAGAGGAGAGAAAGAGAGGAGAGAGGGAGAGTGAGAGTGAGAGAAGGAGAGAGAGAGAGAGAGAGCAATTTTGGAGCTAAATAATACGGCGGAAAAACAGTTTTTACGATGTCTCGTAAAATTTTAATAAAATACAAGCTTCAAACTAGCTTGAAAATCGTCGTTTGAGGAGGGATAAATAAATAAATAAAAAAAGTTTCACATAATTCGAATTTATAATAATCGAAAATTAGGGTAGATTGGCAGCGACAGCCCGGATGGATCCACTAGTGCCCCCTCCTTCCCTCCGTTTAAGAGACAGACTTTCAACAGCGGGAACTTAACTTTTTCTCGATTAGGAAAGTTCTGAATTTGCAAGGCTGCCAAAGTGATCGGACTTTAGGAATGAAAATGAATGCGGGTATTTTGTGAACTTTCACCATAGAATACCACATTCGTATATTGAATGTTTCGATCCATTTTGAAGCATTATTTTCTGCTCCAACATTTTGAGAAGATTCGAACAATCCGAATGCAAAGCAATGTGAAAGATAAAGACGGAGGCATGTCCGCCATTTAGGAATAGACACCGAGGGAGGTAGAAAAAAATGTTTCCATTATGATTGTATATTATTTCGTGCAGCAACAGCCAACAGCCAACTGTCAAGTGATGAACATAGTTTAGGTTTTTTCATTGTTTAAATTTACGATTTTTTTTTTTTTTCAAGTTTTACATTAAGTATTTCAAAATTATCCGTCTGATTTAATAGAAATTTCGACTTCAACGAGAAATTTCAGGTAGATTTCACCCCGAGGAGGGTGTGTACGCCTCTTCTGTGGAGTAACACCAACTTTTAACTCCGGAAAAGTGCAAATTATGACCATCTCTTTCCTCCTTTTCACACCCTTTTCTACTGCACAAATAATAAATATCTTACTCCCAAAACTATATACCGTGAGAAATCATGGCTTTTATGTAACCAGAGTCGGAGTAAAAATGTCTAACAGTGTATTACATCATCGACTCGATAACACTACGATACGGTTGTTTAAAATCAGTCTACTGCTGGGTACAGTTCTTGAGAAAAAAAACCCAGCGTTTTTAATGCTCAAAAGAGGAAAATGAAACTATATGAAAGTCTGAACTCGGCCCCAGTTCCATTCGCCCCACCACTGACAAGTGTCTCGGCTCGGTGGATTCCCTTCTTAAAATTAAACGCCGCTCAAAAAGTTAAACATTTTTATGCTAAAACCCACCTCGGCTTACGGTTACCGTTACCGGTGATCGCTGTACCTCCTCATAATTATTTTAAGTCCCGGACTCTGGATC
The DNA here is from genome assembly GCA_011764245.1 of Trialeurodes vaporariorum. Classification (NCBI taxonomy): domain Eukaryota; kingdom Metazoa; phylum Arthropoda; class Insecta; order Hemiptera; family Aleyrodidae; genus Trialeurodes; species Trialeurodes vaporariorum. Next base: position 37,102,913 of record VMOF01000320.1, on the reverse strand, counting down.
TCGCGCGGTAAAGATAAAAAAAAAAAAAAAAACCCAAGCACGATAATAAGGTTTCCAAGTTTTAGAAAAGTTCAACTTACGGGCGTCATCATCCTCGAGCTGGCCTCTTCCGAGGAATAAGAAACATCTGCATTTCACTCTCACAAAATTATTAAAATTCTCAAATTATCTTTAAACTCTCGCCCTCATCCCTACTCTACCCCCCCCCCCAACAAACCGCATCCTGTACCCTCTGCTACCCCTCTTTCATTGCACAAACCTCACCTACCTCTCCGAAGTCTTCCGACCTCGGAAATGTCTGCAGGTGTTTAATCTCGCGGTTTTCGCGAAGCTCTTTTAATAGAAAGGTCATGCTCTCTTTTATTATTGTATTAAGTTACCTCTCGGCATGACGCCGAATGGAGGTTTTCGACGCACAAGAGTCAAAACCAATACAATGCAACGAGATATACATCTATATAAAGTGGCGCAGTCTAACGGTAGCGATGCGTTACTGGCGTTTTAAGGTTAGGTTTAATTTTTTGGAAAACAGTTAAAGGCAATGCATACATTTAATAGACCTGTTTAGTGATGATGTCAAGATAAAAATTGGATCCAAACAAATGCTCTATCTCGCTCACTCTCATGGATTCACCCTTGAGGAATTAGATTCAAGCTCGTTAACAACCAGTCTTCTCAAATTTTATTGCACCAATAGATTCCACGTACAGTTCAGGACATCAGGTAAGTACACTTTCATACAAGTAAATTAATATGTAAAAATATATCATGTGTCTCTGCAGTGTGTTTCTAGGTGCACTGAAAAAAAAAAAGTTCTGGCTCTACCGAATACATGCTTCGGGAAGCTGAAGGAGGCATATCCGAAGCAAAGTTCTGTGACTGGCGGGCTTTCCGTCGGTAGTAGCGAGCCACATGCTCTAGCAGTCCTGAACCTCTTGCTTCGGCATTGCGATGTAGGCGGGCAATTGAAGGTCCATTTATACACATTAGTGTAGTTGTTTTCACTAGGAGCACGGTGATAACTAAAGAAAAATTCTACATTGCGTAATAAACGAGGAAGGCGGAACTTAATTTCATGTCCTGCACAGAAAAAACAGAGAAAAACACTTTGGTAGCGCCGACAAAACCTTTGGTAGAAAAATGACCCAGCAAAAGACTTTAGTTGATCCAACGAAATCTTCGGTTCACCCAGCAAAATCTCTTTAGTTAGGCGTATCAAATCTTTGGTTGGCTCAACTAAAGTCTTTTGCTGGGTCATTTTTCTACCAAAGGTTTTGTCAGCGCTACCAAAGTGAGTTTTCTGTTTTTTCTGTGTGTTCTTTTGTTTGGAGTCCGAATCCAACGTTGGTGCATACATGCAAGGGTGGTCACCCGTTTCAAGTTAAGTTTTCTCTGCGAGGAGTGAGTTTAAGACTTGTTTCATGGTCTCGTCGTTATTTTCGCAGCATTTTACATCAGAATAGATAGGCCGTTTGTCTACAGCAAAACCTTGCAAGAGCTCCATTATACTCGAAAAAAGTTAAAATATCCCAATGTGCGATGAGTTGAGTTTGTTTACCCCTTCTGTTTTGAACTTCTCATAAACAACGACTGCCGCTCAATGATGCTTCACTTGCGGGTCTCACCGTACTTTCTGCATAAAATTCGCCTGGTATTTCCTTGTGAAAAGGGATAGTAAGAGACGGTGAGTGGGGGTGGGTTGGAGAAAAAAAAACAGCTCTTGGAAATTTCATTTCAGTTTCTCGCAGGCGAAATATGAAGGGAAAAAATAAGTTGCATTTAAATGACCTGATTACAGAGTTTATTTTGATATACTGCGGATAAACTGCTCTTCATGAACAGATTGAAGGCATTCCCCCCCCCCCCCCCAACTTCTTTTTTTATCTGCAGATTTTACACGGACTTTTTAATACACAATAAGAATAGACGTCACACTGAAATACTGAGCCACTGAACCAGAATCTGATTAATTCGTTTGAATATTAAGATCACAGGAGTGCAGGGAATTACTGACGAGACAAATTTGGTAGAAAAGGGTGCTGAATTTTCTGTTGAATTTCTACTCTTTGTTAGTTTTTAAAAAAAAAAATAAATAAATAAAAATATATATTCGAAAATTTTCAAAAATTCAGACAAACTCTATCAGAAATATTTTACTCGGGCAGTAAGTAATCGACTACATGGGTAATTTCACGGTAACAAGAATTAACGCCAACGCTGAAACACGTTGTAGAAATCGCACCATAAAAACATCTTAAGCTACCAAATTAATGAATATTTCTGTTAAAGGCGTTTCTTTCATAGCAAGATCTACAATAACGGACTGTAAATTTAATCTAAGTCACAGAACTTTTGCAAGAGTCAAAACAGGTGGAATAACCTGTTAGAATTACAGTCGACGAATTAAATAAAATCAGTTGACGCCTTAAATTTTGGTTCAGGTAGGCAACCTGCAATGCTTGTCACAACGAATTCAATCATTGCAGGTGGCCTACCTGAGCCAAAATCTCAGGGGTCGACTGACATTGTTTGATACGCCGACTGTACCACTGTCATTCCTCCATAATAGCTAGCCCTGTGACTCCTCAAAAGCAGTGTGAGTTTAATGTTACATTGAGTTTACGGTTTGTTTTTGTTGAACTTGCTATAAGAGACACGTTTAAGGGAAATATTTATTCGTTTTATAGCTTTAAGCGCAATTTTTATGACAGTTATCGGCGTCGCCGAAAAGTCCTGTTAATGTGGAATTGCCATTAACGAGCAACAAAAAAAAAAAAAATTAACCCTTTTACTGACAAATCACTAAGTCAAATCAATGTCCACTCGCTCAAATTAAGCGGGTAGTTAAATATTCCTGCACCACGGCGCTGATTTTGTATACTCAATTGATTGAAGGCGCATCAGAAAAAAAATATTTGTCAAATGTTACCAATTTGGAGTCGTAATTATTGTGAATAGAAAACTGAAATTGTTCGAGACAAATCTAGGCTTGGAAACGAATACACTCAGGCGTGGTATTGAGATGGTTAAACTATTTTTGAAACCTTCGGTGGAAGCTTTTCAGGTGAATTGCTATAAATTACGGTCTCCTCCATAAAAGCACATAGAAAAGAATCGATCATTCACTGAGAAAAATTTTACAGTTAATTCAACCGGACGTCTGTTTAAAACTTACATAACCGGAATTCCTGTTGAAACAACAGGAATTCCGGTTATTTCAATAAGAACTCCTGTTACTTGACCCATGGGCGTCATTTAGGGGTGGCTGGGGGGGGGGGGGGGGACGAGGCGGCAATCCCCTCACCCGAGGATTTGAAGTCAGGCTCAAAAGCTGGTACGAACTATATTGATGAGAAAAAAAAAAGAGAGGACATCCGACTTATGCCCCCAAAAGACTTGGTTCTAAAATTAAATTGATGAGCAAAAAAGAAAAGGTTATCCGATGTTTGCCCCCCCCCCCCCCAAGCCATAATGATGAGCAAAAAAAGGACATAAGATTTTTTGCCCCCCCCCCCCCTGAACTTGAAATGACGCCCCTGACTTGACCGGAATTCCTGTTGCAGCAACAGGCATTTCAGGTTAAAATGACAGGATTTCCGGTTAAGTAAGTATTAATAAGACGCCCGGTTACGGCAACGAGAAATTTTTCTCAGTGTTGGGTGAATTGATTCGACTTCCTAATGATATACAATCGATACTTTTACATAGTGTCAGATGTCATAAAAACACTAATCAATAATCAATCGCGTTCACGAACCGCCACTGCTTTGGCACTGCTCCCTTCCTTGAATCACCTCTTTTACAGACCCCATCGGGTTGTTCAAAATACAGCTCCCTCTCCCCCTCTCCCCCAGCCCCCAAAGCCATCACTAATCCAGTCTATTGAACTTGAAGGGACGAAGGACCTGCATACGAGTGTTGAAAACTGATTGAAGCGATGCGACAATAATTCGGAGAGAGAAAAATAATCGTTTAGGGAGTCGTTTCGTGAAGGGGAAAGGAGAAAGGGGAAACCAAATCCGCACGTACGATTACACGAATATGTCGATTGTCATAGGAAACGAGAGGGGAGAGAGTTGCGAATGCGATGGAGAGCAACAAGGTCGGCTGGATTGCATACCCTGCCCGGCGCTGTCTGGCTGGGTTGCATAGGTTTCCCGGCGCGGCTTGCCGTGGTTGCAGTTGCAGTCGATCCGACTCGACGCGACGGACAAACGAGGAATGAGAGGGAGACTGAGGGGGTGTTGTGTTGACACTTGACATTGAGTAATTAAGGTGTACCAACAACGTAAAGCGGGCGGGAGGGGGCGGATGCTTGTAATAGTCGTACGTGGGGGAGGTGGAGAGGGGTGAGGAGGAGAACTGACGTTGACACGGATATAATTTGATCACGGGTCATCTGCACACTATATTCCCGATCAATTCAGCGGTGCCAAATTGATCATCACTGAGAAAAAGTTCTTGTTGCCGTAACCGGACGTTTTGTTAATACTTACTGTTGAAATAACAGGAATTCCGGTAAAGTAAAAGGAATTTCCATAAAATTAACAGGAACTCCGGTTAAGTAAGTATTAAAAAGACAACCGGTTGAATTAACAGGAAATTTTTCTCAGTGTAGAGGAGGCTCTCGAACAGATAATCGTCGTTTTATCAGAGGTGGCACGTTGAATCGTTGAATCTTGCAACGTTAACTTTCGTCCATTTACACCCACGTAAAGTATCGATTGCACCATAATGATCCCTTGATAATACCACAAAGCACTTTGGTCTGAAATCGTAAGAAATTGGCCAAAGGTAAGTGGAAAAAAGTCATCAGAATTCAGCATTTTCGACCTTTTAAGCTTCATTTATAACTTTGCTGTGACATTGCTGGGATTAAATCGCTCATCAAAAAAGTTCTATACGTGATTGAAATTGGTCTGGAAAGGTTGTACATGAGAAATTTATGAGCAATTTACTTTCTGATTTTTGGCCACTTTGTGACGATCTGAAACCAGTGCAATGATAGCATAATGTTATCTTAATGATCTTATACTGTAATCATAATGATATCATGTTGATTTTTGTTAATATGATAAAAAATAAAATGATAGAGGTCGTTTCACGAAAGTTGGCCGATAATTTTTGTTGGGTTTGTTTACTGCGCAGAGACGAGTTTGCGTTTTCGCGCATGTGCAAGAACACAAACTCGTCTTTGCGCAGCGAGCCGCATGATCGGTCGTCGGTCTTCTTTTGTGAAACGAGCTCTAGCATTTTGATAACAATGTGGTCCTCAGTGGGGCAGCTGCAAGGGTCTGAAATTGTGCGTTTTTGAAAAGAAAATGATAGTACTTGATGCGCTGAGAACAATGGTGCTTCTGGTTTGTTCCTAAGTGTCCCAGTTTCGGAGATACACACGTGTATAGTTGCCGAAAAACGTGTGCGTAGAGACAGCACTATGAGGAATATTCCCATTTAAAACAATATATTTTGGGCCGAAATATCATGTCCGGAACGATGGGACTTAATTAGAAACCGAAGACATCTTTGTTCTCAGCTCATCAAGTACTTTCATTTTCTTTATAAAAAACACAACGTTTCAGACCATTGCAACTGCCCCATTTACAATTATTAATACAATAGCATAATATTCTTTTTTACCACGGTTTGTATAGGTTCAAACGGCAAAAAAACATGGTCGTCAAATAGCACGAGCCACCACTTCTGAGCAGAGTTCAAAAGCAGCGGACTGTATGAAAGCGATGGTTATAAAGAGGCGGGGAGGAGATATTAAAACCACGGTATGAAAAACCGCAAGTAACGTCACACCGCACGCCGGTGACGGCGCAGCGTTGCCGTGGGGAATTCGCCTAGTTTCCATTCATTCCACGGTAAAGTATGCGAGTTTTTTATTTCAACAATCTGGCAACGATGACGCGGAAACGCGACAAGGACAAGGAACGCGAACAAACGAGTAGCGGAAAATGACGAATTATTTAACAAAACCCCCCGCTTTTTATCAAAGCTGGGTCATTCCATTTTAAATCAACCAGAGCCTGTGCTGCCTAGTCATGGATTTTGGAAATATTTTGTGGGGTGATTGTAACTACTTTTAGTAGCTCAAAACGTATTTTTTCATATTTTTTTAGCTTATGGCCCCTGAGATATAGGCAACCGGAAATTCAAAAATTGCGATTTTAGGCTTATCTTTGAACGCGCGCCACAGCCTTAATTCGCAACGGAAAGATACGGTTGAGGTCTCATTTTGATGCATTTTGCGTCCTCTTTTCATTGCTTTAGGTCGTTTTTCATTAATTGAAGGTTTTGCAGGTTGCATACCTATTTGATTTTTGGTGACCCTATTGCAATTTTTCCGATCTTTGATAATTTTTTTTAATAGGATAGCGTTGGTAGAAAAAATTCATACTTTCCAAGCTTTAAGTACACTACTAAGAGTACCTGCTCAAAAAAAATTGGATCTCCTGAGCAATTTTTTCTAGTTGAAAAAATTGCTTAAAGTCGGCTGAAATTAAGAAAGACCCAACTTTGAGGTTAAAAAAGTCGATGTGGGGATTCATGAAAAAATCTTAAAAAATAACTAAAATCACCGCTTTTATGTCTACTTTCAATATCTGAAGTCGAAAGTTTGTGTATTTGATCGCTACAGTCGAATTTTTTTTTTTTCAAAATCGATAAAAATACAATTTGCTCGAACACGCGCGATCGAAGCGAATAGAAGAGCCAACTCTTTGAGGTTTAAAAATCTTGCAAAATCTCTAAAATGATCGCTTTTAAGTCCTTTTTCAACGCCTGAAGTCGAACATTTGATTACTGAAGCGCTTCGGTTGAAAAACAAGTTCTTAAAATCGGTAAAAACACAATTAGCACGGCCACAATCTGAGCTCAGTTCAGGGCATAGGGGCGTCGCGTGAAATTTTACCAATTTTACAAGCTTTCATTTCAACTGAAGCGCTTCAATAATCAGATGTTCGACTTCAGGCGTTGAAAAAGGACTTAAAAGCGATCATTTTAGAGATTTTGCAAGATTTTTAAACCTCAAAGAGTTGGCTCTTCTATTCGCTTCGATCGCGCGTGTTCGAGCAAATTGTATTTTTATCGATTTTGAAAAAAAAAAATTCGACTGTAGCGATCAAATACACAAACTTTCGACTTCAGATATTGAAAGTAGACATAAAAGCGGTGATTTTAGTTATTTTTTAAGATTTTTTCATGAATCCCCACATCGACTTTTTTAACCTCAAAGTTGGGTCTTTCTTAATTTCAGCCGACTTTAAGCAATTTTTTCAACTAGAAAAAATTGCTCAGGAGACCCAAATTTTTTTTTGAGCAGGTACTCTTAGTAGTGTACTTAAAGCTTGGAAAGTATGAATTTTTTCTACCAACGCTATCCTATTAAAAAAAATTATCAAAGATCGGAAAAATTGCAATAGGGTCACCAAAAATCAAATAGGTATGCAACCTGCAAAACCTTCAATTAATGAAAAACGACCTAAAGCAATGAAAAGAGGACGCAAAATGCATCAAAATGAGACCTCAACCGTATCTTTCCGTTGCGAATTAAGGCTGTGGCGCGCGTTCAAAGATAAGCCTAAAATCGCAATTTTTGAATTTCCGGTTGCCTATATCTCAGGGGCCATAAGCTAAAAAAATATGAAAAAATACGTTTTGAGCTACTAAAAGTAGTTACAATCACCCCACAAAATATTTCCAAAATCCATGACTAGGCAGCAACATATTCCATTAATTTTGGTTGATTTAAAATGGAATGACCCAGCTCTCTCTCGCGCACTGCTCTTACACACGGAATCAAAACGGCTCGAGAGCTTTCACAACGCAAAGTTCAACTTTTGAAAGACTCACTCTAATCATTTTAATGAACCCTTTCCGAACTTTTTTGCCCCCCCCCCCGACTTTCTTTTTTTTTCCTTCTTCGTCATTCGCGAGGAGATTACACCACTGCAAAAAGAGTACATTTAATAACAACTTTTATTCTATTATGCGGGTGGTCGGTCGGGGTTGAATGATCGATCAAACGTTGACAATGAAGGTGAGCATACTGTGAACACAATAAAAAGTGCGGTTGACAATTGAAGAATGGCAGGTTGGAATCTATAGTATGTCCAAGTCTTACCAAGCCCCAGTTGAAAAACGCGTGACTCATTTCGTTAAACAATAGGTCTGCTCGTCAGTTGTAGATGAACGGAATCGACTTTTGATTTATATGAGAGATTCTGAGAACCACAAGCTTTTAATTTCGAATTAATTATCAAATTAACCCTCTAAGGGCCAGGTTAGTTCAAAAGAAAGCCACTCTTCCGTTTATTTGGGGAACAGGGGAAGGTAGTTAACTGTTCGTACTTGGGGGAGTTGGAATTGCCTATACGATCCACTGAAGGCGCTCGAAGGCACCTTATCTTAATGTGTTTTCATCGAAAATCGCGTTTCCTCGAAATGAAGAATGAACCAATATGAAATAGACGAGGAGAAAACTGAATATACTCGGGCTTGGCCTATAAAGGGTTAAATATCAATCACCTTAAATTCAACTGATATAGGTCCGCAGACATCGACCGTCAGTTCACTCAGAATCGCTACATTCTCGAGAACGCAGGCACACTACCTACTTACGTGATAATAGCAAACCACACCGGACTCAGATCAGTACAGTCAAAAACAAAGAAGCAATTCTCACCTGCAACACACAAAAATAAATTCAATTAGACGATGAGAGAAGATCCTAAGAAATTTCAAAAGTTCAAAATTTTAAGATCCAAAATTTAAAGTACTTACAGGAAGCGTAGTCATTTTTGCTTGAGTTGGGTAAGCGTATCTGGAGGGTCCAAAGTCCGCAAGGTTAGAAGTAAAAACGTATACAAGAGGGCTCTACGAAGGACTGAAGGTTGTTCGAAAAGAACATTTCTCGCAAAGATGAGATATTTTATTGCACAAAGTGTCGTTCATTCTGTCTAAGGGTCAGCTTTTCAGTGAATCCAAAATGAACTCTTTAAGTACTTTCAGTCGAAAGTTATCACCGACAAAATGGACGCGATGTCGTGCTCGAATTTCAAGCAAATAGCAGTGATAATCGGCCCCGTGCATCAGTGGCGGTTTACGGGGGGGGGGGCTTCAGGGGCTCAAGTCCTTTATTTTTTTTGGAAAGAGGGCTTAAATAAATCGAGAATAAAAAATAGGAAAAAGATAAAAGGACAAAATGATGAAAAAGAAACCGTGTAAGTTCCATCCGCCGATACTTTACCGAACCATCACTCCTTCAAACAGCAAGAAAAAAACAAGAGATAATAAATTTTCGACTTTCCAAGGTCCAAACCCCAGTTTTCGACATACACTTCCACTTTTCAGTGTATATCAGGCCACTTTACGACAGTCCAATTACAGCGTGGGCAGCGTTCGATATCTCGCGGGGCCATCGCAAATAAATCGATATGTCGAGCCATTGGTGAAGCACGCCCACACGTTGATAGCCTATAGCGGGTAAAAACACGCCTGAAAAGACGAATATCAAGGTATAAAAAACAAGAGGGTGGAAACTTGAGAGGCTGGTGCAGAGGTCAAAAAATCTGGTGCCTAGAAAGCAAAGTGTTGGACAAACAGTTTAATGTATTCAGGGATGGAAACAGAAATAGAGGGATTTGGAAAGAAAAGGAAAAAGGCAAGGGAGAACCAATAAATCCATCCCGATTTCTCAAGAGCGCCTTCTAGCCCCCCTTTTTCTCTAGGCTTCATCCCTTCACTACGAGGGTCGCGGGGGGGGGGGGGGGGGTCCGGGGGTCCGCGGCGTGATCGAGACTCAGAGTAGCCAGTAAGAGGGTGAGAGACAAGGTGAGGGTGGATACTTGACTTTGAAACTTCGAGTGGCTATGAATCCGGTAACTTTTTATTTCTTTCACCTACAAGCGCCAAACGGCCTAGGGAGAGAGGACCACACTATAGATCCCGTGTGTGTCGAAGAGGTGAGTCAAATTCTGTTGACTTTTATTTCATTCAAAACTTTTAATTCTCAAGAGCCTGAATACAAAATCAAGCATCTATGCAAAATGCACAATGCACATCAAACAACTCACTATGGCACTTTTGAATACTTTAATTCGTGATTGACATGGATAAATTATCGTACGTTAGGGAAGTGCTTACAAGGGGGGGGGGGTTACCAGGAGCACAAAGATACATCAATCGAGGACATTTTTAATACTGTTATCAGAATGGGTCTGTTGCAAACTTTTGCTACAACGATTAAGAGTATTTACTCTAATGTAAAATCGTCTGGAAAGTCCATTTGTGGCATCAAAAAGTCATAAAATGCAATAATAAACTCACAAGAGGCGTTTAATGAAATCCAAGATGGCGGATAAATATTGAGCAATTTGTATGCATGCACCACGAACATCCAAGGATAGCCAACCTCACAATATCGATCACAACCGTTAACCAATCACAAACAAACACATAACCTCTATACCTCCGTCCTCCAGTGAGGTTGTCAAAGTTGGCCATCCTTGGATGTTCACGGTGCATGCATACAGATTGCTCGATATTTATCCGCCATCTTGGATTGCATTAAACGCCTCGTGTGAGTTTATTATTTCATTATATGACTTTCTGATGCCACCAATGGACTTTTCAGGCGATTTTGCATCAGATTATACACTCTTAATTGTTGTAGCAAAAGTTTGCAACAGACCCATTGCGACATTAGTACCATAATTCTTGAAAATTTAGAGGAAAGGTACTTTGACCATATTTTGATAGAAACACCGGAATTTTCTGGTGAAAATATCAGTTGACGGATCGTTATATTTCTTGAAGTATTATTAGAAATAAAGAATTACTTTCTTCAGTGCACTCAGGTGAGCTATTTAATTGTTTAATACGCGGGTAAAAAAAAAATCCAGATGGAGAACATTTTACGCCTTCTTATAAAAGTATGAAGGACTTCTAGGATTGGAACCACAACACAATCATTTACACTTTCAGCGAAGGAAATCCCTTCTATGAAGTTTGACCATACACACGTCCACGTTACGTGAACTTGGTAAAAGGCAGTTTTAGAAAAAACTCCCCTGGGCAAGGGGAAACCGAAGAAAAAATCAAGAAAAGTGAAGACTCGCACCTTAAAAACACGGATATGAATCAACCAATCATACGGCTGCAATCTGCACGAAAGTCGGAAGCTAATTCCCATCGCCGAAACCCTTTCTTCAATAAATACGTGAAAGTTGCTCCGGTGTGGAGAGGATGATATCGTGGACGAGGCTGGGTAGGGACGAGGCAACATATAGCGGTGGCGCCCAAACTGGGAGTCGAGTGAGTTATTTATTGCTCCCTGCGAGTCCTGCTGATTGTGAGTTCGGAGGAGTCGATGCTATCCCGGCACGACTCGAATGCGCCCGCACAACGGATCAAAATATGAAACTCTGTGGACATTAGTTCCAAAGCCCACGGGAGGGGGGGGGGCGACATCCTTCCCTCCACACCAAGACTTTTCTAGAAAAATACAATTGTTTTACATTTTCTCACCAGGAAAGTATAAAAATTTAGGACCTCAACTGGAAAAATGTGAACATTTTTGAAGACTCCTACAAAAAGTTTTAAATAGTTTTTGAGAAAATTAAAGAAACAGGGCCCAATAAATGTACGGTATACACGGTCCTCGGCCCCCAAGTCCGCCCCAAGTACTTCAACAAGCAGCGGCCACCAGCCAACGGACCACATCGGACCGTTTAAAAATGGCGAAACCACAAAACTAACCTCAAAATAGCACTAAGGATGAGTTGGAGAGGCTCTAGACCCGCCTCAAGTAACGTAAAGTTGGGAGCGCTCCCAGCATTCCGATGTGCCGTTAAAAAAATGTGAGGTTAGAATCGCCATTTTTAGGTACGACCTAAAGCCCGTTTGTACCGTACATTTATTGGGCCCTGATTCAGTTTCCCAATTTACGATTAAAATTTCCTGAAGTGACTAGATTTCATGAAATTCCCAGATAATTCCATGTTTTTCCTGATAATATCAAATTCCCTGACGATTTCAGATTTGTCAGGTTTTCCTCATTCTATAGACGCCCTGTTATAAATAGTTGGAACACCATTCAGTCGCTTAAAGGTGTTGGATACGAATTCGATTTTAGTTCCCTTCAAAGTATGGCGAAATTTACGGGTAAAATAAGCAAAAAAAATGTTAAATATTCCTCCTCTTCACCGTCGTTTACCTCGACTGCGACTGGAAAATTTTCAGTTTTTTTTTTCTTTTTTCCTTTCCTCCTCCCCCGATGCGGATAACCTCGCGCGTATAATGTGCCGATAAAATAAACTAATAAAAACCTCCTTTTCACACTCCCGACCGTATCCCAGTATCCCTACATCCATTTATCGCGCCAGCTATCATTGTTTCCCATTTTCACCCCTCTTTCGTTGTTGGGAAGAGGGAACGGGCTAGGTTGAATTTCCATGCGATTCGATTTCAGCTTGCATATACTAAACAGCGTGATGGGAGTCGCCGTTTCGCGACAGAATGTTTCGCCAAAATTGAGCGGGAAATTTTGTGATTTTTCGGTTTGTTTATTTCGCGCTCGCTTCTCTTGGTCGCATTTCTGCCTGACTGTGTGTTCAATTGGGGGAATCTATTTTACTTCTACGACCGATTGAGAACCTTTATTATCGTCAACAGCCCAGGACGGACAAAAAAAGTTTTTTTTTTTTTTTTTTTTTTTTTTTTTTTTTTTTTTTACGAAGTCAACAAATGTGGAGCCAAGATAAAGCAGATTTGTAAAAATAAATAGGAAAAAAAAGGGAAAAACTATATGGCTTGGAATCACCGCTTAAAATGTTGACTGTGAGAAAAGACCCATTTTAAGGAATCCGATAAAAAAAAACAAAAAACAAAAAAAGAAACCTTTAACCCTTGGGCCTAAAGTCATGACCTAAATAGTCGGTGCTTTTACAAGGAGGCGTTGTTTAATTTAACATTTTTTTATCTTCCATCAACAACTTTTTTCCCCTTATACTATCAGTGGTGAACCGACCAGTCAATCTTCTTGAAGTATTCAACCGTTTCCCAGATTGCACGCAAAATTGCGGGAAGAAAGCAAGACAATTTACGAATTGACTTTTCCTTTAAAAATGAAAAAGGAAAGCGATAGTTTGAAACGTTCCACTGAGTTACGCCTCTTTACAAAAGCACCGAAGAAATAGCAAACTAGGCAAATTTGGGAGTTATTGGATTTGCGAATCCTGCGAGAATTCGTTATGTTATGGCCCTTCCGGGCGACCAATTTTTTCCCAATTTGCTTGTTTCTCGAACGGTCACTCTTAAATAGGCCATTTTTGAGCTTCAAAAAAACGTATGCAAAGAAATTATACTTCGCGGCGCTTATCAAAGAGTGCACGATTAAAGAATCAAGCAAAACCGACCACATTTTCCCCGCAAAATTCCACAACTCAGCAAATTCTCACCATACTGATGTATCAAACTCCCAAAAATTCCCTTTGTACATTCGGCCATGGTTTCAAACGTTTTTAAGCACCCGTTAAACCCATTTATTTTTAATTTTTTTTTTTTTTTTTTTTTTTTCAAAATCCTTGAAATGGGCGTTTCTCATGTCCATAGGAACATTTCAGTGGCGTAGCGTGCCATGTGGCAACGTTGTACTGTGTCTATTTAACCCCATCTAAAAAGTCGAATGCGAAGGTGTTCACCGAAACACCCAATAGTTCGGCATTTTTCATGGGTTTAAATGGATGAACTGCAAGGTTGCCGAATCGCACGCTATGCCACTGGAACGTTTAAAGCGGCGGAGCCTCTCTAAAATTTGGCGACATTAAAAAATAAGCAGCATCCCCCCCTCCCGAAAACATACATAATTACAGCGACAGCCATGGGCACCCGGAGGGGGAACTCCCCCCCCCCCTGGAATTCAAAAAAGTCAAAATTTCACGATAAAAAATGAAAGGAAAAGAGAAAAGAAAATATTCATCGAAAGAGTAATAACTAATAGTTGATGAACTTCATTATTAGTTAATTTTGTAATTTTAAGGTGATTCCATGGCAAACTCCCGAAAATTTTAATCCGATAGATGGCGTTACTTGTCGCTGGCTCCGAAAATAGCGGTTTTTTGACGGTTTTCTCTGAACAGACGAATAATAGACAAAAAAATCGGAATGTCAGCACCTGCTTAATTTTTTGAGCCATAAACGGGCCAAATTGGTACTAAAATAAAGGCGTAACTATGCAAAGAAAAAATAATGTGTAATTTGAAGTTGTATCAGTAAAGATTACTTCTGTTTCACCTGTAATCTTTACTGATACAACTCCAAATTACACATGATTTTTTCTTTGCATAGTTACGCCTTTATTTTAGTACCAATTTGGCCCGTTTATGGCTCAAAAAATCAAGCAAAAAATTAAGCAGGTGCTGACATTCCGATTTTTTGTCTATTATTCGTCTGTTCAGAGAAGACAGCCGAAAACCGTCAAAAAACGGATATTTTCGGAGCCAGCGACAAGTAACGCCATCTATCGGATTAAAATTTCCGGGAGTTTGTCATGGAATCACCTTAACTAATTTTTTGCAAGGAATAGTAAAATTATACATTTTTCTTACTATCGTTGTCATCTGTTGTCCCTTTATCCATTAAATCAAATACGTCAAAATTATTATTATTATTAGATAAATCCTACAATGGGTTAGTAATTGTACACGATTTGGATGAAAAACAAAATCCCCCTTTTCTCTGGGGGGGGAGGGGGGTCTTCTAGACCTTCAATTGAGCTTCAACAAGTTTGCCCCCCCCTTGGAAATTTTTCCGCGGGCGCCCATGGGGACAGCATTATTCTCCAGTCTCCACCCCAATTTGTAAAAAGAAACGAGCAATATAAAAAGCAACACTCGGATGCAAGGAGCGACGACCACGTTCAAGGTGCAATTCCGCAATGAAAAAGTGGGGAAACCAATAATTCCAAGTTGATAAATTATTGTGAGACCTTAAATTATTTTATCATCCCCCTCCCCCTCCCCTCTTTTCTCTCTTTCTCTCTCGTGCCCCCGCTCCCCAAATCCACCGGCACTACTACGCTACGCTACGTTCGTATATCCTATATCCACTTCTCCTCCCTCCACCGCATGAAAAACGATCGAAAACGCTAAAACTCTTTTCCCCTCTTTTTGTACCCCGGTTTTTTCACTTCCGTTAGTCCCCAGCTTTCCATTTAAGACCCCTCCCCTACCCCTACCCCTACCCTACCTCACCTTAACCATTCCGTGGTAGAGAGGACCCCCTCCCTTTTCGCCCCTCATCACATCCGCCAATTGAATTTGCATTGAGAGACTCATACATCACCGGTTAATGTGTTGCACTTTGTAGTCAGAGTTTCCGCACAGTGAGTCAGACACAGAATTTCCCGGGTAAAATGTTCGAATAAAAATCCAAGATAATTAGCAGTAAACCGCGTGATGGCTTAAAAATGTGTAAAATCATTCATGCTTAGAGCTTGAAATAAGTCGAATAACGTGAATTTATCAAAAAAAAATATCAACTTTTAGATGTTTTTAAAACAAAACAAACAAACAAAAATTTCATGTCCAGAAAAATCTAGTTTTCTATCCAGTGAGTGTCTAACTGCTAACCAATAAATTCTGCGACTAATTCCACAAAAATTGCGTGTATCCAAACAAAACATATCACGTTCCAAAGCTACGTTAAGGTTCATATACAGGGTGTCTCAGACCACCTGGCAAGCTTTTATTGTGGCCAAACTAAGGCAAATATGAAAAATCGGTAAAACACGTGTAACGTATATCGACCCCAAAGAATTCGGGGAAAATATTTTCAGCCCCCCAAAACCACCCCTTGGGGGTTATTTAGGGGGGTGGGTACCCGTATCTCGAAAAAATCAAATGGAAAGGGTATGTTTTGACATTGGAATCTGATACGGCATAAAAAAATAAAACTTTTTCATCCCTGAGTTTTTTTTCTGAAAACCACCCTTTTTTGAGTTAGGGGTGGTTTTCAAAAAATTTAGGGGTAATCTTTGATTGACCGCTGTGACCCTCCAAATCATTGGATTTCAAAAAACTAAGAAGTTCCTGAAAGGGCAGACCAAGGGCTTTCTTTTGATGTATCACATGCCTATTTTTTGTGGAAAAGGGTACAAGGCCCCCTCACCCCAAAATTTGGGGGCTTCGGGGGGCCCTACGTAAAAATTGTCAAATGTAAAGGTATGCCTTGTGATACATCATTTGAAAGGTCTTTTAGAGACGAAAAAAATGATGCCCCCAAAAGTCGAAAAAACTACCCCCTTTCAAAATGGCGGCCGTTTTAAGATTTGGGGGCTCACGGGGGGACCTCCAGAAAAATGACCCAACATTGAGCGATGCATATCTAAAAAGGTCTTGAATAGAGAAAAATAATGGTTCAAACCGCGAGTCAATCCGACTTTTCAAACTAAAGTTACGCCCGATTGAAATTTAGGGGTAGTTGAGTTTCCAAGAAAGGCACCCCTAAATTTCAATCGGGCGTAACTTTGGTTTGAAAAGTCGGATTGACTCACGGTTTGAACCATTATTTTTCTCTATTCAAGACCTTTTTAGATATGCATCGCTCAATGTTGGGTCATTTTTCTGGAGGCCCCCCCGTGAGCCCCCAAATCTTAAAACGGCCACCATTTTGAAAGGGGGTAGTTTTCACGACTTTTGGGGGGTATCACTTTTTTGTCTCTAAAAGACCTTTCAAATGATGTATCACAAGGCATACCTTTACATTTGACAATTTTTACGTAGGGCCCCCCGAAGCCCCCAAATTTTGGGGTGAGGGGGCTTTGTACCCTTTTCCACAAAAAATAGGCATGTGATACATCAAAAGAAAGCCCTTGGTCTGCCCTTTCAGGAACTTCTTAGTTTTTTGAAATCCAATGATTTGGAGGGTCACAGCGGTCAATCAAAGATTACCCCTAAATTTTTTGAAAACCACCCCTAACTCAAAAAAGGGTGGTTTTCAGAAAAAAAACTCAGGGATGAAAAAGTTTTATTTTTTTATGCCGTATCAGATTCTAATGTCAAAACATACCCTTTCCATTTGATTTTTTCGAGATACGGGTACCCACCCCCCTAAATAACCCCCAAGGGGTGGTTTTGGGGGGCTGAAAATATTTTCCCCGAATTCTTTGGGGTCGATATACGTTACACGTGTTTTACCGATTTTTCATATTTGCCTTAGTTTGGCCACAATAAAAGCTTGCTAGGTGGTCTGAGACACCCTGTATTATAAGTACACGAGGTGCAGTGGCGGATCCAGAATTTTTTTCTGAGGAGGCACGCCTGTGAAATCTTGAAATTTGAAGCGTCGCGTCGGTAGAAGCACTTTCGGGCTATTGTACATAGGCTGTTCAAAAAATAATGCACATTCGGGTTTTTTGGGAGAACAAAAGTAGCTATCAAATAGCGGTTTGTGTGAGCTTAAAGTCCTTGTAATTTCCAATAAAACAAGACCAAGTAGAGCTCTGTAGCTTAAAAATTGACTGATATACAGGGTCTTGAAAATGGCATGTTGAAACTACCCCTCCAGGATTTTCAGCTATGTTTTCCAAGAAAAAAAAACAAAAACAAAACTAAATTAAATTGAAAAAATTGAGTGTTTTAATTGAAAAAATTTCAAGATCTTACTGACTGTGTGGCCGGTCAGCAGGCACAGCTTACAGGATGAAATATGCACAGTACTCAGTACTTGCGACTTTCCTGTTTGACTTTTCTGTTCTGTTAGACGCGTGTGCGCAGTGCGAACTTCCAAATTTTTTTCACGACGAATGCCGAGGAGAAAGAAGAGTAACGTCACGTTATTCATTATTTTTTTTGCGTGGTTTATCAGTGAGAGATGCTTTTAAAGAAATGAAAGAAGTGTATAAAGACAACTGTTTAGACCGATATTAAGACAACGACCATAAGTCGTTGGTTTAAATCCTTTTCTGAGGGTCAGGAATCAGTGAAACTTCTTCAGAAATCCGGTTTGAAAAAACGATTCTTCAGAAGTGGACAGAAAGACTGAGGCTTTGCGTGAAACATGATGGACAGTACTTCGAAAAAATTAAGAAAGAGGCGAGTCATTCGATGAAGACAACTAACTTCAGTCAATTTTAGTAAGATCTTGTAATTTTTGTCAATAAAAACATCAATTTTTTCAATTTTAATTTTGTTTTGTTTTTTGTTTTTTCTTGGAAAAAATAGCTGAAAATCCTGGAGGGGTAGTTTCAACATGCCATTTTCAAGACCCTATATATCAGTCAATTTTTAAGCTACAGAGCTCTACTTGGTCTTGTTTTATTGGAAATTACAAGGACTTTAAGCTCACACAAACCGCTTTTTGATAGCTGCTTTCGTTCTCCCAAAAAACCCGAATGTGCATTATTTTTTGAACAGCCTATGTATATTGAAAAAATGCAAAATTTGAGGCTTGGGGGGTGTACGTACCCCTCCCCCACGGTGAATCCGCCACTGTGACGCGGTTGTTGCGTCTTTGTAGTTCTCATATTCGGTTAAAACAGAGCACAGTTTCGCGTGGGTTGTTCAAAATTGACGATTCTTTGAAGTGATTATTCCTTTCCTGTGTTAACTATAGTATAGAGAATACTAGATTTTTAGATTTTTTAATGGACCGATCGTAACTACCGCAGGATTTTACTTTAGAATCAATATGCCATATTGCTGCAGCAGAAAAACCAAACACATCCATTTGTGCAGTCACAGAGACTGCTAAAATGGGAATTAATTTGAAATTATGATCTCACCGGTTGAGAAAGTTTAGTTCAGTGCATGACTGTGGAGCTATCGAAAAAACTCACGCATCTTGTCTTTTTTCAATCGGTGGAATCACCGGTAAATTAGAGACAAATCTACACATTTTTCGAAGTCAGTGACTGAGATTCGTCTCCATCGGAACAGAAAAGATTACGAACCAGAGTATTTTAATGCATTACAGTCATACTTTTGGTTAACCGCGAGGAAGCATCGGTGAATTGAAAAATGCTTTTGAATATACTTAAAAGGGCCGCTATGATGTCAGATGACTCCTTGGATTTCTGCTTGGGTATAGGCCACCTGCGATGCTAAAAGGAGTCGTCTGGTATTAATTTGTCCTTGAACGTGACCTCACACCTGCTTTCCTTCCATAACCAGTGGCGACGCGTGCAATCGGGTAACGTTGCATCCAATCCATTTAAAGTCATGAAAAATGTTGAAAAATGGGGGGGGGGGTGCCCGACGGGCACTGTGCATTCCCTAGAATCGATATATTTTACACAGGTTTAAACGGACTGAATGCAAAGTTGCCTGATCATGGGCGGAGCCAGCAATTTGGCAACTGTGGATTCTTCCCATTTGAATGTATGAGAAACGATCGATTAGAAATTGGGCCATGACCCTCTCGAGAATCGATTGTTTCTCATACATTCAAATGGGAAGAATCCACAGTTGCCAAATTGCTGGATCCGCCCATGTGCCTGATTGCGTGCGCCGTCACTATCATTAACATACAAAACGATGCACGATAGTTAGAATACGACAATTCAAAAGTGTTCAACAAAATAATTCAACGCAACTTGGCAACACAGTAACGTTTCATTGCAAAATGCGATTCGCGTGCTTCGAGCTTTTCCGCCATTCCGCCCGAGCCACCCTCGATATCTCATCTAATGTCAGCTTCTCATCCTCTGCTCTTTAACTTCCCCTTTCATTTTTATCTCCCCCCATCCCCATCTATATACCCTCCCCTATTTCACCTTGTCCTTTGTTTCTGTGCATTTTCTCTCGACAAGCACTCTATATATTTTTCTCTACTCTCCCACATCTGCTTTTTTTCTCTCCTTCCCCCACCTCCTCCCTTCTCTTTCTCCGTCGACTGTTTTGCACTTTGATTACAGCTTTCAAAGGTTCCAAGCGCTTAAGACTTGCATTTAATTACATTGTGATTGAAATTAATTAGTCGACGTAAAACAACTGACTTGTTGTCGCGGTCTTAGAGATTTTTTCTGACGTAAAACAAGGCACCGGTGTCTTTTGTTCTCTATTACGTGCGCGGCGTTTTTACAAAGATTTGCGGCTGCAATTGAGACCGTTTATAGCTTGGGTGGATCCAGCAATCTGGCAACCATGCATTCTCTACATTTGCACGCATGAGAAACAATCGATTCTTGAGGGGCCATGGCCCTTTCACTCATCGATTGTTTTCCATACATTCAAATGGATGGAATCCACCGTTGTGAGATTGCTAGATCCGCCTTTGCGTTTATGCTCGGAATGGGTTTACAAAACATCGGGAGCATTTCAAGGTGGGGGGGGGGGGGGTGAGAAATGCGCCTAAGAAACTATCAATGGTCCCTAAGATGTGAGGACTTTAGTAAAATTGATCCTAAGCTTTTCGTTCATCATAATTTGTATTCTTTTTTTATGTTGTTTCTTTTCAAGCACTTACTTACTTACTTCCTTAATTGTTTATATCGAACTTTACTTTAGCCTATAACCAAAAGCTGTCAAGCAGACAAATCTAGTGATATTTCCATAAACGGTTTTCTATGACCGATTCTCTTGCTACAATTTTTTGTAGCGAGAAAGCACAATGGCGTGATTTGAGAACGCAGCACGCTGCGCTTTAAGTAAACTTCTGAGCGGCATGCTATTATTTATGCCTAAAGGCATTTAACAAACAAGCCACTTGTAAAATGCCTGAGCATGTAAATTGCCTGCAACACATACATGCACGGGTGATCCATCTGAGCTTTGAGCTTTTTCTCTTATTTCAGACTTTACACGGGCTCGTCGTTTTTTTCTTTTCGCAGAATTTTACATACGATTTGACAATCCATTTCATCTAAACAGAAAAACCTCGCAAGAGCTCTATTGTTTCTCGAACGTACGCAAGAACACAACTATAGTGTAAACATGCTTATGAATGGAATTCGACAGTCGCGACAAAGCCTCGGTACGTTTACACACTAACACACATACGGTTCATTATCCGTTGAAAATCGCGGTTCCACCCGCATCCAAAGCCGCACGCATATTAAGTACGCGTTTTTTTTTTTTTTTTTTTTTTTTTTTTTTTTTTTTTTTTTTTTTTTTTTTTTTTTTTACATTGTTCGACATGGTAATTACAGTTACGATCCATTTATGACTTGAATCGTGCCAAGGCAAGTCGAGGGGGGGGGCGAAGTTTGAATTCAGATGTGTTATTAAATTAATCCGGATTATGGAAATTCTGACAACGAATTCACGCCTCGACATACGCGAGTGGCTTATCTGCGCCCCGTGAGTATTAGGAGGCTTTGGTGGGGGGTGGGGGCAGAAAAAAGACGACGAAGGGGTGGGGGGAGGGGGGAGTGAGAAAAGTGTTAACTTGTTCGGCACCGCAAACCGGCACGCACCGCGGAAAAATAGAGAAAAATGTTAGACTAAGAGCTGGGGTTGGGCTGGCTCACAGGGCGCGTTTATGAATCAAGGGGCTTTTTCAGACTAATAGCTTAATTAATCCACTGTGGTGAAGGGTGTGTGAAAATATGAACTGCCGCAGTCAAATAACAAATGAATCATTGCTCTACTTGAGTCAACGATAAAATTGTACGACAGAAAACGGTTCTCGAGCAAACAATACTAAGTATTATACGCACTAGTCTGCGGAAAAGTATACATGTCTCGTTTGTTTGGAAAAACTAAGCGAACGTCACAAAAAAAGAGTAAAATATCGAATAATTAATTGCCCTCCCTCCTCTAAGAGTAAAATATCGAACAATTGCCCTCCCTCCTCTTGAATACGAAAAAGAGGTAATCGTAATAGTGTAATAAAAATACTTTGAGGGGGGTGGGAGATTTCTAACTCAATCTTTAGTACGGGAAGGGGGGAGGGGGAAGGGGGGTGGGGTGTGAATACTGTCTATAATATAAATACATCAGCATGCAAAAAAATCGGGGTTTCGGGTGGTGGTGACTTAGTGGCGTATGCAGGATTTTTGTTGGTAGGGACTTGCACTGATGAACGTTTGAGTGATATTTATTCCCTTTTTCCCTTCCTACCATCTCCTAGAAATTTGAGGTCTGGCGCGACGTTAAACCCCTGAGCTGCCACTGCGTACGCCATTGTGTAATGTGTAACCACCAAAATTAACTAATAACAACTGTTCCCACCCGAAACGAGTTATGACTTTTGAGGGGCTGTTTCAAGCAAATTTTCAATAAGTTTTCAAACGAGCAGCACGGAGACAAATGCTCTGATAAAAATGGCCAGAATTCTAATAAAAAGTTTCCCCAAAGAAAATCTGGCAGTTTTCAGGAGATCTCTGGTCTTATAAAGATGAATTTCAGCCGAAAGAATCAGCATTATATTGAAAAAGACTAGAATCGTCCGGAACACTGTAGGAATTCCTTATTTTCGAAAACTTTTGTTTAGAATTCTGGCCATTTTTAGCTGAAAAAATGTCTCCGCGAGAAACGTCTTCAAACCTTTCAAACACATCGATGCAAACAAGTTCAAGAGCATTCAAAAATAGACCCTCTTTAATTCCACCTTGGTAAAATAGTCGATATTTAGGTGGTGCATTGCACCCCCAAGAATTCGATACTTTTGCATAGGCTTAAAGGAAAAAAACATATGGTTACCAAACTACACGAGCCGCCACTGGCGCACTGAAAAAAAAGATTACCAGAGGCATGAAAATATGTGAACCTATGGAGGGGTTATTCCAATTACCAGAATTCTAGTGTTTGTACTACAATTCTAGACATTTTTTTTTTTTTTTTTTTTTTTTTTTTTTTTTTTTTTTTTTTTTTAGGAAATTCTATAGTTCTATGGCTATATTCTGGATATACACCAGGATTTTCTGGCCAAAGTACTAGAATTTCCGTCGTTCACACATCGTTGTGCTTCTGGTAATATGACTAAAATTTGTTATTATGACTCTCACTTTTTCTTCAGTGTGTGGTGGCGGGTGATGCAAAGATTACAAAAACACATGTGATCAAGCAGAACTAGTACTATCATAGAAAGTGTTGACGAGGGAGTGAGAGACCTGATAAGATAAGATTCTAAGACAATGACCAGAATTCTAGTGCTTGTACCATAGTTCTTGACATTTTTTAGTAAATTCTAGTTGTACGACCATATTCTGGTATTAACACCAGAGCTTTCTGGTCAGAGCACTAGACTTTCCGTCGTTCACATATCGTTGTGCTTCTGGTAATATGACTGAAATGTGTTATTATGACAATCACATTTTTTCAGTGTGTCGTGGCGGGTGATGCAAAGATTACAGAAACACATGTAATCAAGCAGAACTATTATCGGTGAAAGTGTCAACGAGGGAGTATGAGACCCATAAGGTTCTTTGCCCAATAAACGCTGGACAAGGACGCGGAAACGTACGAGAACGAAGGATCGAGAAGGAAAGGAGAGGGACACGCAGGAGATTTAAAGGCGCTTAAGATAAGAGAATCGTGGGAGCGTTAACTTTGATAAAAGGTGAGCGCAAAGAAAGATCGCTTGAATTGGTTCCTTCGTTTGTTGGCGCGCGAAGGCAAGGGTGAGTAGAGGGCGGTGAGGTTAAAGGGCGCCGGTGCCGGTGAAAGAGCGAAGGGGGTAATAATTCTTGTGCCCCTTCATTTTTTCCTCCCTCCCCCTCCCCCTCCCGCTTCTCCAAGGGTCCCTTCCCTCTTTCTCTTTTTTATTGTGCTTCCTAATTGTATCATTCTCTTTTTGGGATATGTGTGAGAGCCGAGTGGTGTTGTGCGGGTTGCTGTACACGCGCCTGCAACGCGCGCGGCACTGAAATTCATTGTGCTACGCTCAATGGGGTGATCTGTAATCTTTTCACGGCTGAGAGCTCTGAGAGCTTGTTTCAAAAGTGTAGGCGCACCTATAGACCATAATCTTAGGCGATTTTTGAATTTTCATTCCTTCGTGTAAACAAAACTTTGATTTTTCGACTTTCGTAAAGAAATTGCGGGAAATTGCAAGGAAATCGGAATCCTTGGTTTTTTTTTTCTCTTTCTTTTTTCGAGATTTATTTAGCTAATGTTCACATTTTTATTTTTTTTATTAGAAACCTACACAGCCCCATCTGTGGACTAAAGTTGATTATACGTAGGCATTTTTTGTTCATTATCAGAAGACACCAAAGACGTTATAAACATCCATGCTCCAAGCACTCATTGTCAGATTCCCACTGTAATCTTTCGCCGTGGACTGACTTTTAACCCTTTACGAATCAGGGCCCAATAAATGTACGGTACAAACGGGCTTTAGGTCGTACCTAAAAATGACGATTCCAACCTCCTATTTCTTTAACGGCACATCGGAATGTTGGGAGCGCTCCCATTTTTACGTAACTGGGGGTGGGTCTAGAGCCTCTCCAACCCACCCAAAGTGCTATTTTGAGGTTAGTTTTGTGGTTTCGCTATTTTTAAACGGTCCCATGCGGTCCGTTGGCTGGTGGCCGATGCTTGTTGAAGTACTTAGGGCGGACTTGGGGCCGAGGACCGTGTGTACCGTACATTTATTGGGTCAAGGTTTGATTAAAAGAACGCCGCTCTTCCGTTGATACGAGGAGGGTCGTCAACTGTTCGTACTCAGGGGAGTTGGAATTGCCTATACGATACATTGAAGGCGCCTGAACGAAACCTCATCTTGTAGGAGAAAAACGAGTATACTAGGGCTTGGTCCATAAGACGTTAAGGAGTCCAAGTGACACAGGACTGCCGTTTTGCGTATAATCAATGCCATTTTTCTATTCACCGATGATTCCACCGGTTGAGAAAAGATCACACAGTTCAGTTCAGCGTATGACTGTAATGCACGAAAATACTCTGATTTGTAATCTTTCCTTAATCGGTGGAAACTCCGTTGATTAATTAAAATATCCGCAAGTTTTTTAAAGTCATCGACGACTCCACCGGTTGAGAAAAGATTACAGATGCGAGTATTTTAGTTTATCACAGTCATGCACTGAACTGAACTGTGTAATCTTTTCTCAACCGGTGGAATCATCGGTGAATTGAAAAATAGCATTGATTATACGCAAAACGGCAGCCCTGAAGTGACAAGACCAGTGAAAAATTTGATGCCTCTACCGAGATTCGAGCCCGGGACCTATGGATTGCCAGTCAGGAGTTCTGACCATCAATGGAGCCACCGGGGCCAGCTTAGTCCTTGTTTTCAAAGAATCTTCAACTTCTGTGAATCTCTTTCACGATTTTCAACGATCCCGCGCACCACTGTACGAGAGTGAGAGGGTTGAGGGGGCCGGAATCATACGCAAGAGTGGTGTAAAGGTGCTTGGTGTTAGGTGAATGGTGGTGGATGGTGCTCTGAATTCATGGTGACGAGCGACGAAGAGACGAGCTTCACGGGAATGGCTCCATTACCGGTCTCCCCTTCGAGAGAACATTATTCGTTCCGACGTCATTTTGGATTGTGCGGGAGGAGGGGAGGGCCGAGGGGGTTCCTGGAGGTGGCGGTTATACCTTTTATAACCACCGTCCGGCCCCGTTGCAACATCTATTTTACATACGACAAGGATCCATAGATATAGTTATAGGTCCATAGATTAATAACCGACTACGAACAGTAAAAATGTGTTGAGCGCCTTCAATCTAAGTAGACGCAATTGGCTGTGATTTACATGCAAAACGCGTGCGCGACAAGGGTCTCTTGATGGGCTAATTAGACCGTAGCAATCAAAGGTGGACGAAATGAAGGCCACTGACCCTCTGTTAGTATCTAAATGTGCTTATTTTTTATTGCAGATATTCCTCTTGAAATTTACATTTGAGAACCAGGCAGTGACTTCGGCTTAGCTTTCTTGATCATCGAAAACGTTCAAAGGATCAGCGTTCCCTGTATGCGGTTTTTTACTTCGTCTACTTAAGAGCTGACACATTGGTATCAAGTCCGTTGTCTCATATAAATTAATATTCTTGGGAAACTGTCAAGATGTCTGGTGAAACTACCGGAGAAAAGTGAGTATTCAAATGTTTGTCACCTAATTTTTTACAAGGGGGATATTCCAAAAGTTATTTGCTTAGGTTCGAAAAATTACTTTACTGAATAATGCAAGGTGCTGCAGCAGTTTGACTGTTAAACTCTTATCACTTATTAATATGAGGCACCAAGGTATATGGAGGAACAGGTATGAATAGGAGGCGGAGATTAAGGGGTTTTTAAGCTTTCCCGCCAATCGATGACAACGCGCTTCCTTTGGCAATGACGCGACGATTAACTCCTTTATCCATAAAATACCGCGGGACCTCACGTTAGAATGTAAGCAAATGACTCGTTGACCAATCAGAGATTTTCTACCCTAGATTTTCTACAGTGTATAGAGTCTACGCGCAGTGACCCTACAGCCTACAAGACGCCAAGACGCCGACCAGGAAAAAAGGGTTCAATGGTTTACTTAGAGTTTACGTCCTATATCGCAACGGAAAAGTTGGAGAAAATATCGCTAGCTTTGGAAAAATGTAGACCAAAAGTTGGGGGTATATTCAACAGCTTCGGAGTCTTCTCTTACCATGACCATTGACCAATGACCATGAGTCTAAATTCCGATGACATTTTCCTCAAAGTTGGAACAATTCCCTCATCATTGCTGGTGCAATAGGCCGTAAACTTTGCGGAAATAGTCCCAACTTTTTCCCCCCGGAATCAATAGCACAGAATAATACAAACATCAGAATGGAAACTCCCATGAGAGCCAATGGAAGCAAGATTTGGAATTTAACTGCACAAACTGGAATCTATGCCTACCCACTTCTTAAAATGATGGACGTGTTTTTCGAGGTGATATTTACAGTCAAAGTTGACGCTCAACAAATCACAACTCGGCTGGTTGCCGAAGATTGTCGGAAACGCTCACTTTCCAACAAGATAGACCCGAATGTAACCGAACTAACATATTCTTCAAAATTAATTTTAGTCTCCATTCTGATTGTAGTATTCTATAGTACATATTTCTCGGTCTGTTTTCATGAGTGCTTCAGTACCTCTGAGTCTATGTGCATGATTAGTTCATCCTTCCTCATTGGGCGCCTCACAACGCTCCTGATTGGCTAGGAATGGTTTTGTTAACTCTAACGATTTGTATCCCCCGAAAGGCTCCGAACGTTAGATCTTCACCCAAACCTAATAATAAAACATGCTGGGTCATAGCCGTAGCAAGTATGTTGTCTTTCTCTCTCTCTGAGCCCATTTGAACATACATATATTGTGTCAGAAAAGGATGAATATACACTGAGAAAAATTTTCCTGTTGATTCAACCGGACAACTGTTTAAAACTTACCTAACCAGAATTCCTGTAGTTTTATCAAGAATTGCTATTAATTTAACAGGAATTCCTGTTATTTCGTTGATAATTCCTATTATTACTTGACTGGAATGGGGCTCTTGCAAACTTTTGCTGTGAGCAAATGAATAGTCCATTCTGATGTAAAAACCAGCGATAATCACGAAAATCACGCTGAGAAAGTTTAAAATTCGGTAATAAACCTACATAACTTCATAAATGACAAGATCGTAATGGCGGTTCACAGCAGGTATCATGGGAGATTCCTATCTAATATGCCACTTTTTCTTTGGAAACACAGAGGTATGTCTCAAATTAGATAGGAATCTCGCATGATACCTGCGTCGAACCGCCATTTAGCTCGATTCTGAGAGTGAATTTCGTGATTTTTTAGTGTACTCATCGTCATTTTTACAGGTTATTATGCAAGAATCAACTCTTCAATCCCATGTAGCAGAAGTTCGCAAGATCCCAATCTCGTTTAAATAACAGTATTTCTTGTTCAAATAACAAAGATTGCAGTTGGGTAAAAATATTAACTAGACGTCCGGTTACGACAAAAAGAAATTTTTCTCAGAGAAGGGGCTATCACGTGACAGCACTTCAGCTTCGGTTTCTCTCCTTTTCTAACACATGCGTTCAAAAGGGCTAAGGAAGAGAGAGAGAGAGAGAGAGAGAGAGAGAGAGAGAGAGAGAGAGAGAGAGAGAGAGAGAGAGAGAGAGAGAGAGAGAGAGAGAGAGAGAGAGAGGAGAGAGAGAGAGAGAGGAGAGAGAGAGAGAGAGAGAGAGAGAGAGAGAGAGAGAGAGAGAGAGAGAGAGAGAGAGTATCCTGGCTACGGCTATGTGCTGAGTAATCAGAGTAATCGATTATGTGGGAATTCCAGTAATGTTCAAACGATTCATATATAATAGCGAGCGGGTAAATTTGACAACACTGTAAAAACAGACGATCTCCAAACGCGCGTGCGAGCGTGAGCTTCGAGCCTCGCCACGCAGACCATTTGTTTCTGTTTCTACTCGGATGCTGCAATTCTTCCCTGCCCGCTCTTCCCGAGTCTCGATTCTTTATCTCGGGATACAATTTGAACGCAAACCCGGCCGTTAAACCTCAAGAATTACCGCTTCAATTTCCATCTTCGTCCACCCCCTTCCCCCTCCACTTTTCCATACCGAACCATACCATACCACACCACACCACACGCCCTCAAAAGTCGAACCTATCCCTTTTTCTGTGCCCAGGGACTCCTTCCCGAATTCGACCCTTGAACCTGCGTCCCGCGCTTACGCGCTTTTATACGCGACACGAAATTATACTGTAAGACCGCGGGGGTGAATGAAAACGAATTGCGCGAGAATACAGCATGAATAAAAGTAGGTACTAACATTACTTACTGATGAAAATAAACGAATACAATGCTGAAAGAAAGGGATTGGGGGAGGGGGGGGGGGTTAAAAATAAGGGTGAAACTCAACAAGCTATACCTATAGAAAGGCGACGCCATGTTATAAATGAAAGTGAGTGTTAGTGAGGGAGTATAAACTGAAAGTTTGCTTGCCTCTTATTTTAAGACTTTAAATCGAAAAGTGTATAATTAATCCAGTCTAAAATGGTTTTAAACGAAAGTTAAGAGGGAATTAAACAAAAAAGGATCGTTTTTAGCATTTATTTCTTGATTTAATAACCAAAATTTCCGTTCATAAATGCACAAAAAAAATGTTGGGGGAAGTACATTGAATCAGAATTTGCTTGGAACTAGAGATCCTCGGACGGAAATTAATCGATACGATAAATGAATCGTATAGTTCGAAAACACGCCATCGTCATTTTTAAGGAAACTACAAAAACTGTGCAGCTCGGGCGGAAAAGTCATTGCAGAAAAAATCTTTTTGGTGATAAGCAAGGTATTTTAGTACTTCTTCCTTAACACCGAAAAGATTTTTTCTGCATTGACTTTTCCGCCAGCGCTGCACAGTTTTTGTAGTTTCCTTAAAAATGACGATGGCGTGTTTTCGAACTATACGATTCAAATCTCTGAACTAAAGCAGTCATTAATAATGAGAGCCCGATTCTGAGAGTGAATTTCGTGATTTTTTTGTGTATACTCTTCGTCATTTTTACTAGTTTTCATGGAAGAATCAACTCTTCAATCCCCTGTAGCAACAGTTTGCAAGAGCCCCATTATTTATAAGTTAGTGATTAATTGTATATGTACATATTTGATCTGTATCATGCATAGCCACGAGGCTCAAATAAATTAATTAAAATAAATAAATATATGTTCTCACGGAATTATACATTAGAATCAATGTGCCATGCCGTATTGCTGTAGCAAAAGTGCAGCAGACCCACTCAAAAATTTATAAGATCTAAAGCAAATTTAAGCGATCGAATATAATTCACTTCAAGATTTGATGATTGCTAACTGATGCCGCGGATCGGTGAAAAATCTAGCCAATGAGAGTGGAGAGTGAACTTCTGAACGATATTCTCGTGAAAATGAAAACTGCGATAGTAATATTCCATAACATAACCTCTTAATCAGTTCTGAATGACACGTCCATTTTAAAAAAAAAAAAAAAAAAAAAAAACTAGGTTTTTTGAAGCTAAAATTATGTTTGTCTCATAGGAAAATTATTTCTACGCATGGTCTGTATACAATTAACTCCATTCGAAAAGTGTGTCGTTTCTGAAATTATCGTGGCGAAAGGAGTCAAAAAGGATAGAAGATGAGATTTCTGACACCGGTTGCAACAATTCGAAATCGAATCTACCTCCGGAGGTGAATTCGAAATTTCCAATTGTTGGAATCCAACGTTCTCCGGTGAGACCAACGAAACAATCGAATATCATCAAAATAAAATGCAAATCCATCGAATATCATACGACGGTGAATGATATTCGATCGCGAAAATTCGCTTCTAGGTCGCGGCGATTCGTCAACGCTGCTCAGCGGGAGAGAATTAGGGAGTAATGAGACGCTTGAACTGAACTGAAAACTTAAAACAAGTTAGTCACGGGGTTATTTTATCTGAACATTACTATACCGTCAGCATTCGACTCGTCGCCGCTTATTTGTCTTCATTTAGAAATTTCAGAATATTATCTTTGCCGAACAGCTAAATTCGCAGGCCTCCGTCGCCCTTCTCTTGCTCCCTTAACAGTCCCCCGACTGACACCAACCACCGCAGAACGACATTTACCGGTGAGCAACGAGAGCTCGAGTACCGAATTCTGCGCGGCCTCAACTGCTGAAAGCATATATAGATATACGATACGCTTCTAATTGTTCCACCCCCACCCCCTCTTTTAAAGCTTACGTACATTTCTGCCTTTTCGACACCGTTGTCATTTTCTCCAGCAAAGTAGGTCTGTTCCAGAATCGGGCAAATGGGGGTGGTAATAGATTACACGATGGGGCAGTTGCAAGGGTCTGAAATGATAAGTGTTTTATAAAGGAAATAAAAGTACTTGATGAGCTGAGCACAAAGATGCCTTTGGTTTCTAAGTATTTCCCATTGTTCCGGAGATGAGATTTTGGCCCAAAATACATTGTTTTAAATGGGAATTTTGCGTAGTGACGTCACTACGCCCACAATTTCTAACAATTTTACACGCGTGTATCTCCAAAACCTGGACGCTTATGAAAAAAACCAAAGGCACCATTGTTCTTAGCTCATCAAGTGTTATAATTTTAACTATACAAAACACCAAATTTCAGACCCTTGCAACTGCCCCATTACCGAGTAACTGTAATCGTCGTTTTTTTCGGAGGGTGATTTTATGGGTCATCAATGTTGATTTTTTACAAGCCACCCATCATATTAGTTGCAGAAGAATTAGATGTAATCGAAAAGAACCTAAAGTTTACCTACTGTTTATCTGTGAAGAATGCATTTAATTACCATTCAAAGGTTTGACGATTACCGATTATACCCAGTAATCGAGAAATCGGTTACACTCCTATTTGCCCAACTCTGGTCTGTTCTATACGAAATGCATCGATACAAAAAACGATTTTATTGATAGATTCATTGATCCATTTAAGATTGGCTCACAGATTTACATACAAATATCTTGAGAAATTCGAACTGTCCGGAAATACATTGAATACCCTGGCCAGTAGAAAGGAGAGGAAAGATTACTGAATTTGGAAAGCATAGCTTATAGTTTTATAGCTAATAAAATGATATGGTTCATTTCAGAAGTGTAGACACAGCTCACCGATAATCTTTGGCGAATTTCCAATTTTCATTCGTTCAAATAAAAAAGACAAAACTTGCCGGCAACTTTGACCTTTTAATTTTAAAGCGTTTCTCAAAGAAAATCCGACGCTTGAATTCATTTTCATTTGATTTTAATGTATAATAAGAGAAGTAACGCTGGAAATTTCCAAAGATCATCGGTCTAAGTGCGCATACACTTCTAAAACGACATCTAACTAGTTATCTGAAGTCACAAATGAAGACTACACAGAAAGAACATGAACGTATAGCAAGTAACTTTGACACGTGGCACCGATTTCAAAACGTTTCTACAGTCAAACAGAAATGGCAGGAAAGCTTTTTGCTTCGTTTTTATCGCAAATATTCCTCATATTGCCAACAATTTTTTCTGCGTGAAAACTATTTCGTACAATTTTTCTGTAAAAAAAAAATTATGAAAAAAAGTTGCAAAATTATGGACGTCAGGACGTACTCGTACTTTCAACCAGAATATTATTTCACTTCTTCGGTTCAATTTGTTACATTGGTGTGATAAACTGTTATTTTGAATGAATAATTCACTATAGATGTCAGGGGGGGGGGGATAAAAAAAAGAGAGATGAGAGGGAACGCAAAAAAGAAGAAAAAAGGAACCAGGCGATTCAACTAAACTACGAGTGCGTCGATTTAAAAAGATCCCTGATCTGATTAAAAACGGGAGAGCCAACATAGAATAACCTAGAGTCGCCTGTATATGAAAGAGTCTGGACACGTGAAGAAGTCGAAGGAGGCGTGTACGTCTCCTCGTAGGGGTGTTCCAACGGTTTTCTTATGGAGAATAGCACCGAACGCCTCCTTGAGCTCCGTGACAGCCTAAAATCCAGCAGCCAATCAGAATCTATACCCCGTATGGCGAGACTCTTCGATATACATGGACTCTAACATAACCTTCCGTCATTGTCTTCGTTTCATAACATTTTCGCTTAAAGTGAAACAGGAGACAGAGAGTTGAGTTGAGTCTTCATCCTTCGAAACATTTTTTGGCACGCTTGCTTACGCTACGCGCGCAGTCCTGTCGCGAGTCAGCGGCCGGCGACGGGAAGATAACAATTGTTGCTTCGCAGTCGCTGAAATTGCTTCCACTAGCAATGAAGGCACTGCCTCATAACTCACATTCTTCCACACATCCGCGTGTAAACGAGAACGTGAACTTCCTCCTGTATTCGTCTTGTATTCGTTTATTTTTTTCCCGGAGATGGTAATAAATACATTTATCAGCCTCCTTCATCACTGATGGTTTTTTTTTTTACTTTTTTTCTTTTTTTCTTCTTTCTTCGGTAAGAGGCGTTCAAGCAGACGATGTTCCGGCTTTCCATTCAGGCAGAGGATGTTAGATATATCTCTATACAAGGGCCTGGAATAAAATAAATATTGGAAGCATCGAAATACCCTTTTAAAAATATTTCATGGAGAAAGTGACTACCGGGCCGTTATCCACCTTTTTTTGTTAATAAATCAAAATACTTTGAAACCAGGTTTCAAAAGTTCAACAATGCAACAATAACTCTGTGTTATCTAGAGCTATGAAATATTAATGATGAAAAACCGAAGTGCTCTGCCCGAAAAAAATTGCATCTGATAAAACTGATTTCTCAGGGTTTTGGCCTGGACACATAAGCTGAAAAAGGAAAAAAATAATAAGGCCATATTCCGAGGCTCTCAAATTCAAATGCAATGGGTCTGTTGTAAAATTTTCCTACACAGAGCGAATTATGTTTTTAATCCAAAGTGTATTTTGTTTGTGTTAATGAAACTGCACAGTGAAATATCGACTAAGGGGAACCCAAGGAAAATGTCTGCTGCAACAAGTAAAATATTCCTTGTTGAGACAGTGATTCTCCTTCATGCAACAAAACTTTACTTCGCACAAGGAAAACTGTCACACGTGAACTTTTTTCCTTGCTTTTAAAGAAGTGATTTTTTCCTGAGCACAGCGTTTTGGAGGGTCGATTTCGTAAGGGAAATCACTTGAAATAACGTTGAGAACATCAGGAAGTTCTAAAATTCATTCACTAACTCAAAACATGTGTTTAGCTGAATTACAAGATGGTGGTCGAATGAGTGGGTGACAATCGGGGAGTCCCATCTAATCGCAACTTTCTATGCAGAGAAAAGTGATTCGTCATGGAGAAAACTGTAATTAGATGGGAATCCCCCGTTGTCACCCATTCATTCAACCACCATATCTTGTAATTTTATTAAATGCAAATATTGAGTTTGTGGGTGGATTTTGGAACTTTCTGATGCTCTCAATGTCATTTTCAAGTGATTTTATATCAACCCTCCAAAACGGTGTAGAAATAGATTATAACAAACCCATTTATTTCCATATTTTCATGTCCAAAGGTGTTTGAAAAATATCAAGTGCAATACCGCGAACTTCCCCCGCGGTGAATGAGAGAGGGTCAGAGCTTCTCTTCATTCGATTAATGAAATGAGTTGAATACACGACTGAATCTTTTTTCAGCCATCAACTTTAAAAACATCATTTTAAAGGCAAAACGATTTTTTTTTTTTTTTTATCTGTGTCGAACGAATGCCAAACATTTTAACATCGCACTTTTCTAAACATCCGCCGTTTAAAAAAAAAAAAAAAAAAAAAATCTCGTCAAAGGGTCTTTTTTGATGATCGTGACATGAATGCATGAAGTATTTTGACGGATAAAAAAACTGAACAGCCCTTCGATAAATTAACAATCGTACAAAATATTAATTTGAAAGGATTGACGGTGGGATTACTAGCGTCGAACATTGGAGTGGTGCGTGGCATAGAGGATTAATATGATGGGCGACTAAGTGATATTGACGCGAGCGGGGGGAAAAAAAATTGCAAAATAAAAAAAAAAAATAGAAGAGAAAGAAAAAACAGATAATTTCCCATGCACTACAGTTCAGAATAGCAGCAAAAAGGGCGAAAAAATAAGGCGATAGAAGGTGTAGCACTCAAAAAACCGATAGGCACTGGCACGGACGAGGACGTGCGAGCAATCCCGCTGCACGCATGTGAATCGCGGGTTGCGGGTCTGCCGTTTCCAAGGCGCATTTTATATTCGCCCCCTTTATTTTTTTTTATTCTTTTTTCGTTTAGTTTTCAACAACGGAGGGAGTGAGTGAGTGAGTGAGTGAGTGAGAGAGCGAGGGATGAGGAATACCAATTAGCTCTCGAGCAACGCGCATTTTTAAGTAGCTTCACCTTAACCGCTCGATCCATTTGTGCGAGGAGCGTTTAAAAGTTGTTGTCACCGGTCTCTACTAGATGGGGTGAGGGAGGGCGGGCGGGGGCGTTGGAAATGATATCGGAATCGAATCCGAACTACGCACCATGCGTTCGATGCTACTCGACAGTAATAGCGACCCTTGTTGCCAACATAACATTTTTTTCCACGATTTTCAAACTGACGCGGTTCTGTCGCGTCGATACGCGTAAGAAGCACATCTAGACTAGACGATCTCGTCATCCACTAAGAAAAATCGTCGACTAAAATTGGCCAGAAATCTTAAGCCCCCAAAAAGGAATTCTAGCCTAAACGAGGAGAATTTTAGCCACAGAAACAAGAATTCTGCCCTTTTTTTAAAAAAACAGAAATAAACAAAACAAGAACAAAACAAAACTCTCCTGAAAACTACCAGAAATTCTTTTCGGGCACTTTTTATTACAATTCTGTGCTATTGAAAGAAGAACATTTTCATCCGTGTTGGAGAGAGAATGGTTAATGACGGCAAGCGTATTTGGACCCTTAATCCTGTTCTTTGTTTTTTCTCATGGTGAATGTAAATAAAATGTTTTGTGTTGATGTTAAAGTGACTGAAATCACAGAATATACTCATCTACACAGTAGCGAGACTCTATAGGGAAGAGGTGGCGAATGTCGTTTTTCAATGTAATCAAATGGGAAAGTTGAGTTGTAACCTTCCGACTACTAGGGTGCGCCACCGTCGCGTCCAATGCAAATCAAATGGAAGATGTTAGTTCAACCTTCTGACCACCAGGGGGCATTTGCCGATTCTGTAACATTGAGTTTCGCCACTGTGTAGATAAGTATACTTTGATTGAAATGAATTAATTCGAATGAGAAATAATTACCTTTTACCTTTAGATACTTTAAACGTCATTTCCCACTGTCCTTCAGCTTAAAAACAAAAATAAGTTTTTTGTGACATTATTGAGGCGTGAAAATTCAGAATTTTGGAAATGGCTTCAGACGTTGCAAAGCTTGTGAAACTTTTTCTATCCGTAAAAGTAAAAATCGAAGGCTCTACAAGAACGAAAATTTTGGTAAATAATTCTCTCAAATTAGACGAATTTTCCAGGGAAGTAATTCCGACAGTTTCCTCAGACGTTACTCTTGAAAAGATTGATAAGCTGCACAATCTTTACAACGTCTGATGGCACTTACAACATTATGAATTTTCACGCCTCATTTATCTTTCTTCGTCTGTGAACTCTTCATATTTCATATCTCTTAGGCTTAGCGACCTCTGAATTTTCTTTATCTTTCCTAAATTGATCGCTGACAGCTCGCCTTCTGTCCCTCTCGCGAATGCGTTCTCGTGTTTATTTTTCGTTTTTTCCATTATTCTCTAAAAATCCCCGTCATAAAATTTATCTTTTGGTTTCAAATTCAAAAGCTACCTCCCCTTAAAACTCAGAATTTTTAATCTCCAATGGAACTGTTGCAAACTTTTGCTACAGGCTAATAAACGGTTGATTATGGGGTAAAACCCAGTAAATATGTCAGTCAGCGCACTGAAATATCACGATATCCACTCCCAAACTCATAAAATGCTTTCAAACGCCAGACCGTAATGACAGTGATAGCCGCCTTTTGGTTTCCCTTTCTCAATAGCTCCATCCTCACGAGGCGTTTTTGCGACACCACACAGGAAGAAGAAGAAGAAGAAGAAGACGAAGGAGAATACGAAGAAACATCAATTGCCATAAGATTGAGGCGGTATAATCACCGCCATTGCGGTATCGCGTTTGAAAGCATTTTATGAGTTTAGGAGTGGGTTTTATGATTTTTTAGTGCGCTCATAGTCATTTTTTTAGGGTTTTACCGCTTAATTATAAAGCCTGTAGCAAAAGTTTGGAACAGCTCCATTGTAAAAACAAATCAACAGACGCACGAACCGACAACGGTGACGGTAGAGCTCGTTGCAACGACAAAACCATTTTGCATGAACTTAACGGAACGAAATCAATTAAAGTTTCCCTCTTTTTTTTGTCCTTGTTTTTTTAAAAGAGGGGGAGGGCGGGGGTGAAGAGTATAGGCTCGGTGCTTGGCTTAGCTTATCCCACTTCAAAACAGTCAAATACACTACCATATAAACTTTCATTCGCTTGACTGGAATTTTTTTTTTCCCAGCCCGCACGTCGTCCCCCCATCTAAGCTCACGAACAGTTTTCCTCTATATACTCGTACACAAACCCTCCATCTGTAAATGCAGTTCATTTTCCCAAAAAAAAAAAAAAAAAAAAAAAAAAAAAAAACCGAGGGAGGTCTCGCAGCTTCGATAATGCGTTTCAGCCCCGACAATTGGAGGACAATGCACACGAAAATATTATGCGAGCAAGAGTGGATGGTACGACGCACTTTGGTCTGATATCGGGAAAAAAGTGGCCAAAAGTCAATAAGAGAAAAAAGTAATCAAAAATCATCGTTTTCGACCTTTCAAGCTGACTTTAAATCAATCTGGAGACTCTTCGTGGTTTGAATTACTTGTTGAAATTGGTCTTCGAACTTAAAATTGGTCTCGGAAGTTTACAATAATAATAAAATTGATGAGATATTTACGTCCTGATTTTTGGCCACTTTTTTTGATGATCTCCGACCACTGTGCAGCGCCACTAGAGGAGGGCAAAATTAGGGTGTCAGCGGAATGCAAGATCGAAATTCCCGAACTCCACAGAGAGCAGAGGGGAGGAATATAAAAAAACGTCATTTCCCCGTAGGAAGCACAGCTGCCATTTTGCGTGTAATTACCCGCATTTTCCCCCATTTAACTCGAAGTAAAAATTTTGAATTTCCCGCCAAATTTGGCAACCCTGATTTCCCGGCTCTTCCGGTATACCCTTGAATACGAGAGTGGTAAGATAGGGAAACTGACGGTCAGAGGGAGCAAAATGCTAGTTACGAGGTGATATTCTCTTTTATTACCGTCGGTAATGCACGATACATCGAAAGTATTGAACGTTTGGCAAATATCGCAAAATGGCAGATGCGAGTTTGCAAAATACGGCCGAAAACTCCCTCCGTTTCTTTACTAATTTATTGGGACATGCAAGGTAGATCAATACAGAGAGAGATGGGTGAATTTAGTGGGTGAACGTAAAGGGCAGACAAGTCGCAGAAGCGAATAGCATTATACAGGATGTAACAAAACTATATACATTAATTTTCAGGGTGTGTTTTTGAGGTAAAAATAAGACTTTGTTTTCCTATAAACATGGGTCCGAAATTGTAGTCTTTTCGCGTTACAGTGTTGCAAAGTTTCCAAAAAACAAATTGAAAAATTGTCATAACTCCCTCGTAAATTGTTCTTAATGCTCGTAAATAGGTACTCTGATGTAATTTTAGGCGCTCTTGCCGATTTTTGCCGTGAAAATGCTGTATTCAAAAATTTGAGGGGGTTAAGGGGGTTTTTCTTGATTTTTCTCACTTTTTTTGGCCAAATTATGTGAAAACATGCTCTCGGATTCATGAAATCCAAAAACGATTAGCATTATTCAAAAGTTCGTAAAAAAAATATGCATTTTTGGTCCTAACAAGTTTTTCCTTTTCGCAAACCATTTCCGAGAAAATCATCCCTGAAGTTGGAGAAGTCGGCGAAGAATTGACAAAATCAAAGAAAATGCGATTATTGGCTGACCTCTACAACTTCAGGGAAAGTTTTCTCGGAATTGGGTTGCGAAAAGGAAAAACTTGTCCAAAAAAAGAAGGACCAAAAGTGCAAATTTTTTTACGAACTTTTGAATAATGCTAATCGTTTTTGGATTTCATGAATCCGAGAGCATGTTTTCACTTAATTTGGCCAAAAAAAGTGAGAAAAATCAAGAAAAACCCCCTTAACCCCCCTCAAATGTTTGCATACAGCATTTTCACGGCCAAAATCGGCAATAGCGCCTAAAATTACATCAGGGTACCTATTTACGAGCATTAAGAACAATTCACGAGGGAGTTATAACAATTTTTCAATTTGTTTTTCGGAAACTTTGCAACACTGTAACTCGAAAAGACTTAAAATTTCGGACCCATGTTTATAGGAAAAAAAGTATTATTTTTACCTCAAAAACACGCCCTGAAAATTAATGTATATAGTTTTGTTACACCCTGTAGAAACGAAAAAGTCAAAAACACAAACAAAATAAGCCATAGAATCCCCTGATAAGGTGTTGCATTGTTGCAAACAATTTTTGAAGCCAAATTTTATCAATTTTTTTGTTTTGTTTTTTTTCCCTTACTTTTTTATTTTTAGCAACCGGGTCATTCAGAGTAAATTGTAGCATATCCGTTACACTTTAAAACTGATTTTAAATTTATAAAATGAAATTTTACATTTTTTAGGAATGACCAAGAAAAGTAGCGATTTTTCTTTAAAGTCAAAATTACAGTTTCAAAATGTAACGGATGTTACATAAGTCACCCGGATTGACCCACCAAGTTGAATTACCCACTGCTATAACCAGTTACTGCTGATTTCGGAACTATAGCTTTTCCGGGAATATTACACTGAAAATAATAATTCCAAAATTCTAATATAATATTACCAGAGACACAATGATAGGACAACCGAGTAATCTGGTACTCATACCAGACAACTCTATCTATAAGAATCTGGTCATAGTGCATCACGAATATCCTCAAAACTGTCAATAACTCTGGTACTAATATCAGAATTCTGGTGATGGTATCAGAAATTTCCTGGTTGACACATTGTAAGTATATACATCTGGATTTATTGCTCCGTTTCCACCGCTGAAGCTTGAACGCCTGTTTCTCAAAAACGATTAAGCGATTAATAGAATTTTACGTGCCCGTGAGAACTGCTGCTCCGAATAACCTACAGAATAACATAGAGACTGTTTTAAAAAGAAACGAGAAATCCAAACCTATCCAATCTGATGTCTGAAAAATGCATTTTAGCCAATCAGATTATTCCTGGGATTCAAATTTCCCGCTCGTCACTGAAATAATTAAATATAAAAACATTTCGCAGTAAGCCATTTTCCACATCTTGGTAAGAGTGGAGTCCTTCATAATACCTTCGAAACTTCCATGGTGAATTAATCAAAATTTGATCCGCACCAAATTATTTCTAAAAAGAGCGTTAAACGTACCATTACTCTATGCCATAACCTCGAAACCGTATAAGAGCAGATCTTTGTTCAGTTTTGATCCAATATATATTTCAATTCGAACTAAGTAAGTGCGTTACTTTCTATTCAACGGCAGTGTCGTTCATTACAGCGCAGAATTGAATAATAAATTTTCGGGGAACTTTAAACTTGAGCATTTGAACAGTCTCTTCCCGCAGCAGTTGAAAACGTTATACGAAAATGAGTTAATTTCAAGTTCATAATTGCTTAGAACCGACCGGGGTAATTTACCAGAACTTTTGGACAAATTCTTTCACCGCGAGAGAGGAAGTTTCATATAATATCTTCTCATGATAATTCATTTTTATTTTCAACTTCTTCCCAGACTTACTTTCTCTTCGTCTGCCTTCGCCGCCGCACGACGGTCTGATATCGTTAAAAATAGCCAAAAATTAGAAATTAAATTTCTTATCAATGTTTTACTCATTAACAACTATCAAGACTAATACATCACAGAGAACACTTTTAAACATGTAATTAAAACCTAGAAACGTTTCTGAAAAATTTTCTACTAAGCTTGAAAGATCAAAAACAATGATTTTTGAGGACTTTTTGTCTGATTTCACAGATTTTTTGCCACCTTTTTTTCAATCTCAAACCATAGTGCGCCGACATAAAATTCTTGGGATGACTAGGGGCTTTATTACACAGAATTGAAATATATAGGTTAAAAGTAGCGCTTTAAAACTTGGTTCCTCCGAACGTTAAATTTTACACGTTGCACGGCGTTTCTCGGACATTCTTCAATAACTCACCCTTTTTAATTAATTTATGTATTTTCCTAGACGGTTAGCGACGGATGAAATTAGTAAATTTCAATTCTGCG
Source organism: Trialeurodes vaporariorum (assembly GCA_011764245.1). NCBI lineage: Eukaryota > Metazoa > Arthropoda > Insecta > Hemiptera > Aleyrodidae > Trialeurodes > Trialeurodes vaporariorum. The sequence goes on along the minus strand of VMOF01000320.1, from coordinate 37,062,121 downwards.
GATTTTTTTCGCAGAAAAATGTTCTCTCGTTGCATTCAAAACAAAAGGTGCGCTCTTCACACAAAAGTATCTGATCAATCTAAATGCTGCTTCTTCAGAAAGAGCACACCAGTTGTTTTATGGGCCTTTTTCCCGGAAATGGCCTCAAAGGCTTTGGTTAGGGAGGGGGCGGGGGAGTCATAGGGAAGCTCCGACATAACGCTCGAGGAATTAAAGTCTTTAAATAACTTTTCATTAAAATGATTTAACTTGGACTGCGACTCTTTTTACTTTTAAATAGTTTTTACAAACAAACAATAAACAAACTGGTACGGAAACTTTCACACACCTTCTTGAACTCAGAACGTATCATTAAACTTGCACAAAAAATTAATGTTAATACGAAAATATAGGAGAGCAGAATTTATTGCCTAAGTGTCTAAGAACATAACGCGAGTTGAGAGAACTCCAAATATTTTCCTGAAATAATTTTATTATTATTATTATTATTATTTCACTCTGGACTAGAAATGACGAGATAGAGGGAATCGATCGACCTCATTGGTTTGAACGGCGTCACGTGACCATGTAAGCATAACTCGGAGTCGTTGATCTGAAAAGAACGACTCTGAGTCGTGCTCACATAGTCTCGACTGGCATGAGGCGCCGTTTAAATCAATGGAATTAATCGATTCTCGCTATCTCGTCTCGACCAAAAGAGCAGAATCAGCCTGCAGGACGAACACTTAAGCTAAATCTAACACATATTCCAGCTAGATGACTTAATTTCTAGGCCGAAAAATAATCCTTAAATCTTTCAAACGACAGCCAGAAATGCAATTTTTAGCCACAAAATCTGTCATTTATGCCCACTGTACAGGGTGGCGAAATCCCCCCCCCCCAATTTTTTCTCTTTTTTTCATTATTTTATTATCTCTTTTTCACATTTTTCTTTATCATTTTGCTTCGATAGAAATTATATTCAGGACATGTGCGGTTTTTTCGAAACATAAATAAAACTAATTTTCAAGCCTTAGTTAATTCCCCTCCCCCACCACCACCACCACCCCCACAACTATTGCATTCGACCGCGATACGGTGCAAGCTGCATATAAAAATTAGAGGGAGGGGGAGGGGAGGGGGGAGAGGGATGGAAAATCAGACAATTCATTCAGCCTGGGATAATCGCTGCAGTCGAGCACGACAATTGACGTCTCGCAGTTTTATGAGCGGAATATGAAATTTTCCGGCTCAGCTCGTAAATCAACGAGGCTGAAAAAAGGGACGTCGATGGGCGACGGCGGGGACAGGGGGGAAGAAGGCGCAGGGGGGATGGAATTTATCACAATCCTGTCACAACTTGCAAATCGATAATTGATCACCTCCAGTCAGACAACTCAGACTCACGATGATAACGTGCAACATCACTGCAATCCGAACTGCGAACTCCTCCTTCGTCCCCGCAAACAGGAGTCGAGAGGGATTCGAGCACCATTTTTTTTTTTTTTTTTTTTTCCATCTATTCCCTTTTTTCGTTGGGGGATGAGTACCGGCTACTCACCACTCACTGGCAGAACTTTGAGATGAGGACAAGAGGAAGATAAACACACTACTGCGCCTACGCCTCTACGCCATAGACCCTCCCCCATCCAGCAGGTTGATTAGGCTCCCCCAACCCCAGGGGTTGGGCGAGAAGATGGAAGTAATGTTGACCCTCTAAGGACCAGGTTTGTTCAAAATAACTCAACTTTTCCGTTTATATTGGAAAGGTAGTTAACTGTACGTACTCGGGGGAGTTGGAATTGCCTATACGAAGAATTGAAGGCGCCCAAAGAAACCGTATCTTGTAAGAGTTTCATCGATAGTCGCTTTTGAAGACTGAAACAATGTGAAATAGACTAGAAAAGAAAAACGAGTATACTCGGGCTTGGTCTATATATGAGACCAACAACCATCCCGCACGCTTTCGATCCATGGGTGTGCCTCGGATACTATCGGTACTTACAATACTTACATTCACTCATACTTATGGTCATCCATTCTGGGAAAATTCTAGGAAATTTCAGAGCTAGTCTAGAAGAGAGAGAGAGAGAGAGAGAGAGAGAGAGAGAGAGAGAGGGAGGGAGCGAGAGAGAGAGAGAGAGAAAGAGAGAGAGAGAGAGAGAGAGAGCAATTGAGAATACACTCGTAGTGAGTGACCCAAGTAGTGGTGGTGGGGGTCTGGAGATGCGATGGAGGTACTTACAGATAAGTATACAAACAACTTGCATGGTATTCAACATATCGCGGCTCACGGTTCAGAGCGGAAAGGGAACTCACCTGCAACAAACGAAAACAAACTCAATTAAAAGTTGGGAAAAGGGATTAATGCGAGGGAAAGGAGAAGAGCAGCAGCGGAGGAGCCAAAGCAAAAAGCGGTGACTCTGATACGGTGGAAGGGGGGGGGGGGGTTGAGAGCACAGTAAGAAGACGCAAAGGTTTGTCGACATTGCGTCACACGAAAGTTGCCAAATTACGTCGGGCGCATTCGCTCGATTCTCATTAGTTCAATGGGAATTATAGGCAGAGACAGGCGGATGCGGTTCCCGTAATGAATTATGTTGAGCAACATACTATACACAAAAATTAAACAATTTAAATGCTTTGAGGGCGGAGGTTTAGACTTGTCGATGCTTTCAATATGATTTTCAGGCAAGTTTGTGGAAAAATCGACTTTCCATGACAGTTTGCAACAGACCAATTCGTAAGTCGAATATTGCGAAAATAACATAGCGTCGAGTCGAGGCCAAGGTTCTTCCGCAAAATGACTTGGGGGCCATCTATGAAAACAAGGAACAAGTATTCACAAGTGATTGGCCCTGAGACCCAGATGGTACATGCCTGGTCAGCTTTAGTCTTCACACCAGGGACCAGTGTCTATTCCTCCATCTCTTCTAAGGACATAAGTGAGACACACATCAGTAAACCAGAGCTTATGTCCGTTTAACAATAAGTTCAAGCATGAAAATTTGATGCCATCTCGGGAAAAACAAGTGGGCAGTCAACGTCCGGAGGACAATCGACGGAAATTTTTAAAAAAAATCTTGAATTCATTTGAAGTGCCGTCTTTTGACCTTCAAAAAGGGTATAATCGCAAAAAAAAAAAAAAAAAAAAAATTATGGACTTGACGTCCAAATCACAATTATTTTTGCCGGAATTAAAAGCACGGATCCTTCGTAAACCAGTACCGCAACGAGAAGTTCTCTATCCCTCTCTTTTCTCCATTGAAACAAGCATGTTAAACAAGGATGGACAAAAAAGAGATAAAACTCCCTCTTCCCATCCTTTTTCAACTTACCTACATACATTCAAAGGAGAAACGAGAGAGACAGAAAATCTCATAGTTGAGCTTTTGCGTATAAACGATTAATGTGTTGCAATCAATGATGCGTCAGTAAGCCTCAAAACAAACCACTTATACCGGAGTCACCGCTCACTCCTTGTTTTGCAAGGCGTGAGTGCTGCCAAATTTGGCGGAAAATATACACATTTTACATTAAATTATGTGGGAAATTTGTATATTTTAAGCTAAATCTGGCAGCATTGCAAAGCATCAGTACTGCCAGATTTGGCACAAAATATACACACTTCCTATTAAATAGGAAACTTGTATATTTCATGTCAAATCTGGCAGCATTCGCAAATCATCAGTACTGCCAGATTTGGCACACAATATATACAAACTTGCTATTAAATTAAATGGGAAATTTGTGTATTTTATGCCAAATCTGGCAGCATTCGCAAATCATCAGTACTGCCAGATTTGGCACAAAATATACACACTTCCTCTTAAATTAAATGGGGAAATTTGTATATTTTATGCCGAATCTGGCAGCATTGCAAAGCATTGTCTTCGCGAGCTCCAGATTACCTCCTCTGATTGAAAAGTACGTGCTTGGATAACGAGTTCAAAGGACTTGGGTTGATTTTCATAAAAGCCGATAGATCGAGACATCGCTATGAACTAAAACAGGAAGCTCCTAAGGGGGTGGAATGGATGTCACGATGTTGCATAGGAAGCGTTCTAGAGTTCATCGGATCGGGTAGCTGGTGAAACTGAGATTATAAATGCATTTTTTAACTTTAATCGATGGATTAACCATTTCTACGCCGTTTCTTACAAAAAATAATAAAGATTTAGTAAAATACGTGCTTTCTAAGCAAAATTGAAAGTACATATCCGGTAACGCAGGGTACTCTTGCTACACCGAAGTAAAACTCGATAAAGCCGGGATACGCCGGATTACCGGATAGGCATCAATAGCCATGATCACGACGGGAGTAATAATTAAAGACTGTTCCTGATTTTGAACAAGAGGGATGAAAAAGTTACTTTCTCTGTCGACGAAATGATAGAACTTTAACCGCGCAACAGCTGCACTTTTTTTCTGACGAATTAATATCAACTTTCTTTCCGATCCGATTCGGAATGTCTTCCGATTCTTTCTTGGTTTTGACTTTCGAATGGAAATTCCGGCGTGATTTTGTTTTGTTTTTTGTTTGTTTTTTTACACGGGGAAAAGAACGAGATTTCCCGAACACAGCTGTTCGTGTGAGTAGAGGTGGGGGAGGGGGGGAGGGTTTACAAAATAAACATTGGGATGACGGAGGAAGAGGGGGGGGGGAGCAAAATCGAGAAGAAAAATACGACAAATCTAAGAAGCCCGCGCGCGCTAATTTATTTCCACGAAAAAAAAGAGAGAGAATAATAACTATAATAATAAAAATAAACAGAGAAAGTTGAACAACATTGCGTGAAAGGGGGTGGCAAATACCGACAGCGTAATGGTACGAAGAAACGGGGAGAAAGGAACAAATTTATTGTCTCGTGGCATCTCCGCTTCCGAAATTAAATTGCATATTTTCGCCCCCTCCAGTCTTTTTTCGAAGTCGTTTTTTCTCTAACGCACGGATTCGAGATTTTAAGGATTTTGTGCGTACTGTAAAAAAAAACAAAAAAACAAAATTGCTGAGATTTCAGAGTAAAAAATAAGAAAAAACAGCTACGATATTTAGTAAAATGATTTGTAATGACGGGAGAGAGGACTGAGGAGATACTCAACGCAAGAAAAAGTCCTTGAATATCCTTGATTTTTCTTTTGTCTTATGCTTATTTAGATGAATTCGTCAAACGTGCTGGGAAATCCTTGAAAATTACCAGCTTCAGCGAGTAAGCTTGCTTTTTCGTTGATGATTTTATTTGTGTGCCTGCGAGGAATGTCATGTCGTTTCTGAGCTTGTCACCATCTCGAAAGTATGATAAAAGTTCTAATGAAAACTTAAGGTCTGAACTTTCATCTACGCTAAACATATTTGAAATCCGTAGAGATTATCGAAAGTTATGGACCAAAGCCTCCGAAAGTTCCCTTAACCCTACCCTAAACCTGAAAATTATTTTTGTTCAGAAACAGATTTTTGATAAACACGGTTGATTTTAGCACTGTTTTCGTCTACTAAATTGATGCACATATTGTATTTTTAAGTTTTCCATAAGACTACAATACATGTTATATTCAATATCCATTTAAGTGGACTCCACGTTTCAAAGGGTTAAGGGTGTCTGTTACCGATGCACCTTTCACCTTAAACCAGCGGCGGTCGATATCAATCGCTTGCTGAGTGAACAGAAGACAAAATTAATAAAAAGCCGAATCCTTCCAAACTTTGAATTCGGAGGGTCATGAAGCTCAAAAATTCTAGAACGCAACACCAAAGCTTAAAGTTCCTCCTTTATCCCTCTCCTCTATCGTCCCGTCTCGCCCTCGCGCCTTTTGAAGGGATTTATCTCTCCCTCCCGCTATCTTTTCCACGATTTATTTTTCCAGTCAATCAACCCGACAATAAGCTCGACTTAAAACTCTCATATAATACGAAGTTGAAAGTCTTCACTGCGGAACGCCTAGCCGCCCGCCCGACCCAACCCCCAATAGCATCGTAGCGGAAATATTTTTTGTTATTGTTGTTTTTTTTTTTTTTTTTTTTTTTTTTTTTTTTTGTCGCTGCGAAATGAAGCACTTTATTTGTTTTTGGCTTGTTATCCACACAAACGGGTCTTACATATTACAAAGACCGGGCTGGAATCATTCCTTTACTTAATTCGAAGCACAAGGCTCTCTCACATTTGAACAGCGCAGACTAGACACACGCCGAGATAATTGCTGCTTAGCGAATCTTTGGATCACTGTTGCCAGATATTATATTTTCCGTAAGAATGAATGTAAAATGAACGGATTTTAACCTCGCATATGATAACACTGTTTTGGATCATGACTAAGAGTCGCACAGTGATGCTAATAACACAGATCCGCTGGATGGAAGGACGAACTGGAACTCTCTGTCCTTCTCTCTCCTCCACTTAACAAGGACGACGGCAGCGTTCAGCGGTGCATTCTGTGTTCTAGGTCCGAGCCTATGGAATGGATTGAGAAAGGAGATTGCTGACCTTCAGTTATCTCACTTTGCATTTCAGAAAGCTCTAAACGAGTACTACTTAAACAGGAGCAAGCAAGATTAAGTTGTCATCAATTTTGCATTTTGTTACTTATTATTATAATTTGTTTGTTTGTTTGTTCCCCCCCTCTCTCAACTTTCATTTTGAGACAGTGGTCAAAGGCAGGTTCTATTTTTTTTCCTCCCCTCCCACCCTTCTCCCTCACCCCTCCCTCACCTTTTTCCTCCCCTATTTTCTTTTTTAAATTTTTTTTATTCAATTTTTAATTATTAATTTTTTTTATTCACTTTAATTTACTATTAATATTTTTACAAATATATATATATGTATATTTTTAAACGTTTGATAGTTTTTGAAAACTTTTGTTTTTTACTACTCACTTTTTATAATCCATTTATCATTACTTTGTTTTTATACTATTAATTTTATCATTTCAATTGTATTCCTTCATTTATGTAACTTTATTTCTTATTTGTTATTAGTGGTTATGTGGAAGAGAGAGCCAGTATTGGCCCTAACATTGCCACTCAAAATAAATCCATCAATCAATCAATCCTCCCATTTGAACGTGTACGCTAGAAAATGACGGGTATAGGGGGATAAAGTCACGTGATAAATTTACAATAATAAATTAAAACCATGTGAAACGCATGAAAGTAAACGAATATGATCGGGTTTGGTACCCAAAGGGTTAAAAGTAGTTTTGATATGATCAGAATTAAGAGCATATTCGGAGGGAGAGGGGTGGCGCGCTTGCATCAGTTCCCCTCCTCATTGGCGGATCCAGCCCCCGCGGACGAGGAGGCGAACTTAAGATTCTTGTCTATAAACACCGGAATACACCGTTGGGTTAAAGTTTCGAAATTTCTGATTTGCTTTCAAGTCTTGCCGAAAAACTAAGGGATATCCTGGAACCGCCAGAGTCGTCTCAACTGAGCGACTAAGGCACAGCTTACTCCGATCAAAAATAATCACCGAAAATGGTTATTTCGGCGGAAGGGGGGTTGGGGGATAATGCTATGACGTCTCGCGCGATAAAGTCCCCGTCAACTAGCTTCAACATGCGGCCGAGGAAAGCTCGCGAGCGCATGGATTGTGCGGACTGCGGATACGTGCGGATGCGCAAATGCGGACGGAAGAACCATATACTCAACACTCAACACTCATCGCTATACTCACAAGCGCGGGGTCCCGCGGTCCAAGCCCTGGCGTGGCTGCGCGCGGCGCGGGCCCCGCCGAATCCCGCAATTTGTATTCCATTACGTTTAACTGCCTCCCGCGCGACTAACGGCCAATAATAACGGGGCGATAAGGACTTAATATTTAATCATGCCCGCCCGTAATCACCCCCGAGTCCGGGCAATAAACCAGCGCGACTGTTTAGTGTTTTCCTCGGATGGATGATGCGGCAAAAATTGCACCAAAATCGTAGATGAGAACACTCAGGAAACCACTCGAGTGCTCGTGCGAGCTTTCAGAATGGATCGCCGACTCGCTCGCACGGGCGCGAGCGTGTGCTGTGTGTGCCGCAGTTCGGTTTATGACCCTCGAAATGGACGCTGGGTATAATATTTGTACGAGAAACGGATGGACGTAATACGGAGGTGACTTGATTACGAGCGTCGGTATTGAATTGGGACGAGGGAAATGAATTTTCTATTAGCGACAGTATTTAGACAGAGGGGGAAAAAAAAAAAAAAAAAAAAAAAAAAAAAAAAAAAAAAAAAAAGTTGCGATTTCAAACAAAACCATTGTGTTTTGGTGGGCCCTGACTATCTTAGAAATGCCCTTCAAATCTCAAAATTTACTATCTTCAATTTTGAATTTCCTCATAAAAATAAACCCATTCCATTTTTATCAATTTAACCTTTTCTCAAAGTACTCCCAACGAGCTTTAACTTTAGAGTGGCCAGTGGCAACGGATTGGTCCACCTTGTGCCAAACAGGGTAGAAGGAATCCCGGGAAAAAGCGGAATTTGGACGGAAAATTCCAATTTGTCGGTCGTTTCCGGCGATGCCCAAGTTTGTTTACGGCACGACCGGAAACGACCTAAAAAATTTAACCACAAAATCGATTTTTACGGCAAGATGGCGGCGCTCTAAGTGACAACAGTGAACCGAGCGGAACGTTCCTTGATTTGCCACTCTGAAGTTATAGCTCGTTGAGTACTCCCCATCCAGTAACATAATCTTTCATTTTATAACTCCCCATTTACCTAGATTTATCCCCAAATTTTCTTCCAGTTGATTCTCATCCGGCCTTTTTCATCCCCCATGTATTACAAACAGTACTTTTTAAGTCGAAGAAAGTCGAGAAATGAGTTGAAAATCAGCCCTTAGAAATGGGTCGCTAACAACAATCACTTTGGAGGGTAGACTCCTATGTTAAATTGCGTAAAAAATCCCGTTGAAAGTACCAAAAAGTCTCAAAAAATGCGTTTGACAAAATTCAAAGATGGCAGTCGAACGAGCACGTTAGAATGGAGGAATTCCATCAAATCGTAACTTTCTATGCTAAGAAAAGAGATTTGAAATGATTTTTCTTTCCCATGCAAGAGTGCATGCGTAAAATTGATCAGATGCGGTAGACGCGATGGTTTACTTTCGATGATGATGATTACTTATACACGAAACCTCACCGATTCAAAACTAAAAGGCAAACTGCGGCTTTCGGTTGTTTTGTTGACTGAGTCATATGACTGAAAATTGTATATTAAAAAAAAAAAAAAAAATGGATGAGCAGCGATTTAATTGTGAAAGACATAATGACGCTTTCTTTCTCGCCTGAAGACTTTCATTGTAGGCCATAAAAAAAGGCCCCATACCATGATACCAGTCGCAGTCGACATAAAAACTCTCACGTGAACTTAAATTCTAAGTCAAAACACGTTTCAGCAGTTAAATGCTCTGAAACCTCTCTATTTTTTTTTTTTTTTAAGGTTAGTGCTTTTCTCCCAACGACACATAACCATGAATGGTAGTTGTTCTCCTTCGACCCCCCCCCCCTTCTTAGCAAGCCCTTAACCACTTCCAAACAAAATCTGTTGGGGTTTGGGTATGAGCTTCGAAATGCTGGTATACATACATACAACGTACGAACGATAATATCCCCTTCACGCCTCGGGCTATCGGTTAACCAGCGTAATCATAACACAAACATCGAGTTAACTCGTTTAAAATTGAGTTTAACAACACGCAACTTAACAATCAACTCTATCTGACGGGAGTGGGGGGGAGGGGGTGGCGAGAGCTGGTTGCCAGTTGCCGGGTGTGGAAGGCGTTAGGGGGTGGGGGTGGAAGCTTCCTCGCTCTCTGAGTAGATAGGTTCGAGAAGGGGGCAGGCAGGGGTTGATTCGCATTATCTTCAGCTGACAACACGACCAGAAATAGCGTCTCTACTTGAGCCACGTTCATGTATACATACATAAACCGCTTGAACATGTGTGAGTTGAATAATTTAAGCGTCTCGGGAGTGTCTCTGAACCGTCCTAATGACCCCGCTCGAAATAATGCGAAAAGTACAGAGTGGTCCGGGAAATGGGTACACCAACAGCAAGCACCTACCTGAGGAACGCGAACTTCAAGTTGCACTCACTTCACGTAAATCCTCTGAAAACCTCTTAATGTCTGGATATACTGAGCATCATTCCTTACAAGTTGCACGCAGAAGAAAATCCATTGAAACCGAGGAAAGGTTCCGCAATGGCTGATCGTGAAAACTGGCAACCGCGTTTTGTTGCCATTTAAACCTATGAACAAAATCGATTTTAGATAGACAGATTGCCTTGACAGAAATCGATTATATTTCAGAGGTTTAAAAAATCGAAAGATCTCCTATGTTTTGTCCAAAGAGTAAACAAGAGTCCCAACAAAACGGTAGGAGAGCGTGCTTTTTTCTGTCATGTGACAGTTTCTTTATAGTGCAAAACCTTCCAGAAGAAACATTCTTATCGATTTCTGTGTCCAGATAGCCACTCTGAAACACTTGCATACTTTCGTTTATAACCAATTTCAAATGTGTTTGTCACAAGTTATTTCTTAAAAATTTTAAGGTTAAAAAATATGAGGGAAACAAACCGAGCCTGTGTGAGAAACGTCCATAAGAGATTTTCATCATGGCTATACCTTCGTGAAGTTTCAATATCACCCTCTGCAAATCCTCTCTATTGCTACAGCTCGTTGATTGTAATCAGTGGCGAGGCGTGAAATTTTGCAACAATGTATTTTCTCCATTTAAATTAACCAAAACAGTCGAACGCTTCAGTCATCGGCGATGACCAGGCATTTCGACCTTTCTAATGTGTTTAAATGGGGAAACAGGGACGTTGCCAAATTGCACGCCTCGCCACTGATTGTAATATCTAACCAAAATATATTTAGGAGATACCAAAATATCTTAGTACATGAGCCGGCCGCCAGGAGTCTGTACCACATGTTATATCCGTCATCACGGCAGCACTGCGCACTCCTAAAAAGCAATCGAAAGAACCTTCGTCTACTTACTAAGCTGTGAGTAATTACTCTGCAGCTTTCAATCGCCTGTGCACTGTGCAGTGTGCCTGTTTATAGCGTCTCCCTCGTCCTCTGCCTGGCGTTCTTGACGCGATTTGCGCGGGAATCCAATTTAAAATTCGCGCTGAAATGAACTTGATTAACGCGGGATCGGGAGACCCGACAATTTTAAACGGAGGGTAAACAAATTCTGCTCTCGGAGATCAAGTCCGGAAAGGTGTTGATTCGCTTAACATCGGCTTCGCACGAGTAATTATTACTGCAGACTCGGAGATATAATCAATGCAGCGCGACAAGAAATAATGCGGGGTCAATATGTATGTGTTCACTGGGAATCTATCACTGAAAAAAGAACTAAAAAAAAAAAAAAAAAAAAAAAGATTTCCAGAAGCATGACGATATGTGAACCTATGTAAGGGATGGTACTTACAGTTACAAGAATTCTAGTGTTTGTGAGTACCATAGTTCTTACAAATTTTGAGGAAATTCTAGTTCTACGACCATACTCTGGAATGAACACCAGCATTTTCTGGTCAAAGTACTAGACTTTCATGTGGTTCACATATCGTTGTGCTTCTGGTAATATTACTTGAATTTAGGAATTATTTTTGTCAGGGTTTGAATCAAAGAATGATAGTCACCAATGGTGTCTGCTGTCTGGGGTCATTCCATTTTGAATCATGAAGAGCATGTTGCATCAGGGTCTCAGATTTTGCTCATACTTTGTAGCAGGAACAAACACATTTTCAGAATCACAAAAATACAGTCGTATCTCCCAGTAACATTTTTTTAAAAAAAATGTAATAATAAAACAAAATTATTTGTGCTTCTGGAAGTATATTTGTTCCTCCTACAACACGGAAAAAAAGATAAGTGAAAATACCCATACGGATACCTATGATTTTGGCTTCTGCTAGATGTTATGGTAAACTTGACGAGAAGAATGGTATATTTACCGATACTTGAGAAAAGTAGACATGCAATCAGGTAACATCACCCCAGTACCTAGTTAAACATAGTATACTTCATGGTTAACAATACCATAACATATAGCAGGTGTCGAAATCAGGTATCCGTATGGTTATTTTCATCGTAGTTTTTTTCCGTGAAAGTATGAGCAAAATCTGAGAACCTGATGCAACACTTTTCATTTTTTCTGGATGATTTAGAATTGAATAAGAGATCTTTAATACAAGATTCATAATATACCTCTATAGGTCCTGTATGAAAAAGTCTATTCATGTGAACAGGTGAGGAAGAAGAAGGAGCGGTCGAAGAAAAGGTGTCCTTATCAGTGTTGCCGTTTTGCGGAGTTTCCTCAATCATTTTTATTTTACTCACTGCAAAAGTGTCGAATTTTAAGCCAAATTCGGCAACACTGGTCCTTAAACTCGGCGCTTATGGGAAGGACGCGCTCCTCATTTCTCAGAAAAAATGAAATGTTGCAGCAAAAAATTCAATTAAGTTAGTTTATATTAGTTAGATAGATGTTGAGTCTTAAAATTCTTTTCTGACTCACAAACTCAAAAAATGCGTTCAACAAAATTCAAAGATGCGGCGGTCGAATTATTGGGTGACAATGAGGGAGTCCCTTCTAATCAAAACTTTCTAAGCTTAGGAAAGTGATTCATCTCATACAAAAGCTACAAGCAGGCCTGCAGAATATTCCCTGTCCGGCAATCTCGGATCGAGTGATCGGTGTGGCAAAATAGGAAAATGTTGTGGCAAACTGTGGCAAAAATTAAAAATTTTGTGGCAGAATGTGGCAAAAATTAAAAGTTTTGTGGCAACCTTTTTGCAAAAAGTGTGGCAAAACAGAGTTCGTGAGGCAAAACATTTTTAGGATTGCAGAAGAATACAGAGGTTGTGGAAGATTCTGCAGGCCTCGCTACAAGTAGATGGGACTTCCTCCTTGTGACTTATTGGACTGCCATCTTGGATACCTATCTTTGAAAACTCCTTTGTTGGTTAATGAGAATTTTCAGACTTTTTCATGCTTTCAATGCGATTTCAAACGATTTTACAAAGAAATCGATCCGTCATAATGCTGAAGCAAAAATTTTCCGTAGGTCAGTTGCACTGTCAACAGAATCGACTTTTGACGCTTGTTTCTTATAGATTATGCTGAGAAAATAACAATGAGTTTTGTTCCATCGAAATCCGTTCAGAAATAAGCGAAATATATCCATTAGAAAATTATTGCGTCATTTCGTCGTTTTCCGCCATTGTCCGCCACCCGTTTATCTTTCCACCAAGCGCGCAGTGATGCAAGACTGAGTCATTTTAAAAAGAACAACGATTGCAAAAAAAAAAAAAAAAAAAAAAATCAAGCTAATCCGTCAATTTACCGTGAATAAATGATAAAATATAATAAAACACATACCCTGATAACACTATAGCCACGGACACAGCAACAACTACGAACATAAACAATGAAATGAAATACGGCGGCGAGCTATCGTGAGCAAAGTGGTTGGCAGCGCTGCACAGGTCGGCGTAGCTGTAGTGCAAACATGCAAGTCGGTCCAAACTTGACGACGAAATGACGCAATAATGTCGTCATTTTCAAATGGATATATCTCGCTTATTTCTGAACGGATTTCGATGGAACGAAACTCATCGTTATTTTTTCGGCATAATCTATAAGAATCAAGCACCAAAAGTCGATTCTGTTGACAGTGCAACTAACCTATAGCCCCATCGAGCCAGTGCTAGAGCTCGGAGTAGCGGCCGCTCGTTCAATTTGGCAACAACGCGTTTCCTCCATTTGAATAAATGTACTTACAACAATAATATTGCTGGTGAAGCGTTGCTTTACCATCAAATCGATTGTTTTACATTGAATCAGATGGAGAAAGAACACTGTTGCCAAATTCCATAGGTCCCCGCGCCGATGGAGCTCGCGGTGGAAAATACGGCAAAATACACGAGTTTGTGAAATGCACAGCGATATAGTATTTCTATACATGGAGTCCATTCGGCAACACTGCTTCCGATGGATGTTGATTGTTGGCTCCATCCCCGAAACCACGCGACTCTCACTGGAAATGAAAAAGAGATATCTTTTATTGAAAATTATTATTCCCCAAAGATTCTCACCATCGCAATCGCAATCGCCATCCAACGACCATCCGCACTTGCTCATCCGCGTCCGGCCGGCAGCGGTAACGCGTTTCTAGCTAAACCAAAGCGACATAGCTGCCAGATTTGTTGAAAAAAGACATCAATATTGCCGAATGATTCAAGGAAAATAGTGCATTTTCTTCCGAAAAAGGCAACACTGCCAGACGACATAGTGCGACGATTCGTCTTTTGGTGTGATACGTTAGATCTAGCCCCTCGCCTCTTATTTTTGATCTCCTACCATCTCCTAGCAACCCTACTTCCAAATCTTACTTCAACTTTCCATAAAAAGAAACATCAATACATAATACATCAATACATCATAGATAAAGATGTAATAGACCTGTTCAGTGCGACTCATTATGGTCCCAAATCAAATCCTAGGCGGTTAAAAATCGATCTGTTCAAAGTCGAAAAAAAAATCTGGTTTTTCATCAGGTTTCAAATTTCCAGGTTTACTATTCATTTGCTTGTAGCAAAAGTTTGCAAGCGCTCCATTAGATCGATTTGTACTTAATTGGACACGAGGGTTGAGGGGGTCAACGACTCGACGTCCACCTAAGGTCGAGATCATCTCCACTGTGCCCAGTCGCCCATAGTCATCCTATTCGAACTGCCTATTGTTTTTGTTTGTAATTTCGCCTTTTCCCCTCTCCCCAAACGTGATACACACCCCCCCCCATACCCCCACCGCTCATCAACCGAGGTTCACCGCATTTCCGTTTCCCGCGCGCCCAGTTTGCACTCGTATGTGAGTGTGTGTGAGTGTCAGTATAAGTTTTCCACTATAGGAGTGAATCCACGAGTTTGCGTAAGTGTGAGTGCGAGAGCACACTCCGATATGGAAGAGGGTTGGAAGAGGGGAGGGGGGAGGGGTTGCCGAAATTAACTTGTGAAACACGCGCGATTCATCAATCAGCGAACCAGATCATTATCATCACCCCTCCTTCGTTCCACCCCTTACCGCGCCTTAACCCCAACCCCTCCCCCAATCTTATTCGTAGCTTCATGCGTTTCGCCCCTTTTTCCTTGTATTACTCGATCCTCCCCTCCCCTCACCCTCCCTCTCCCCTCTCTTCATTTCCTGCGAGCCCCCTTCGCACATTTCGCTTCCCTCAGCATCAGACCTCAATTATTCCGCGCGTTTAGGAGTCAACACGTGTGATGAGCGAAATTCATTGGGCGCAATAGCGTTGTATAAACCTCGCAATTTGTTTTGTTTCTTTGTTTTGGTACCGCTGAGGTCTCCGGGGAACGATTCCATGGAAAAATTTGATTTATGAAGCGGTCACAAATAAAATGGCCTTGAGGCAAACGGACAAATTACCCGTTTACGAGAAAAAAAAACAGGACAAAACAAAAGGCATTAGAAAGTTTACTCTGCACTGAAAAAAAAAGATTACCAGAAGCATGGCAGTATGTGAACCTGTGTAAGGGATAGTACAATTACCAGAATTCTATTGTTTGCACCATAGTTCTTGGAAATTTTCATCAAATTCTAGTTCTACGACCATATTCTAGTATTAACACCAGATTTTTTTGATCAAAGTACTGACTTTCTGTCGTTCAAACATCATTGTACTTCTGGTAATATGAAAAGGATCTGATCTAGTATCACGACTATCGCTTTTTTTCAGTGTGTTGTCTGTAGAGGTCTGGCGCCAAACTTGACCGAAGTATAAATCAGTGCCGGCGCGTGCAATTTGGTGACAATGGGTTTCCTCCATTTAAACCTATTTTATATGCAAAATGATCGATTCTTAAGGAAAAAAACAGCTTCCAGGAATATCGATTACTTTAAACGGGTGTAAACAAAGGCAGTGGCATGGCAGACCGTACTATTTGGCAACCAAGTCTTTTTGCCATTTGAACCTAGGCAAAAGTATTGATTTTTCAGGGAATCCCCAAAAGATCGATTATTTTACGATTTAAATCGAAATAATCCGTGGTTGCCACATTGCACAAACCGCCACTGAATGAAGGAAAACACTGTTACCAAATAATGGCACGCTTTACCACGGTACACAAGTTTGTTTTTGGGCTGTATTTCACAATCAATCCGAAATTAATCAAAGGATATCTTCCAGTCCATCTTCAAATGAGGAAAGCTCCTTATTTGACAGTATCACAGTATCACGTGCAATAAAACCATTTTGATACTATCAAAAGTCTCTAAAATAGGAGCAAAAACATCTTCTACGAATCGGAAAGCGATTGAGGGCAGCAACTGTTACTCCTGTACATCATTGTTTTCGATTGATTTTTATTTTTGATCGGACTATGCAGTTAATGCACTTTGCTAATGACTTTGAACTCAAGTTAATTTATACCCCGATTTATGGGTTCACGAGGGATTTTCGATTTTCGGATCGTTCTTTACTCAGTATCTGAAGTCACGAAATCGTTATCAACCTTTTACATCTAATTGTATAAGTACTATGGCTTTCAAAAGAAAGTATCCTGGTCGAATTATCGTTGTTAAATTTTTCAGTTGTTTTTAATAGAATTTACGATTTGTCAAGACGAACTTTAAAATGGGCATCCTACTAAGTTTCTGAACTCTTGAGAGTAACAAAATTGCTTAAAGCCTATCGATATTTGTATAGGAGTGAAAATTTCGACCAGTGGGCCGATCATTTACTTCATCGTTAAACCGATCGTTAAGACTGTGTATGAGTGATTCTATTGGTCGAATATTGTAAAACTTAGCCGTTGCTATGGTAACCATCGTTATAGTGTCCGTTTTTTAAAGGTTACTTATGAATAGCCTTTATAAAACGAGACTCTTAACGATGGTTACCATATAGCAACATCCAAGTTTTGCAATTTTCGACCAGTAGCATCACTCGTAGACAGTTTTAACGATCGGTTTAACGATAAAGTAAATGATCGGCCCGCTGGATACTTTCTTTTGAAAGTCATAGTAAGTACATACACTCACACTATACAGTGGAGAATAGATAAGCAGACAAAACGATGCAGTGATCAAAACCTAATTCATAAAACAGCAGATCATTTGATAAGAGAACACAGCAAAATTGCAAACAAATGACCTAACGGGGAAGGAAATTCCTCGTCATTTATGCCATATACAAACGTATCGCAGGTAGGGATATTAAAATGAATGGATGTGCATGTGAGCCATTTCAAAAGCACAAACACGCGAGATTTACATTAGACCAAAGCGCGATTCTTTAGATTTGAACATCGAACATCGTAACCAGACATCTTTAGGGCGAGCAATAAACGAGCATGTTGACGTGCTCTCTAATTTAAAAAGCTTTTGTGTTATTATTCTGCTTGGTTACGCGGACAAAGATAAAATTATTTGGCGCTTAGTCTGTAGAAAATGAAAGGGGAGAAACGGATGATGTGTAACGTGTATTACACAGTAGATGCAGCAATAAAACTCTCCTTGCTTCAAAAAGTTCAATGATGCAAATAAAACGCATGAACTTTTATCAAGGGTAATTTTAAATATTCCACTCGCTATGCTGAACCAATCTTAGAATCAGAGCAGGGGGGTGATCACGGAGGATCGTTTCGTTTCGTTTTCGTTATCGTTATCGTTTACGTGTAACCTTATGGGTGGCTCAACTGATCGAATCGTTTTGAGCCTCTCGTAACGATTGAAACGGTCGAAAGGAAGCGATGAGTTGGAGGCTGTCGTTTACTCGATCGTTTGAAGTAGGAAGAGGTGAGGAGGGGATCACCTGCGCGATCGAGTTGCGCAGAAGCAAGCCCATTTGATTTAATGCAAACGATAACGATAACGATACCGAAACGAAACGATCCTCCGTGATCACCCCCCAGGGGCGTGATTTCAAAGTTTTTCAGGAGGAGGAGGGGGTCAGCTTCCAAAAGGTTGGAGGGGAGGCAAACATTCGAAGAATTCCGAAAAACCTTGGGGAAAATGCCTCGAAATTCCCCCCCCCCCAAAAAAATGATTCATTTCCACATAATTTCGAAGCTTGATAGAAGGAAATGCCTCCCCCCCCCCTTCCCCATTATTATCATTATTATTCTTATTTTTTGTTGTTTTTTTTTTTTTTTTTTTTTTTTTTTTTTAAGAATTTGCTTACGCCTCTAGCTTAACCAGAGTGGGTCTATTGCAGTGCATCCGGATTCCAGATTCGGTGTAGAACATGCAAATTTCCGGTATCATTTAATGTAAAGTAGGCGCAACACGAAATATTATTTTGAAAATGTTAAAAATTTGAAATTAAAGTGATTAAGAACTCGGAATGGTGTACATGACCGAGTTACGATTGTAAGGCTATTGAAAGGGCGACTGAAAAGTTATTGAAAGGGATAAGCGCTTCTTCGGCTGAAATATGGCTCTTGCAAACTTTTGCTTTAGGGGATTGAAGAGATGATTCTTGCATAAAAACCTGTAAAAATGACAATGAGTTCACTGAAAAATCACGAAATTCACTCTCAGAATCGGGCTTAATGGCGGAGAGACGCAGGTATCATGGGAGATTCCTATCTAAATTGAGACATATCTCTGTGTTTCCGCAGAGAAAGTGACATAATAGACAGGAATCTCCCATGATACCTGCGTTGATCCGCCATGCCATTACAAACTTACTGTTATAGCAGTTATGTGAGTTTATTACTGAATTTTAGACTTTCTTGGTGTGATTTTTGCTGTCTACATCACATTGGACTATTCATTTACCGACAGCAAAAGTTTGCAAGAGCCCCATTACCTGCAGCTTTTAAACGATAATTTCAGGTCATTTTAGCTTACTGATTTTAAGCTGTCAAATCGATAAGTTCTGTTCACTGCGCTTCGTATGCACAGTTGCAGTTAATATGACAGAAATAATCCGAATTTCACATTGAGTTAAATCGGAAATTCGGACAATTTCCGCCATAAACGACAACACTGCAATCTGCATGGTTGTATGATACCTACTCGGGAGTCGGAAATGTCTCATCGGACGCGTCTGATCCTCAATTAATTTAGGGGAGTGAGTGAAATCTGCGACCGGGTTAAAAGGAGCTTTTACTTGACTAATCAAAGATTCGCGCGGATAAGCTATGATGGGTTCGATCCCTGCTCGCTGAAGCCGGTATTGCGTCTTCGGATTAGGTTAATCCGACTGCGTCAAACTGCCCTTACAGGTCAAATATACGGCGCGGTTAAGCGCGCACAAATAATTGATGATGACGTGTGGTGATATGGTGTTGTTGTTCTCAGAGAGATGAGATGACACAAGATATTGGATGTGTGGGGTAGGACAACAAAGCAGCTCTACAAGGGGACGGTGGTGGGAGGGGGGAATATGTATTCAAGAGCAACACTGCAGCCACTCGCTGTTCGATTACCGATGCTTCAGGGGAGGCTAGGGATAGTTTGTGAGTATGTATATCGATATTATCGATTATTTGATACCATGCAAACATTACAAAAATAAAATATTGCTCACAGACATTTTCTCAAGAGAGCAGGTGAGGAAAAGGGTGGTTTGAGAATGTGTAAATCGATGATTCGATATCATACAAATATTACAAAAATAAAATCTTGCTCAAATTTTCTCAAAAGAGAAGGTGAGGAAATGGATAGTTTGGGAATGTGTAAATCGATGATTCTAAATCATACAAAGATTACTAAAATGAAAAGTTGGCTCACGGAATTTTCTTTTTAAAAGAGAAGATTAGGAAAAGGATATGATTCTAAATCATACAAAAATTACTAAAATGAAAAGCTGGCTCACAGAATTTTCTTTTTAAAAGAGTAGATTAGGAAAATGATAATTGAGAGTACGATAAATAGATGATTCGAAGATCGAAGGTAAGATTTGCAAGAAAGAAAGCTGGGTTTGGGCAATTTTCCCAAAAGAGTAGCTTCACAAAGAAATTCCAAGAGTTATTTAAAAAGAAAGTAGAAGAAAATACTATAATCTCATAGGAGGGAGCGAACCACGACCTCACGCAACAAAATAACCTCAAAATTTGACCAGTGGCCTTGAGATTGCCTTCAAGTTGAGAGCAAAAAAAAAATTGTTCGGAAAAAGCACTTCCAAAGACTTAGACCGAGAACCGCAATTTCCCACACTGAAAAAAGTGCGGAAGGGTAAATTTGACCCTTCAGTGGTGTATAAATAATATGTGTAGCAATTTGGATGGTTAAAAAATAACTATCTATTCGCGAATATTAAAACGCATGACTGTAAATATTAACCGCATTACTGTAAATAATAATAAAGAGTCTTGTATTACTTAACTACCGCGCTGTAAGTACTGACCATCAAAATTGCTTCGCAATATAGGAACCTAAGGATATTCAAAGGTAAAATTTTTCGAGGGGATATCTACGGGATGAATATACCCTTCCACTTTTTCCAGCGCACTTTCGAATTCCGCGTCTTAAGTACTTTTAGTTCAACAACAGAACTTTTAAAACATCCTATATACATTCATTGTCACATTCATTGTCCGTCTGACCTTGGAGAGTCACAGAGAGTAACAAGACAATTTTTAAAACATCTTGTACATTCGTCGTCCGTCTGACCTTGGAGAGTCATAGAGTGTAACAACAGAACTTTTAAAAAATCCTTTACATTCATCGTCCGTCTGACCTTGGAAAGTCATAGAGAGTAACAATATAACTTTTAAAACATTCTATACATCTATCTTCCGTCTGACCTTGGAGAGTCATAGAGAGTAACAACAAAACTTTTAAAACATCCTGTACATTCATCGTCCGTCTGACCTTGGAGAGTCATAGAGAGTCACTATACTAACAGACATCAGTTATGGAAATCCTTCTGTGTCATGGGCGACACTTCAACACTTGAAGCAACAGTCCTCTGTTGACTCCTTCTACTTGTCTCCAGACGGAGGGGGAAAAAAGAGTGAGAGAGAAAGAAAAAAGTTCAGGCTAAGACTGCTGAGAGGAACTCAAATGGACTTTGAGAAGACGCAACTTCAAAGGTGGTGCGCTTAAAAAAAAAAAACTCCAGTCATGAGTAGAATTGTAGACGAATAAGAAAGAACGATAGAGCAAACAAATGGACACAAGAGAAAGAGAGAGAGAGAGAGAGAGGGAGAGGGAGAGAGAGAGAGAGGGAGAGAGAGAGAGGGAGAGAGAGAAGAGAGAGAGAGAGAGAGAGAGAGAGAGAGAGAGAGAGAGAGAGAGAGAGACAGGTGAACGTGAAGAGGAGGGGAAATAGAAGGAAGATGGTGGCTGGAAAAAGAAGTTTTAAACTTTGTCCTCCTGAATTTCCAAGAAACGAGACCGTACAGCGAGTGCACAAAGCAAATGCGCGCAAGCGTATTTTCAGCATAGAGTTGCCTGATTCAAAACTGAGGTGTGGTTTTTTTTTTTTTTTTTTTTTTTTTTTTTTTTTTTTTTTTATTATTATTATTATATTATATTTTGAATGAGTCAAGAGAGATGAGTGAGTTTTCTGCTTCTCTGAACTTTTCTTGGCAGGAGTCAAAATTTTAGTTAAAACCTTTGGTTGGCTCTACTGAACATCTTATACTGGGTCATTTTTCTACAAACGGTTTTGTCAGTGCTACCAGAGTGCATGTTTCCGTTTTTCCTGTGAAATTGGTAACATTTGAAGAACGATGTTTCCTCGCACGCCCCCAACCAATGGTGCATGCAAAATCACCACCGCGGCAGAAGAATATTTAACAACTGACTTTATTTGAGCAAGCGAACACTGATTTGTCATCCTAACCTGGCAGAAAAAGGGTTAAAGAAAACGCTCGATTCCTAGGGGGGGTTAAGGTAGGTTAGACGCTAGAACCTCCAAGGAATCGATACTATAACATGCGACCAAATCAGAGAAATTCGATAAAAATCGATTAAACTTATGCGATAAATCACGTTCACGTGACCGCACAATTCGGCAACTCAGGCGGTAACTCGTAACTTCATTTCACATGAATGTTCGCTCTCACCAGTAGTGTTCGCGCGGTTCACACGTTAACCCCCCCTCCCCCCTCCCACCACTCACGCCTCTCCACTCCTGCCCTATTCTTCCTCCAGTGCACATGTACACATTGATAGGCACACATACAAGCAAAGCAAAGCACATCACGTAGCTACTTACCGCGTGTTAACGTCTGTTAACACCTTTCCGAGTCGGTAAACTAATTCACGTTTCACTCTCTTATCCCCCCCCCCCCTCTCTCTCTCTCTCTCTCTCTCTCTCTCTCTCTCTCTCTCTCTCTCTCTCTCTCTCTCTCTCTCTCTCTCTCTCTCTCTCTCTCTCTCTCTCTCTCTCTCTCTCTCTCTCTCTCTCTCTCTCTCTTTCGATTCCAACTCTAACTCCTCTAGAGTCGACAACGTCCTTTGCAATCTCATCGCACCACCTTAACGTCTAAATTTGTTTAGCGCTGAGGCTGAGGTGCCAAATATTATAATGAGTCAGTTGCTTACTTCAGCTGCAAAAATATAGATTAATAGAACCTTGATACTTCGGTAAAATACGGCAAAAATAACGCGATGCACCGGAAAAAAAAGAAAGAAAAAAAACGGTCAAAAATCACTCATGAACTCAGGAAATCACTTCAATTTCAAACAGCCCGCGCCCAATGAGCAATAACTTTAGAGTGGCACATCAAGGAACGTTCCGCTGGTTCATTGTTGTCACCCAGGGCGCCGCCATCTTGCCGTAAAAATCGATTATGAGGTTAAGTTTTGTAGGTTGTTTCCGGTCGTTTCGTAAACAAACTCGGGCATCGCCGGAAACGACCTACAAAATTTAACCTCAAACCTTGGAATCTGCCGTCCAAATTCCGAACGACCTACAAAATGTAACCTCAAACCTTGGAATCTGCCGTCCCAATTCCGCTTTTTCCCGGGATTCCTTCTACCCTGTGTGGCACAAGGTGGACCAGCCCGCTGCCACTCTAAAGTTATAGCTCATTGCCCGCGCTACTCTAGACACTATTTGCACCGGCATGGCATACTGCAACATAGACGGAACCACCGTCTATATGTAATCAATGTCATAATTACAAAATGAAGAAATTTCCTGCGCAATGTGGCAACAACGTATTCTACATACACTTAAACCTACGTAAAATAATCGATCTTCAGAGGATTCACTGAATTCCTGAGAAGTCCGATACTTGCATATAGGTTCAAAAGGCAAAAAGCACGGTTGCAGAATAGCATGAGCTACCACTGAAGGTAAGACTGCCGGGAGGATTAAAAATGAAAAATTATGCAAAAACAGGGTGTCACGCAGTTTTCAACTTTCAAATTCCCTGATTTACCATGATGTTTTGGATTTTTCCACGATACATCAGATCACCTCGGTGCAAAAAGGAAGAGTTTGAAAACTCAAATCTCATTGATAACATTCTGGAGAAAATTAGGACACTAATACAATCCCGATTTAAATTAGGTTTGAAACCAGGTTTACTATTGCATTCCCTTGAGAAAAGAGAGTTGGGTAAATGGAGGGTCTAACCGATTACACGATTACTGAGTAATCGTAATCTTATTTTTTTCAGAGGGCGATTTTACAGCAATCTGAGCGATCAGGACTGAATTTTGACAAATCACTCATCAAATTAGTGGTGGAAGAATTGGATCTGATAGGAAGGACCCTGATGGATTTTATTTCAAATCAGTGAAAATTACACTTGATTACCATGCAAACGTTTGACGATTACCGATATTACTCAATAATCACCTAATCGATTACACCCTTATTTGCCCACCCCTGGATGAAAGTACAGCACATAATCTAACGGCGGTCTGGGGGGAGGGGAACTTTGAGAACTTCAGCACCTCGTTTTTTTTAGAAAAGGGTTCAAAAAAGGAGGAGGGGAAGATAGTCGCACCTCAAACCCCCCTCCACTTTTGAATTGAGACAGTCTCAAGAAAAGTGAGAGACTTTAAAAAATAAAAAATAAATTTAAAAAAAATCATCACATTTTTTCAAGGTTCCGATCCCCCCCCCCCACTTTTCAGCCCACGGCACGGGCTGCCACTACAATCTGAATTCCCGTTGTAATGTAAAAACCAGCGTTGATTTGATATAATGTTTGAATAGGCCTTAATAAGCCTACATAGTGGGTTGTTATGCTGTATATAAATTATAAATATAGGTTTAAATAAGTGAAAAAAAGAAGAAAAAAAAACCACCAAACGAGCAAAATACAACTGAACTAATTACAAATTACAATGTAATGGTATGATACATTTTATGTAACACTATATGATACATTTTATTTTACAAACATTACAAGAATACGATTCTTTTATCACCTATAGGTAGCACGCAAGAGAGTTTCAAGTTGAAAACACACGTGTTAATGAACATAAATACTGCACCTTAACGGTACAGTAAAGGCGGCACGTTTCAGGGTGCGGACTTGCTGAGTAACTTCGCACGTGGATTAGACGAGTCTTGTCGGTTCTTTAAATACCGGGATACTTACGTTTTATTTATTTCCGTGTTTTTTCCTTTCCCTTATATTTTCCTTTTTTTTTTTTCGAACGGATAAAAAGTTTTCGGTCTGAAAAGTAACGCTAGCTCACACACGTCATCAAAAAGAAATGATGACGACGATGGGAGACTCGTGTTTTTGCACGGTGCAGAAACTCCTCAGAGTTGCCACATTTGGCAAAAAAAAAAAAAAAAAAATCATAAATAAATTGGGCAAAACGCAGAAAATGTGCTGTATCCAGAGATAAGAAGAGATCCAGCGCACAGCTGTCAGCTAATTCACATAGTTTCTCTCCTCATCGACTCTTTCGTGTGGGACCTTCGATGTCGTCAACTCCTGAAGTAAGCATCAAAAACGACATAATGTGTCCGCGACATTCACCATACATCAGTGTTAATTTTACTAATTTTTAGTGTTTTAGAATAATTCTACGCCTACAATTTCACTTCATTATCGCTAACTTATGTAATTTCAGACGCTGATTTCAAAAATGCTATCAGTTTTCATTAAACTAGCCTAGATTTTACGTAAATTCGAAAGTACGCCTTCTTAGCAAAAAATTCGAAATTCTGGAAAAATTATGAGTTTCAAGTAAAAACTAATGCACAATTTGAAATCAGCGGGTCAAAATACATGGGAAATCTCGCGAAAGGGGTGAGAAAGAGGTATCTTATGATGAGAAAACCTGGTTTTACGTTTATAACAGCCGGACACACTATGTCGTTAAGGCGTAAAAATCCGGCTCCTGCTTGCTTCCGTGGAAGCCTTAAACCAGCAACCAATCACAACTCGTTGAGCTCGTGTCGGTACTCCCTACATACAATATTTCCATCAAGTGTGACTCTACATATGAGAGGCTGATGCACGTTTTAAGGCCTATTCAAAAGTTAGGCAGCATGGGAGATCTGATTCTGGCGTGGTTACCTCCTACTTTTTTAACCTTAAATAAAAAAATTGTAAATAATTTAGTGGAAATTGGAAATGAAAGTGCTCTTGTTAAAGAGTGGCTATCTGGACACACAATTCTAATAAAACAATCCAAGTGATAAAATTTGGCTTGTTTCCGTCAAGTGTCCGTTCCTTACTCGTGCGAATCCTTCCAGAAGAAACAGTTACATTGATTTCCGTGTCTAGATAGCCACCCTCAAACACTTGCACTTTCGTTTAAAACCAATTTTAAATGGAATTTTAACAACTTTTTTTTCGAGGCTAAAAAAAAGTGAGGCTGACAAACCGAGCCTGTGTAAAATGGGCTAAAAAAAAGTGAGGCTGACAAACCGAGCCTGTGTAAAATGGGCTAAAAAAAAGTAAGGCTAACAAACCGAGCCTGTGTAAAATGGGCTAAAAAAAAGTGAGGCTAACAAACCGAGCCTGTGTAAAATGGGCTAAAAAAAAGTGAGGTTAACAAACCGAGCCTGTGTAAAATGGGCTAAAAAAAAGTAAGGCTAACAAACCGAGCCTGTGTAAAATGGGCTAAAAAAAAGTGAGGTTAACAAACCGAGCCTGTGTAAAATGTCCATAAGAGATTTCCATTATGGCTGCCTCCTTGAACTTTAATAATCACGTCCCATAAATCCTTTCTATTGCTCGTTGGTTGACTCACTTAACTTCGAACTGAAAGGGTTATCTTGGCAACAGCGGACGCCGGCTGCAACTTTTTTCGAGCCCGTAAATAAGTCGGCG
The DNA here is from genome assembly GCA_011764245.1 of Trialeurodes vaporariorum. NCBI lineage: Eukaryota > Metazoa > Arthropoda > Insecta > Hemiptera > Aleyrodidae > Trialeurodes > Trialeurodes vaporariorum. Next base: position 37,035,908 of record VMOF01000320.1, on the reverse strand, counting down.
AGGCCTGCGAGCCGCATCGCGTCGCACAGTGGAGAGAGTCAATGGTAGGGGTAGGACATGATATTTATGATAAAAATGCAAATTTTTAGTGTTTTTACGATCACCAAATGCATTGTCAGGGGTGTTTCTTATGGAAAATTTCACGTAAAAATCAATAAAATTACATTCAAACTACCACGTTGCGTATTAAGGAAGATACAAGCATCTAAAGTTTACATATCCATGTCCGGCCTCTATTATTGACTTGCTCCACTGTGCGCCAGTAAAGGCAGAGGGCCGAGCTTTGCATGTTCCAACCGCATAAAGTTCAGCGCTCACCAAAAGGAAAAAAAAGAAGAAGAAAAACCTACCATATACGTGTATCAACGGCATATTTGTCGGTTCCATTCGTAGTACCGGTGTACGTTTCAAATAACCTCCCCCCCCACCCCTCCCCCACCATTAAATTCACTCTTCTATACCGCTTTCATAACCAACCTCTTACATGTATCCCACCCAACCCCCTCTGTAACAGTTGAGGCTCACGTTATTTTCGAGTGTTCGGGTAGTAAGAAAAAGGGGAAAACTGTAGAAAAAGGGAGAAAAACAAAACAAAAAGAGGTAAAAAAGTAAATGTTTCCACCTCCTACAAAGAGGGGTTATTAATGAGATTGCCGAGTATGAGTTACTGTTATAAAGTGTTTGTTCTGTCAACCAACTATAAAAAAAAAAAAAAAAAAAAAATAAAAAAAATAATAACAAAAAAATAACAAAAATAGGGGGGGGGGGAGGTATACGCAACGTAGAAAGGTACACGAGCTTGCTAACCGTTAGAAATGCTTCAGCGATTTAAACTATTTTCTCGACTGCGACAATGGGGGAGAGAAAAACAGGTAGAGAGGGGTAAGAGCGGGGAGATCTAAGATTCTTTCGCAATTCAGGCGCTGTTAATGAACTGCCGAGTCGGCGAGTAACGCTGGTTGCGTTCTGCGATTCTGCGTGCCTCCTACAAACCAAACACTTGGGAGCTTACTCTCGTGGAAACCGCCGTTAGAGTTTCTCCGCTTTCCCCCTTTTGTCCGAAAACTATATACAATAGCACTGGTTTTGCAATTTATCTCAGCTCCAGCCAAGGAGTATTAGGAGTCGAGAATTGGTTTTTTGTGTTGTCACAGAAGCCTGGAGCTGGAGGTATGTGAATTTCGTTATCATAGGAATGCACGATGTTTGGCAATTTTGTGCTTTTAAATTTCCTGATTTTATTCCTGATTTTCCAAGCTACTTCTCAAAGGGGCTATTGCACACTCTTGCTACTTAACCCTTTAAGGACCAAGCCCGAGCATACTCGTTTTTCTTCTCTAGTCTACTTCACATTGTTCCAGTCTTAATTCCGGATAAACGCGATTATTGATGAAAACATGTATGTACTAGCGGAGACAAAGATACCTAGCCAGAGTATGCAATACGCAACGCACGTAATACATGTGTTGAATGGTATAATATGCATTGCGTATTGCATACCCTGGGTAGGTATCTTTGTCTCTGCTAGTAAAATATAAGATGTCCTTGGGCGCCTTCAATGTATCGTATAGGCAATTTCAACTCTCCCGAGTACGAACAGTTAACTACCTTCCCTTTATAAACGGAGGAGTGGCGTCCTTTTGAAATAACCTGGCCCTTAGAGGGTTAAACAAATTTGAAAACCTCCAAAAATAACATTGGTAACACTAAAAAAATTACGAAATTCACTCCGAAATTCATAAAATGCTATTAAACGCGTGATCGTAATGGTGTCGTTGGGAACTAATAATGGGAGATTCCTATCTAGTAAAACCCCATCAACCAGTAGCTAGTTAAAAACGCCTTTCCTTTGAAAACACGGGGTCACCACGTGTCACGGTCACGGTATCATGAATCGGCTATCGATCACACCTCTGACGACTATTTACTCTGTGAATCTTTCTTCCCAGCATAGACAGATTGACGAGATTAAGGTGGGGATCTCCCATTACAATTGTATACCCAACGCAGCTATTAAGCATTTTATGAGTTTAGGAGTAAATGCGCTGTACGTTTTTAGGGCTACCATAGTTATTTTTGGAGGTTTTTACATCTGAATCGATCCAAAAATCGCCAGAAGCAAAAATGTGCAATAACGCCATTTTTCGATGATGTACTGTGTTCTATTATACACAGATAAAAAAAATTGGAAATGATTTGAAGCCTCAAACTTCATCGAGTTTCATGTTAAGGAGAGAATTAATACTCTGATTTGGTTCCCAAGTCTTTGGATTCAAATTCCCTGATAAAACTGGCTCACAGTATAAATTCCTTTAAAAGAATAACGAACAGAATAATAAAAACTGCCTGACAGAGGAAAAAGGAATAGTTTTGAGCGCTCGTCATTAGTTTCTCCTTGCGGAACACAAAAAGTAACATCTTGGATTTCCGCATTAACTTGAAATGGGATGGGATGAAGAAGAAAAAAAAAAAAAACCCCAATAAACATTCCTTTCTCACTCCTTTAATTCTTAGATCAACTACGAGTTACGCACACATTGATGCATTTCAGAGCATCCAATTCACCCGACATTTAATAAAACACACTTCTCAATGCTCAATGGAGAAACGCATCGAAAGAATTTCATAAAAATACCGCACTTCGGAGTGCTCGTTCATCCGTTAAAATAGTTTTTAAAGGAAGATGAGGAGGTCAAAAGCGCGGAAATACGGGAAGAAGAGGAAAGAGATTCGATGGCACTTAATATTGAGCCGGACAATTGAACGGTGCAAAAATAGGGAATTTCACGGAGGAACGGCTAAACACAAAAGCTGAAAGTTAAAAAAAAAAAAAAAAAAAAAAAAAAAAAAAAAAAGTCGAATGCTTGTTTTTGCGGTAGTTCTGTGTCGACGAGTCGACTCAACCCGCATTACACGTGAAAACAATTTGGTTTTTTCTTCATTTTCTTCAGTTTCCTCAAGACTATAGGTTCCGGACATGACGGGTGTAATGCGGGTTGCTTAAAATTGTAGACGCAGGAACTAAGCAACTGCTAGACTTGTATAATGTTGCACTCTGATCCGCAGGATTGATGTCAGACGAATATAGATTATTAAAAAAAACTGGAAAAACAATTCTTAAGCAGCCCTCTGTAATATTAAATAACTTTATCGGGTGAGAGGCTAAAATGAGTGATAGGTAAATATGACGGCACGGACAGAATAAGATTCAAAGCACCAGTCACAAGTGACAAGGGCAGCAAGCAACGAACTCAAGCGACATCAAACGCGAAAGAGGCGCAGGCGCCTTCAATTCCAGGAGACGCAATTTCAGGGACTGCGCAGTGGCAATTGTTATCTACCCGTCAAAGTGAAGAATCAGCACGGCGCACTATGGCTCCAAATCGAGTCCTAGGTGGTCAAAAATAAAAAGACATGAAATATCACAGGAATCAAGTCTAATAATTTTCTCCAGTGGATATATGATAATCCAGGGGTAAATACCTTGCTAAATAAACCCCCTAAAATCATCTGTAGTATCTAGAAAAGTTTTTTTTTTTTCTGACTTTGAACCGATCAATTTTTGACCGCCTAGGTTTTGATTTGGGACCATAGTGCGGCGCGCGGCGCGGCTGCTGCGACGACACGACGCATAATGGTCTGAGCTTGTCAAAACTTGGCCAAAAATCAGACCGTAAATTCCTCATCAGTATGTCATTTAAAAACTTTCAAAAACTAATTTTATACACAGAAAATACTGTTCACAAAATAAATAATTAAAACCTAAAAAACGATAATTTTTAATTACTTTTCTTTTCACTAATAATTTAAATTTAACTAAATTTAAATATTTTTAAAATAATTCGACTTTTCCTAATTTTGTTTTTCTTTATTTTTAGTTTTTTCTCCGTTTTTTCTCCGTTTTTCTTCCTGTTATTTTATTCTTCTTAAATTATTTGCTACTTCTTCTAACTATTCACTTCAAAGTTCAAGGGTTTCAGGCGTCTCCACTATTCAGGGGTTTGAAAAAGTAGAAGTTTCGACTTTTCGAAATGCGAAAGGTCCAAGGCCGCAACGAAATCAAATTTTGAATGCAACAACCCAAAATTGGAGAAATTCCTTTGCTATAAAGCTTCGGATTCAACAGGTGGGCTTGTTAACGGCTCAACAGATATCATGCATTATACATCATGGGAGACTGACACGACCAGGACAAAAATATGGAACAAAATAAATCGTAATGACTCGCTGACAAAGCAAATGAAGGAGGATTTTGACATTTTTTTTTTTTTTTTTTTTTTAAAAAAAAGCGAAAAATAATTTACTGCATTTTTTTTTTTTTTTTTTTTTTTTTTTTTTTTTTTTTTTTTTTTTTTTGGGAGAGCTGCTTCGGACAGCGCTATTACGTCGCGGTGACTGCCGCCGCAGGGTAATAACAGAAAAGGCACCGAGACAGCGTGACGGACGCAGGACAAGCAAAAGCGCGAAGGGTTGGAAACTCCACGGTGAAGTTAGGGTGGCGTAAGGTTGCCAAATCGTGGGCCCACATCATAGAAGGGTGGAGGGCAAATAATTTAAACACTGAGAGAATTATTTTTTTAATCCAAGGTGTATTTCGTTTGTGTTGAAGAAACGGCACAGTAAAATATTGACAAAAGGGAAATTCCTTTAACCTAATTGGAAATTGTCAGAGATTACTAAGCCTAAGAGATAATGCACTCTCTATCTCCGCCGCGCCGGGCTCCGCGTGAAAAACGCCCGCAGAATGGCCGCGATGCAACGTGCAGTACGCTGGTGACCGTAAACATTGTTGTTATTCATGTTGTTGGAAATGAGGTTAGATTCTCTGCAGTATGTAAGTGTATGTCATTTAAGGGCCGATGGGATGATTGAAGTGACTTAAATTTTCAGATTCATGTTCAAAATATACTCAGAGCTCATTAAACTTCCCAAACACTTTATTAATCTTATTAATTTAGTTAGTGGCGTTGCTGTCAAACCTCATTTCAAACAACAACAGGAGTAACAATGTTTACGGTCACCAACGTACGCCATAATGCATACTTCGGAGGAGTCGAACAACACTTTTGAATCGTTATGCCATTTCTCTCAGGCTTAGTAATCTCTGGAAAATGTCTATATACTGATACAAGTAAAAGATTCCTTGTTGTGACAGTGATTCTCCTTCAAGCTACAGAGCTTTACTTCGCGCAAGGAAAACTGTCACCAGTGAACGTGTTTCCTTGTTTTTAAAGAAGTGATTTCTCGCAGTGAAATGCTCTCACGAAAGAGGTCTGTTTGCAACACTTTGACACTTACAGATTAAATAAAACTATTGAGCTGTTACTACTGCGATTTTGAGGAACGATTCTTACGAAAAACGACGCTGAGAAACAAGTACCTCATTTTGATAAATCATAACAGGTGTGCTCGTTAGTTTGAGGGTCAGCAGAATCGTCTATAGATTCACATAAGAAATTCTTCGAAACACAAGACCCGTTGTTTACTTCATCGTTAAACAGATTGTTAAGATTGTCTATGAGTGATTCTATTAATCGAGAGTTCCGTTAGTTAAAGGTTATTCATTAGTAACCTTTAAAAAACGGGCACTATATCGATGGTTACCATATAGCAACGGCCTGCAAGTTTTACAAATCTCGACCAATAGAATCACTCATAGACAATATTAACGATCGGTTTAACGATGAAGTAAATGCGCAGGGCAGCTGAAAAGGGCTTCTGGGATACACTGGACAGTTTTGCTAACTGCACTTTAATTATTACTGTGCGAAGAAGAGGATAGTGGAACAACGATCAGATGGACTTAAAACTTTTTCGTATAGAAGTGCTTTCTGGCATACGTACAGGGGCAGGGGCGTCATTTCAAGTTCGGCTTGGAAGGGGGGGGCAAAAAATCGGATAAACGTTTTTTGGCTCATCAATATAATTTTAGAGCCAAAGAGCCGTCTTTTGGGGGCAAAAATCGGATGACTTTTTTTTTGCTTATCAATATAATTCGTGCCAGTTTTTGATCCTGACTTTAAATCCTTGGTCCCCCCCCCCCCCCCAAATGACGCCCATGCATACGTAAACAGGATTATTGTTTTCAGCGATCAAAAGTATTTTAAGCATTACTAGATTTCTGATGGAAGACATACCGGAAAGTACTTCTACGAAGTACATATAGTTACTTAAATGTCCGTCTAATTGTCTTCAAAATATCATTTTCTCCTTGACTATACATGTGAAATAGGCAGAGACAAGTAGAGTTCCAGCGCAAAGCTTGTGACAGTGTCAATTTTGCAGATCAAATTTTGAGTGTTAGACATAGGTTATGTTTTCTTCGCGGTTTAAATTGGTAATTGACAGATTTACGGTTTTTGATCAAGTGCTTCAGAAATATATGCTTTAACCAATTGTAATTTTTAACTCAAAGCGAAATTTCAGGTAGATTTTGATTGGAACAATGTTCATTACTCAACAGTGGGCGACTGTTAGCTGTTGATATTTTAGTACTTTGAGCTCCCAAACAAAAATTAACCCCTTTTACTTGCCTCACTCACATAACACTGGAAGCATAGCAAGTGCTTGCTTTGTGGTTATTATAACTGGACGCATTTATACGAAACAGACCTAATAGTATTTCGAGGTTGCCATTTAATCTCGACTTTTTAATTCCCTTAAAAATAGTCTGATTGATATAATTGCTTTTGATTTTCAGGAACAAGACAACACAGGGAAGGAAAGTCCCTGGAAGTTTCGTGAAATTCTTTGCACTAGGTCTAATTTTATGATAATATTAAAGTAGTGTGAAAATGGCAACGTCTGAAGCCGAGTAGGCCCTTTTCGTATGAATGAATCCTACTGATTGTGAGGAGAACTAGAGTCCCTAGATATGAAAGAGTCAAGACACGTGAACTGAAGTGAAGAAGAAGAAGAAGGGGTCTGAGGAGGCTGGAGGCGCGCCTCTTGTTTACATTTTTATCCAACGATCTTCCCGCCAAAGATTACTTATACATTTATTCGTGTGTAAGTAATCTTTGTTAGGTCAACCTAACCTTCAATTACCGTTGACTTCATTACCTGTTTTATCTTACAGTGAAGAGTAATGGGTGAATTTTATTCTGTTCTGAACATACTTACGTCAATTTCAATTGAAAATTTCTTTAGTATTATAAGCTAAAAATGCCGAAAGTTTCCTAGGAGCTGAGCGGCTGGGAAGATGGTTCCATGAAGATGTAAACAAGAAGCGCGCCTCCAGGCTTCATGGACCCCTTCTTCTTCTTCAGTTTTCAGCAGCCAATCAGAGATGGAATCTCGTATGGCGAGACTCTTTCATACATAGGGACTCTAAGGAAAACCTTCGACAAGAATCACAACAAATAATAGCGCCAGACTTGACATCGATGGGGGCGGTGGAAGATGGATGTTCTGAATGATGCACGGGTTATGCTAGTGGTTAGCAACGGTCCGTGATATCCATCCTTCCTTGCCGCCGAACCTAACCTGACGCTAACGCCACCGCCACCCTCAAAACGACACCGCCTGGGCGCCCCGCTCTTGGCCGAACCCCCCAGACTCATTATAGGGAGAAGACATTAACATATATTTTTTTGACGCGTCTCTCGGGCTCATTCTGAATCAAAGCTCATGAAACCGTAAAATTAAGATCGTTCCTCCGCCTCGGTCCTTCATATCACTGCAGGGTTTTCATTCACCCTCGTGAATCTTCCGCAACGCAACGTATACTACAAGCAGTACAAGCCATGTATTATACCACAAGTAAGCGTCCCTTCCATATACGTCCATTCGGAATGGTGTCGTCCCTTGCAAATTGGAGCGGCAAGATTCAAAAAATGTGGGTTGTCGAACAAGGAAAATATCCCCACGAGCTGTGACAACAGAGGGGTCTAGAGCTCGTTTCAGAAGTGTAGGCGCACCTAAACCATAATCTTTGGCGAATTTTCAACTTTAATTCCTTCAAATCAAAACCGAACTTGCCTCTGACTTTATTCTTTGACTTTTAAAGTGTTCCTCATTGAAAAGTGTACTCTCAATTTCATTTTCATTCATTTTTATTGAGTAATATCAGAAATAATGTTTACAAATTCCAAAGACTATCGGTCTAGGTGTGCCTAGTTGCATACACTTCTGAAACTGCTTCTAGTGAAATGTGATTTTGAAAACATCTCGGAGGAGGCAGCGATGATGGAGATCCTTTATGGCCGTTTCACACATACTCACTGACCAGAGCTGCCGTTTTGCGTAGAATTAATGACAATTTTCAATTCACCGATGAGTTCACCCGTTGAGAACAGATCACACAGCTCAGTTCAGTGTATGACTGATAATGCACGAAAATACTAGAATCTGTAATCTTTTCTCAACTGATGGAGTCGTCGATTACTTTAAAAAAACTCGCGAAGATATTGATAGATTAATGGTGTTTCCACCGATTGAGAAAAGAATACAGATCAAAGTATTTTCGTTCAGGACAGTCATACACTGAACTGAGCTGTGTAATCTTTTCTCAACCGATGAAATCATCGGTGAATTGGAAAATGCAATTATAACTAAACGCAAACCAGCAGCTCTGTTACTTACATAAGAGGGACTCAGCTGCGACATAAGAAATGTCAGCGACAAGTATCATACCTGGGTGTTTTTTTGTTTTGTTTTTTTTTTTTTTTAATAACGAAATTACAATGTGTGCCACTGATTTTTCAAATGAATATCATCTAAATTAAGGAAATTAATGACATTTAGGACACTGACGTTCATTCTACTTACTTAGCCACAATTTTACTTATGTTCTGATTTTTGTTGCATTTTTGCGTTAAAATTCAAGTTGAGAAAAATTTGCTACATTTTAATCGAACGTAAGGCTTATTTCGAGCTTGACGGGTGAAACTCACAGAAAGTGGGCATTTACGTCGTAAAGGCGCACAAATCCAGACTCACGCGTCAAAAATTTGGAAACAACGCAAACATGTAATTGAATTTATAATTAATTTTTTAACTATTCACGAGAAAACCGGAGATCTCAATGGAACTCCTCAACGATGCGCAGAATTAGAGATGAGTCGTTTCAAGTTTTCAGACCAAGACATTATCCTGACTTTACGGATAGAAGAGCGTAAGTGCATTTGGAATACTCGTATGTACATACTTACACGCATTTAAAGAGCGTTCACTGAACACTTTCATGGAAGATACATGTGAGTACTATTTTTCACGATAAATATTCTATTTTATAAATTCCAGAAAAGCATCTAACACATTGACAGCCTCAGAAGATAGTCAACGGCAATGACCATTAAATAAAGATCATACTAGTTCATCAATAGAATCATAAAGACTAAAGTCTGATCGTGCAAACAAAGTTATTACAATACGACAAAAAAAAAATTGGAAAAAATCAAGACTGTCGTCACAATGACGAAGCAAATACAGCCGTATGGTTAATCACGTATTAAATTATTTTTCTGTTATGTTTTTGTCTGATCTGTTGCTTTTCCTTTGTTTTGCAAAAAAATCAGTTCTTATACTGACAGACAACGCGATCTTTTTCTCCCCTTATACTCTATCTTAGTTGAACGATACTCGTGGACAAGATTCATTCAATGTTAATTTTTTTCAACTTCCCTTGATTAATTTAATCCAACTTCCCGCCGCCGCGAGCTGGGCTGCGCCTGCCATAAAAATTGCATGTTCTGCGGTTATTGCAGGAAATGTCCGTAACCAAAATGTATCTTGTTTCAAAATCAAAACCACGGGATATAAGAATAGCGGGATGAAATAATGGCAAAGAAGGAAGAGGGTGGGGAGTGGGAGTGAAGAGGGAGGGGAGGGGAGGGGAGGGGAGGGGGGGAGGGGGAGCAATCTCTACTTTGTCGAACAAGATGACGGCACATCATTTTAATGAATGTGAGAAGGATCGAGAAATTGCTCACTCATAACCCCGATTATGATCGTCTCCATCCCGTTTGAATCGATGCGATTTGGTTGACAGTTCAATGAAATCACCGAAGGCTCGATATTCTTACATCGATCTATGGTTAACCCTTTCAGACCTCGTGAACATTTTAATGTACAGTCGACGAATGGGGCAGTTGCAAGGGCCTAAAATGTTGTGTTTTTTATGGAGTAAAGAATAGTACTTCATGAGCTTAGAACAGTGGTGCCTTTGATTTTTTCCCCAAGTCTCCCAATTTTGGAGATACACACGTGTAAAGTTGTAAAAAAATCGTGTGTGTGGTGACGTCACTACAGAAATTCTCATTTAAAACAATGTATTTTGGGCCAAAATGTCATATTTGGAACGATGGTGCTTAATTAGAAACCAAAGACATCTGTGTTATCAGCTCATGAAGTACTTTCATTTTCGTTATGAAAAACACACCATTTCAGGCCCTTGCAACTACCCCATTATATTTAGGTTTAGGTAGGCAAACTGCAATACTCATCCCAATACATTTAAGTCATGCTGGTTGCCTACCCGAGCAAAAATCCAAGAACTGGCATTATTTAATTCGCCGACTGTACACCTGAATAACATAGAATCTTATGGAGAAAATAAAAATGCGGTACCGTCAGAAAAGTGTGCCCAGATCAGCTATGATGACCAAAAATCTATTCGTGAAAAAAACGTATTTCTAGGTTTGAAAGGGTTGATGGCGACATGCGACATTGATACATCTGCATTCGCGCACAAGCTGAAACAGGGTGTCGGGAATTTTCGAATATCGAATTCCCCGATTTTCTCCTGATTTCTCATGTTACTTCCGGCTCTTTTTCCATGAATGAAATCAACTTCCTTGCAAACATATAAACAATGGGGCAGCTGAAAGGATCTGAATTTCGTTTGTTTTTTAGTAAGCAATTGAAAGTTCCCGATAAGCAGAAAGCAAGGATGCCTTTGGGTTCTACCAAGGTTTTACAGTTCAGGAGATGCAATTTTGGCCCGAAATACATTCGTTTAAATGGGAATTTTGCTGTAAGACGTTACAACACGCATTTTATTTTATAACTTAAAACGAGTGTGTCTCTCCAAAACCGTAACGCTTCGTAAGAAAGAACCAAAGGCACAATAGTTCTCAACTAACTAAGCACTTCCATTTCCCTCCTAAAGATTACCTAATTTCAGACCTTTTTTTAACTGCCCCATTCGAAAGTTCGACATTAATCTGGTTTAGATTGATTGATTTTTTTTTGGTTGTATAGATTCAAATACCTTGATGGGACTATTTTACAATCAAAAAGCCCTTTTAATCCCATATTTTTCCTTAAAAAAAAAAAAAAAAAAAAAAAAAAAAAAAAAAAAACTAACTAATTTCCTGACAATGTCGGGATTTCCCGGGCTACCTGTAAACTAGTACACATTTCTGAGAAGATCGTTCTTAATTATTTGAGTATGTAGAAAGTAGGGTAAAAGAACGGGCAATGTAGATTGTAGAGGCTCCATACCTTCTTCTAACCTCATCTGAACTTGGAACTTTCAACACTTCCACATTCAACCTCACGTTCGATCAATGGCGGTCTAAAATCAAACCACACTTTGAGCTGGGTCAAAAGTCCATTCCAATAATCGGATTTACAAACGTTTCAAGGCTCAAGGATCAAACCGAGGAACTATATCGAATAGATATGCATGCTTTTACATCGGGCGGTCAATAATCACAGCGCTCGCTCTATGCAACCATTAGGCATTATATACGGAGTCTTAACCATCGTGAACCCTTATGAGCCAGGCTTAAGATTTACGAGTGACCAAAGCGGAAATTGCTCGTCCCGAATTTCGGTCGTCTTCTCAAGCGAATAACGAGCTGCAAAACTGAACGGATAGGAACGGACCGGGGAAACCCCCCTCCCCTCCCGGTTCATTGTTTCTATTGCTGTTGTTTTCTGACTCTAAGTCGGTGGATGATTCCGCAGTTGCCATATTTTGCAGAGAAACCGACGAGCCAAATAGGCTAGCTCAGTAGCGTCATTTGCGGGGGGGGGGGGGGCAGGTGGGGCAACCGCCCCCCCCCCCCCAAGGGTCGGCCAAAAGTGAAAAAGTGATGACTTTTTTTTTTTGTAGGATAAGAAAAAAGTTTTGAACTAAAATTTGGAACTAGTCATGAACGAGTTTTTTTAGAATTTAGGGCCGTAAATATGCAGGGCTGTACTACAGTGTAAAATAATATTGATGAGCAAAAAGAAAAAAAAAAAAAAAGAAAAAAAAAGGTAATGACATTTTCGCCCCCCTCCCAAGCCGAACCCGAAATGACGCCCCTGGGCTAGCTCGTTAATATAACTATGGAGAAGTTTTCATGGGACGTGCTTTTGAAACACCAAGAACTGGCAGCCGTGATGGAAATAAAATTACTTATAGTCATTTTCAAAAGGTTTGGTTGATTTGCCTCTTATTTTTTAACTTGGAAAGTTTTAAAAAAATAGTTGAAACAAATCCATTTGAAATTGGTTTGAAATGACGGTGAAAGTGTTTTGAGTGGCTATGGCACAGGCATCGATACAACTTTTGGAAGGATTTACACGATAAAGAAGCTGACAACTGACAGAAACAAGCGAAATTATTTCCCCTGGATAGTTGAATTAGATTCTGAGTCAAGATATTCATTTTATAATCACTTGCAGTTTCGTTCAAAATCAATAGCCACAAAATTAATTACGATTTTATATTTAAAGTTAAAAAATGAGAGAGAGACAACCCGGAATCAAATTGTAAATGTTGTCACATTTTTGGGATGGGGCTTATGAGGCATAACTCCTCTACACTTAAAGCTCATGCATTGAGGGAAACTAAGATTGACAATCATTCGTTCTTCGTCTGGCCTTGTGGCGCAACGGATAACGCGTCTGACTACGGATCAGAAGATTCCAGGTTCGAATCCTGGCAAGGTCGTTTCGTTTTGAGTAACTTATTTACGTTCGGCAAAACGCTGGCAGGTAAATCTGCCACAAAGTTTTGAAAAATTGCTATCATTTAACCGTTTCCAGGCTAGTGGGACACGTACGTTGTCCCACTTAATTTAACATGAGAATCAATGGAAGCTAAAGGGACAGTTTGTAAAAAGTTGGTTGGCCCATCAAAGTTCTTAGAAAGTTTTCCTATTTTGAACGATTGCGTATAATCTAAAAAAAAAAAAAAAACCAAATCCCAAAATGTGTGCAGGAAAGGGGTTTTAAAAGGTCAGATAACACAAAATAAAAGAGTAAACGAAAAAACAAAAAAAACTTGTTAGCCTATTGTTTGAAAAGCTAGTTGTCTATAAGAAGTTTCTACACTGAAATAAGGCGAGATGATCAACGGTTGATTAAATTCACACTCTCATCTGGCCTTGTGGCGCAACGGATAACGCGTCTGACTACGGATCAGAAGATTCCAGGTTCGAATCCTGGCAAGGTCGTATCATTTTTGGATAAGTTCTGTTCAGCGTTTTTAAAAGATGATGATGCTCAAATGACATCTAGAGGGCTAATTTCCGTCGCTACGGTGCCAGATTGCATGCTAATCAACAGCAGTTACAGCATCAGGCTCGATACCTTATAGGGAAGCCCAATGTATTTAAACAATTTAAACGATAACTAATATATGAGAACACAGGTGAGTTTCGATCCAGACTTTCTCCATGCTTAGTGCTCATTTGAACACATAGGTTAGAAAATGGCGTGAAGATGGGAGGGGCCATAACGTAATTTTGGCTCCTCTCTCTGTCCTATTCTAACTAATACGTTTAAAATAGACGGAGAGAGAGAAAAAACACAATTTCCTGGATCCAACTCTGGGGCGCGACCATAAAATGATAGCACACAATCTCGACGAGAGACGCGAAACTCGGGAAAAGAAAAGGCGCAATATAAAATTGAGTCGACACCAGCTTATGATGTGGGGACCAATTTTCGCGCGAGAAGAAAAGGCATTTCCCTGTGAAATTTCGCTCCGTCTGGGTCTCGAACTTCATTTTCGATTCTCAATTCTCGAAGATGCGCCGGCGACCCGTGCAATATTTACATACGAATGCAGAATAAGGAGCGGTATCGCATCGTTAGACTAGACAGACGGCCGTGTGCAAGCGGTTGATAGTGGAACAGAGGGAGGGGGAGGGGATCGTGGGGGACACTGGGAATCGAACTGGGATGCGGGGTCCCGGTCTCGGCCCCCTCTCACCCTCGGGTTCGTTATAGGAATAAGGTATACAGAGTTGTCAGATGTAGAGAGTAAACAACAACAATAACAATTTCCATTCAGCAGCAGGCTGATTATGAACGGCCGTATCGTAATGTTATCGAGTCAATGATCGAGTGCGTGTTATCTTATGAGTGGTGACATCCCGAAATGTTTGATAGTTGTTGATAGAAACCCTCCCATCTCAACGGAAATTCTCCGATTGCTCAGGAGTCATCAGAGAATTTTCGTAGAGATGGGAGGGTTTCTATCGGAATGAAACATTTCGGGATGTCACCACTCATAAGATAACACGCACTCGATCATCGACTCGATTGCATTACGATACGATTGTTCATAATCAGCCTGTAGGTTTACGTAAAACATAAGGGTATTAAAGTGGTGGGGAGGGGGGTTACAACACAAGAAACACTTATTCCACCCTAAATAGGTCGGAATAGACTATACGGTCGATGTTCATGGTCGTTGGATAATTTTCTTCTCCCAATTTGAACCGTGTAAATTAAATAGAGGAGACGAAGAGGTTTTCGGGTGCAATTATGCAGAAACGTTGACAAAAATCACATTGACTAAAGGGGGTACCCCACTGAAAATATTGTTTTCTCTCCTAAAGCATTTTACAGTCTGACATTTTACCCGAAGGTTGATCCTACTTTCAATATTTCCCTAAAAAAAAATTGGTGAGGCTGGTTGCATACCTGCCCCTTAAAACAGGATTATCAGACAAAAGATATACATTCACAAAATGTTGAACTCCTCTGGGTCTAATCAATCAAATCACTTGACCTTTGGCTCTATTGAAAGGTTAGGATGTCCTCTAAATTCTGTAAGAAGGGATTTTCAATATTTTGAAATTTAGTACTGAATTTTTTGTTTCTACTTCGAGTAACCAAAATTTGAAGAGTTCTTTGACACTCAATGAACTGTGGAAAATTAACTTGGCAATACTTTAAAAAAAGCTTCTTTGAAAAATAGGTCTGAGAATTCCTTATTTTTAAAAAAAAACAAAAACAGAGGTCTCTAGCTTTCATAGAAAAAAGTAGTTCGAACTTTTGCGTCCAAAAATATTGGACATTTGCAACACTTTTAAACAAGGGAATAACAAAAACAATACGGTGAAACTTTGCTTACCGTTTGAAGATCATTTTCACAATATTTTTAATTATACACCTAAATTGACTCTTGACACACTTTATTCTACTCTCTTAACTCTCCAGCACCATTGTTAGTTGTTACTATATATTTAAAATCAAAAGCCGAAATCTGACAACACAGGAAAGGGAGAGTGGATCGCAAAAACGAGGCTGGGTACACGATTGTAATTTGATCTTGGCTGATGTTCACCTGTTGCATAGAGGGTACCGCGGACGCGACATTCGCTTGGTTCTCAATGGTTTTGATAAAAATAAAAAGCAAGGAGGGGGAGTATGTTAAAGGAGGGGGGGTATAAATATACATATACAACGATACGGTAAAATCGAAAACTCCCACCCTTCTTTTTTTTACTTTTTCTGTAAACCTCAAAATAAACGATGGTTGAGCTAAAAAAAGGGAGGGGCTGCTGCGGGAGAACGGGTTTGATTATAATCAGGGAGGGAGGGGGGAGGTTTACATTCGAGTATATCCGACTGATTATGTTACACAAAATTCTAATTAGAGAGGATAAAAGGCAAGTCAAGTTCGGCTGCGGGCCTGCGGATTTAGAAATGTATCCGTATCTCTCTTCGCCCATTTGAACAATTGTGTTAGAAAAGGATAAATAGAGGAAGGGGTGAAAGTCACGCCACTGCCCCTCATCTGTCTTTTTCTACCGGCCACGTTTTAATAGACGAAGAGAGAGAAGGACACTTTTCTGGATCAATCGCGGTAGTCAAGTTGAGAAACTCATGTCATGCGGTAAAAATGAATGAATCGGGAAGCACGCGTTCTGACTTTATACTTTAAGGTGGATCCTCAGCGTTTAGTTCCATATTCTGCCACCAGAAAAAAATTCGTTCTTTAAATGGAAAAAATAAAAGTAAACGCAAAAAATGGAAAAAAGGGCTTCGATGGAGCCTCAGCAGCAATCGAAGGAACATTTTAGTACAAACCGTATGCTAAAATGTTACGAAATAAGCGAGGAACTATTGAATTTCGTAAACCCCCTAATGGCGTCCAATTCTGCCCTTTTTTCCATTTTTTGCGTTTACCATTATTTTTTTCCATTTAAAGATCGTATCTTTCTCTGGTGGCAGAATATGGAACTAAACGCTGAGGATCCACCTTAAGGTGATTCTTCAGCGTTTGGTGCCGATTTTTGCCACCAGAGCGCTACCGTTCGATTAATGTAAAAAATAAAACAAAAAACAAAAAAAAACAAAACAAAAACAAACAAAATGTCAGGAAAAGGTCTTCAGTTGAGCAGACAAAAGTTTTGGTAAGGTGGACTAAAGGCTTGCTATAGGCTCAGCTAAAATCTTTCGTTGGGTAATTTTCCTACAAAAGGTTGGGTAGGCGTAATACATTAGCGTTTTCTCTGCGAAGGATAGGAGTAGAGTACACAGGAAAACAAATTGACATTATTGCTCCAAAGTTTTGCTCCAATATTTTGCCCGACTACTGCGATACCGGTGCAATGGGACAGTAACTTTGGGGAAAAAGTACCTAAACTAGAGTCCCTTTATATCAATGAGTCTCGCCATACGAGGTTCCGATTTTGGTTGGCTGCTAGATTTTAGGCTGTCACGGAGCTCGAGGAGACGTTCTGTGTTATTCTCCACAAAAAGTCCGCAGGAACGCACCCACCAAGGAGGCGTACACGCCCCCTCAGCGAACCAACCAATCAAAGTGGACGCCTCCTTAGAAATTCTTCTTCTTCATGCTTCACGTGGCGAAACTCTTTGATATACAGGGACTCTAACCTAAACTTTCTTCCTGTGAGCTTTAGGAGCAAATTGCGCCTTCTAACTTGTTTTATTTTTTCAAAAAATACCACATATTATAATTGTTGAATCCATTGAATACAGAGATTACTAAGCCTAAGAGATATGGCATAACGATTTAAAAGTGTTATTCGACTCCTATGAAGTATGCAATGTGGCGTACGCTGGTGACCTTAAACATTGTTACTACTGTTGTTGTTTGAATGAGATTTGACAGCAACGCCACTAACTAAATTAATAAGATTAATAAAGTGTTTGGGAAGTTTAATGAGCTCTGAGTATATTTTGTACGTGAATCTGAAAATCTAAGTCACTTTAATCATCCCATCGGCCATTAAATGACAAACATTTAGATGCTGCAGAGAATCTAACCTCATTTCCAACAACATGAATAACAACAATATTTACGGTCACCAGCGTACTGCACGTTGTATCACGGCCATTCTGCAGGCGTTTTTTACGGAGCCCGGCCAACGGTTTTTCAACACGGTGGAGATAGGAATTGCCATATCTCTTAGGCTTAGTAATCTCTGATTGAATACGAAGCTTTACATAGAATAAGAACTATAGAAATTTACCTCCATCTGGCAACAATGAGCAAACTTTCGTTTCCGCCACCTCTTTCGAGGTGGCGGGATGAGCTGAAACTAAACACGGTGCAACGGCGGGGCGGGGTCAAAAATTTCCCAGAATTTTTGAAAAGTGAGTTCATATCCCATGGTAAATCTTGCGGAGGATTTCAGTATAGAGAGAAAGAGATTAACTGAGGGGAGGGGAAAGACAACACTTTGAACAAGGAGAAAAGGTGGATGGTAAACCTTAGAAAGTTTTTCAATTAAGAGCAAAGTATTGGGTGTTGCGAATGTGGAAGCTCCGAACGAAACTTGTGACGATGATGTTTTGCGGGATGCCTATCCTCCATATATACTCAGGGTGATGGGTGAATAAGGAGAAGGGGGGTGATGTTTCCCCCATACCGCGCCAGCTAGAAATCCCGAAAACTCCGTAAAAGTCTCGAAAGTTCGTGGTTCGAGTAAAAGGTATAGTGATCGAGTTAATTTGCAAAAAGCGAGCTACGTACGAAAACACGAGGTTATAATTGCCTGAAAAGTGAAAAGTTGTTCATCGAAACGGCGCGCGGCGGCGTCATTTTGGGTTTTGTCGGGAGCAAAAGTATCGTTCTGGTGGGGGGGGGGGACCCAATTGATGTTCAACCCACAGTTCCATCAATAGAGCATGAACTAAAAACAATGGAATTTCAAATCCTGCGAATAGAGGGATCAATTGATTCCGCCCTGCTTTACCAGTCATACCACCTACATTGAAACACACTAGCGGATCCAGGAAATTATTCTTCTCTCTCTCTCTCTCCCTCTCCCTCTCCCCCTCCCCCTCTCTCTCCCTCCCTTCCCCCCCTCTCTCTCTCTCTCTCTCTCTCTCTCTCTCTCTCTCTCTCTCTCTCTCCTCTCCTCTCTCTCTCCTCTCTCTCTCTCTCTCTCTCTCTCTCTCCTCTCTCTCTCTCTCTCTCTCTCTCTCTCTCTCTCTCTCTCTCTCTCTCTCTCTCTCTCTCTCTGGCCATTTGAATGCTTGTGTTAGAAATGGATAGAGGGGGCGAAAATCACGCGACTACCCCCTAATCTGCCCTTTTCTAACACAAGCGCTCTATAATGGGGAGAAAAGAGAGAAGGAAAAGATTCCTGGATCCCCCAACGTTTGAAACATTCCACTCATTCAAATGAACTCACCTCTCTCCTACCATCAAACAAAGAAAAATATATTTCGCCCGGATCGTAAAAAGGGATTTTCCAAGAAAAATACATGAAAATACAGCAAACGTCAGAGTAACTTTTAAGTAGATTCCAGGAATCTACTTATTGCAGAGGGTGCGATGTTGGATTTTTCGGGAAATTTTATCAAATGAGCACGTTTCATGGTCCCCTGAGTGAGAAAATACCACTCGTTGAAAATTGTATATATATATATATATATATATATATATATATATATAATATATATATATATATATATATATATATATATATATATATATATATATATATATATATATATATATATATATATATATAATATATTATATATATATATATATATTTTATATGTATGTTTCAGCCAGTTTTACCGTTTTTATGTCCCACGATCCTGTTCGTAATTTTTGGTTTTTATTTCTGAAATTTGTCTCAACTATTCGTTGGGTTTAATTCTTGGATGAGTTCGAAGATGGTGTAAATCCGACAGTTAGTTTTCGCGTTATGGGCCGTGTTTGAGTCGTAAAATGTGTTTTTGAGGTTTATTTTTAGGAGTGTTTGTTTTGAGTATTTTTTTTTGGGAAATTTATGTTAGCCGTTTTGACACGCAACTTTTTTACTCGAGTCATTTTTTCGTTTTTTGCGTTGTAAGCGAGTTATAGTGATGTGTTTTTCGGGTTTTTTGGCAGTGTTTTTATATGAAGAAATTGTTTTTTTGGTTCAAAAATTTTAGTATATATCGTGGAGGATGTTTTTAGTTCATATGCTCCATTTCTTAAATTTTCCTTGTGTTTTACGTGTTTTACGAGCTATTTAGTTTCTTATGGGATTTTACATGTGAAAGACAAGGATAGTGTATTGGTATAATTGCTCGTTCTTTGTTTTACACGTGCACTGTTGCTTAGGTACGTTATTTATTTATTTTCTTGTTTGATCAGCTGCTCTTATTCAGATTTATTCCTCATTAGCGTTACAAAGATTACACATTTTTCTATCTTGGTACTATAATCTTTTTCTCATGGGTATTTTTATTTAAATGTTGAACAGCTGATAAAAAAAAAAAAAATGAATAATTCAAAGAAAATCATAACATAACCTATTTATTGAAATTTGTGAAAAACTTATATAACCTAGCTTTTATTTCTCACTTGCATTGTAAAGATTACACATTTCTCTATTGGTAATATAATCTTTTTCACAATAATATTTGGATTTTGAGCAGCTGATGAAATAAAAAAAAAAATTTAACGAAAATTATAACCTATATTTAAATTTTTGAAAAAATGATGTAACCAAGCATGGAATCTACTTCGTCTTACCGGCCTGCCGGGAGGCATTTTTTCAAATATAAAATTAGTTTTCAGGGAAACTTGAATGACCCATATTTTATTGATCTGAGGCTCTCGTGGATAGATGCAACGCGGCAAAAAATCCGGCGTACGTACGACCCAACATCCTTCACATTATCTACCAGGATTGCCGAAAATGCCTCAGCCATTGTGATGGAGTGTTTTTTTTCTACCACTATAGAAGATTAATAGGAGGTCTATGGTGGTAAAAGTAAAGACCCTATATGTTTCAGCGTTTTTCAAATTTCGAAGCTTATCTCGAAATATGCACAAGTGCTCCTTTTTTTACTCACCCTGTACGTGTTTTGATCATTTGCGTAAAGTGTCCAACAGTCGAACAACCTTGGATTCTGTCCACTGTCCATTTAAACCCATGAAAAGATCGAACTAGAGGGAAATCCTTGATTTAGACCATTTCTAAGGATCATAAGCGTCGGTAGACGCAGACGGCAAGTCAGGTAACCCCACCCTACTACCACCCTCTCTACGACCTGACAAGTCTGCGCTGCGTAAACGCTTATAATTACAGAAATTATTTCATTCCCCCAAACCGTGCCTTGATATGATCCTGTAGCGAAAAAACTACGCAACCAAACTCATCAAACTTGGTCTTATTTTAACCAGCGTGTTCTGTGCTCGTGCCTTTTTTTTGTTTGGACGCAATCCGTCTAATATTTATTGAGAAATGATAAAAAAAACTGAATTTCTTATTATAACGGCTATTTCAAACTACGCGGTAACTCTACTCTCATTGGCTACTGCCTTTTAGTATTTGAGATCGCCGCGAGAATCGACGCTTCATCGTCAGTCAACAACAACTGCACATCATTTCAAAACAAAAACATTTCTCCCTGCTTTGACACTTTTGAAATAAACTCGTTACAAATACATGAGTGATACAAGTGATTATTGTTTCAATTGCAACGGAGGCCGTGAATTACGAAATTTGTCCTCCTCAGTTCTTCTTTTTAAATAAATGTACCAAACATCTTTTCTAGTTATTTCTTTTGTGTGCTTCTAATTTGCTGTATGCACGCGTATAGTAAAGGTTGGTTTGCTCTCACAGTTAGGTACTTTTGCATATTCATTTACTTAATAACTATTCTAGCTCTGAAGCTGAAAGTATTCGAATTTGGGCATAACCGCGGAGCTTCATTTTCCACTTCATTGCTTGCAAATGCAACAGCTGAGTACCGTAATATTGTTGATCACTGGAGGGAGAGTAGTTTCTGATGTGTTTACAGTACCTTTGTGATTTTAGCACAGAATTATACAATGTAATATTCTGTGATTTTAGTATAATTATTCATAAGCAAGTAGTGACAAAAGTTCTTTGCTGTGTACTTGTAGAGTTTACAACTGATATGTTTATTTGATGAGAGCTGGTAGTGACAGTACCTTATTTCCCTGAAGTTACAGAATTGAGCTATAGCGGATCTGCCAGCGGCAGAGTAGCCAGTGGCGGATCGGCCAGAGGCGGACCGGCCAGCGGCGGATTACCCATTGGCGGATCGGCCAGTGGCGAATCGCCCAGAGGCAGACCGGCCAGCGGCGGACCGGCCAGTGGCGGACCGGCCAGTGGCGAATCGGCCAGTGGCGGATCGGCCAGCGGCGGCCTAGCCAGTGGCGGATCGGCCAGCGGCGGACCGGCCAGTGGCGGATCGGCCAGCGGCGGCCTAGCCAGTGGCGGACTACCCAGTGGCGGATCGGCCAGCGGCGGCCTAGCCAGTGGCGGATCGGCCAGCGGCGGATTACCCAGTGGCGGATGGGACAGTGGCGGATCGGCCAGCGGCGGCCTAGCCAGTGGCGGATCGGCCACCGGCGGACTACCCAGTGGCGGATCGGCCAGCGGCGGACCGGTTAGCGGCGGACCGGCCAGTGGCGGATCGGCCAGCGGCGGCCTAGCCAGTGGCGGATCGGCCAGCGGCGGATTACCCAGTGGCGGATCGGCCAGTGGCGAATCGCCCAGTGGCGGATCGGCCACCGGCGGACTACCCAGTGGCGGATCGGCCAGCGGCGGACCGGCCAGTGGCGGATCGGCCAGTGGCGGATCGGCCAGCGGCGGCCTAGCCAGTGGCGGACTAGCCAGTGGCGGATCGGCCAGCGGCGGATTACCCATTGGCGGATCGGCCAGTGGCGAATCGCCCAGAGGCGGACCGGCCATCGGCGGACCGGCCAGTGGCGGACCGGCCATCGGCGGACCGGCCATCGGCGGACCGGCCAGAGGCGGCCTAGCCAGTGGCGGATCGGCCACCGGCGGACTACCCAGTGGCGGATCGGCCAGCGGCGGACCGGCCAGTGGCGGATCGGCCAGCGGCGGCCTAGCCAGTGGCGGATTACCCAGTGGCGGATCGGCCAGTGGCGAATCGCCCAGTGGCGGATCGGCCACCGGCGGACTACCCAGTGGCGGATCGGCCAGTGGCGGATTACCCAGTGGCGGATCGGCCAGTGGCGAATCGCCCAGTGGCGGATCGGCCACCGGCGGACTAGCCAGTGGCGGATCGGCCAGCGGCGAACCGGCCAGCGGCGGACCAGCCAGTGGCGGATTGGCCAGCGGCGGACCGGCCAGCGGCGGACCGGCCAGTGGCGGATCGGCCAGAGGCGGACCGGCCAGTGATGGATCGGCCAGCGGCGGATTACCCAGTGGCGGATCGGCCAGTGGCGAATCGGCCACCGGCGGACTACCCAGTGGCGGATCGGCCAGCGGCGGACCGGCCAGTGGCGGATCGGCCAGCGGCGGCCTAGCCAGTGGCGGATCGGCCAGCGGCGGACCGGCGAGAGGTGGATCGGCCATCGGCGGACTACCCAGTGGCGGATCGGCCAGTGGCGGATCGGCCAGCGGCGGACCGGCCAGCGGCGGACCGGCCAGTGGCGAACCAGCCAGTGGCGAATTGGCCAGCGGCAGACTAGCCAGTGGCGGATCGGCCAGCGGCGAACCAGCCAGTGGCGGATTGGCCAGCGGTGGACCGGCCACCGGCGGGACGGCCAGCGGTGAGACGGCCAGTGGAAACGGAACTGTAGGTTAGCATATGGATCAGGGAAAAGAAAGGGAAATGAGAGTGTTGTCCCTATCGTAAAATGAGCACTCGAGAGTCTATGTTAATGTTGTCCGGAAACTATTCATAACTGCTGGCTAGTCAGCTGATGGATAACAACTGTAGCTTTTATTTGTGGAATGAGAAACTGGAATTTTACAAGCTAAAACCAGAGTATATCCCATCAAAAACCTTTCCAGGTGCAAGCAGACGGCATCAGGTAATTATGTCTGTCACAAAAAGCCGTTCCAATGCATCCACTCAAAGATATGATATGATGGGAACGGCAAGCCTCCTCCAAAAGGGCATCCAGCAGGGCAAATGTTAATCATTTTTCAAAATCAACACTATCCATCTGCGGCGAATTTAGTGAAGGAAAAACTTTGAGGGATGTATTTCTTTATTTTTTATTTTCAAACGCAAAAACTTGCCGCCGTTCATCGCCTTAAAAAAGAAAAATATTAATTATTATTATTTTTTTTTTTTTTACGGCGATGAACGGCGGCAAGTTTTTGCGTTTGAAAATAAAAAATAAAGAAATACATCCCTCAAAGTTTTTCCTTCACTAAATTCGCCGCAGATGGATAGTGTTGATTTTGAAAAATGATTAACATTTGCCCTGCTGGATGCCCTTTTGGAGGAGGCTTGCCGTTCCCATCATATCATATCTTTGAGTGGATGCATTGGAACGGCTTTTTGTGACAGACATAATTACCTGATGCCGTCTGCTTGCACCTGGAAAGGTTTTTGATGGGATTTAAATTAAACAAAAAATTTCAACTCTGACGCCAGATTGCAACGCTAAGCCACAGATTTTGACCCAATGCGCAAAAGAATGACGGGTACGGTATACTTACATACAAATTTCACACATATTGAAGAGCATTGGGGCGATGTAATTGCAGAGGTAACTCACCTGTAACAATACAAAAAAACGACAAAATTAAAAATCTAAATTTTGAAATCATAAATGGAGAGATAGAGGGGACAAACCAGGGACTCCCCCCAACCTCCACTGTCACCCGCTCATTCGACCGCCAATTTTGAATATTTTCAAACGCATTATTGAGTTTGTGAGTTGATTTTGAGACTTTCCGATGCTTGTGATGTGATTTCCACGCGATTTTACAAAGGGATAGACCCTCCATAACGCTGCATCAAAATTTTGCAACGGAGCCATTCTGATGTTAAATGCTGCGAAAAAAAAATTCACGGGTACGGTTACTATAAAAGACGGGCTCGGGAACCGTGAATCACGGGTAAAAAGTGGACGCCGGCTAGACACAGTTACGACACCCGTCCATGTACGGTTCAGAACTCAACCGGCACCTGTAAAATACGGCTACCCTACATGAACTGACGTGTATGGTTTGGTTGTCACACCCGTACAGGTTTTTTGTCCGTGCAATGTGAACATAACATTACAAAAAAATAAAACTCATAATTCGTGTTTGCATGATAACCTAATTGTATAAAATACGCTTTCAAAGCAATTTTACAGCACTTGGCAGCATTGGTTTTCACCCGAACGACGTATAAACGCTTTCTCGTAGTTGTTAAAGTACCAAAAAGACTGCGATAAGACCAACGCTTTCGGGAAAAGCGAACAAAGATTTAATTTTCTTTTTTCTTTCCAGTTTCAAATTTTCTTCCTTAGCTCAAAGGCTCCTTCATTTATTACCTCAGTAAGAAAGTGAGCATTGGATGGGTAGGGGGGAGGGGAGAGCTGGAGAGTGAAAAAATGTAAAGGGGAAAAAGAGGTAAAAATCTTACGGGACGTTAAAAAAAAGAAAATAATAATCAAAGCTTCTCAAAAGCGTTAGTAATCCAGTTCATTATATACCCTCGCCTCTCACAACACAGCGACTTGCGAGTCATAATTCAAAGTAAAAGAGAAAAGGGTTGGGTGGGGGGGGGGGGGGAGGTGCGGAAAACCGAAGACAAAACACGCAAAATTTAAGGACGGGGAAAAGGATCGTGGATAGAGACAGAAGAAAGAGAGAAGAAAGAAATTTGAGAGAGAGAGAGAGAGAAAAAGGAAACATTTCGTTGAGAATTACTGCTGTGGATTAAGACTCATTAAAAAAACGACTGACGGACGAACTGGCTATGACGTTGCCATGGTTACGTAAAAAGACGCCGCCAGGCGACGGACGTCGCGATCGCAGGCGTCATGTCACCCGACGTTGGAGGGATAGTACTGAGAATCTAGCCCAAGAAAGCCTATATGTATGTCTATTGAATAAAGATATAAATATACAGTGTGTTTCAGAGGTCAGGTACCAATAATAAATGTTCGGTAGGGCGGGCTTTGGGTTGTACCCAGAGACAAAATATAACAGAGACCATGCACGAACTATCTATCTTGCCCATGTTTGCGCGCGGTGGCAACTATTTTTTTCGGGGTCTCAACAGAACACCGAAAACATGGACCATACAACAGTAGTAAGAAAGTAAGATACGTTGACTGATGAGAAACGTCGCCGTCGTTGAGATTTTTCAATACCGCCTCTACTCATACCCGGCTGCTCTGTTTTGAGATCGGGGAGGTTATGTTCGTCTTGGTATACTTAAGCTTACGGCCCGCTTATGGAGTTATCGAGTATTTTGTTGGTTTTTTGAAGTTCAACCAAAAAAAAAAAAAAGCACGTCAGTAATGAAAGTTTTTGGCTTAGTTACTTACATAACGTATTAAAAGACTTGAAAATCAAATTTAGAGAGGATAAATCACGATTTTGAATTTCATCAACATTGCACTCTCCATAAGCTCTGTACACCAAGATGACCCTAACCTCAAAGAAGCAGCTTGGTATATGTAGAGGCGGTATTGGATTTTTGCCTAGTGAATCCGAAGCATCGAAATTGCATCAGTCGACGTATGGTCCATGTTGGATGGTATATCTAATATGGTGCTCCTTCATGCTCCCTACGTTAATTTCTGTTGAGCTCTGAAAAAAAGTCAGCCACAGCGCGCAAGGCTAGTGCGTGGTCTCTACTATTTATTGTCTCTAGTATAGTACCTAAAAATGGCGATTCTAACCTCACATTTCTTTAACGGGACAGCAGCATGTTGGGAGCGCTCCCAACTTTACGCTACTTAGGGCGGGTCTAGAACCAACCCGACTCACCCTAAGAGCTGCAGTTCGTTGGTTTATACGTCTCGCGAAACATATTTTGAGGTTACTTTGTGGTATTGCCATTTTTAAACGGTCCGATGCGGTCCGTTGACTGTTGAGTGGTGGCCGATGCTTGTTGAGGTACTTGGAGTGGACTTTGGTTCGAGGACCGTCTGTACCAAACATTTATTGGTCCCTGGAAGTCAGGAGGTCTTCAGTCAAGCCTGTATGCCTGTAGGTCAGTTGCCCTGGCGGTCCCTTTATGTCCAGAGTTAAAGAAAGTTAAATCATGGGCACCGTTATTGGACGCGATTTTGCAAATTTGTTTACAAGCTGAGGGTCGTTTTTGTTGGTCCTAGGCAAAGATTACAGTGTCACACAGTTTCTAACGTTGTCATATTTTACCGCCATTACTCATCGACACCTATAGTTAATTTTTTCGAGTTTCTTTTCAGCAATATGGGCATTCTTGAGAACCATGGTAAAGTTTATCTGTAGCTATATCGACATGTAACTCTTTCATCCATAAAACACCGTGGGAACTTCGTCAGTGAAAATTTTAACAAGTACGTAAATATTAGATAATATCCAATGGTGACAGTGTGACACCCGTCGAGCCAAAAACGCATTGGCCAATCAGAGGTTGTCTATAGAAACCATCTTGTAGTAACTCTCTACTAATAAGGACTCCATAAGTTGCAGTATCAAACGATTACTTTTTTTATGTTTGGTTGGTTAGTACTTGTGCAGTAGCGAGGCGTGAAATTTGACAACGATGTACTTTCTCCATTTAAACTCACTGAAAGAATCGAATGCTTCGGTCATCGGCGATGACCAGATGTTCCGGCCTTTCTAATGTATTTAAAGGGGAAATAAGAAACGTTGCCAAATTGCACGCCTCGCCTCTGTCCTTGTGTAAAATGCCGAAATTACAGAAGACAGAGGTCCCAATTCAATCGCGATGCGTTCAGAACTAACCAAAATAATAAAGCCATTTGAAAGTGACGTATATCTTAGTTAAAATGGACCAATTTGCATGATCGCACTTTACAGCTACGGAGAGCAGTTTCGCGCACTATACACTGAAAAAAAAAAAAAAAAAAAAAAAAAAAAAAAAAACCATTTATAAAAGTAGTCATAAAGTACCAGATTCTATAGTCATAGTGCGAGAAGCACAACGATACGTGAACGAAAGAAACTCTAGTATTTTGACCAAAAAATTCTGGTGTTCATACTAGAAGATGGTCGTAGAACTAGAATTTCCTAAAAATTGTCAAGAACTATGGTACAAACACTAGAATTCTGGTGATTGTACTATCCCTTACACAGGTTCACATGTTGTCATGCTTCTGGTAATCTTTTTTTCCCGTGTAGTCTGAGATCGAAACAAAAGGGCCAAAAATCAGCAAACAAAAATGTTTTTGACCTTTTAAGCTTAATTTTAAACTTTTCAGTGACATTTACAGGTTTAAATTACTTGAAAGTATTTTCTGTGATTAAAATTGGCCTCGAAAGTTTGTAATTGAAAAATTGATGATAAATTCACTTTCTGATTCGTTGCCACTTTTTGAAGATCTCAGACCAAAGTGCCGCGGCTTCCAGTAACGTCAACAAGTGAACGGGGTAATTAGATACGCGCCACGAAAAAGCATAGGTAAACTTCAATATGACTTCTATCCGAAAAGTTGAGACATTTTTTGGGGTTCCTGAGTCGAACACGCTAATCATTTGATGGATTCATTGATTTTTTTTCTCTTCGATCCGCAACAGGTCAACACACCAGCTGTTTAAATAATAAATTATTCAAATGGTTCAAAACCTTCCATTCGTTGTCAAGTTATACAGGCTTAATGGGTAACGACTTCTGAAACACGCTGTAGAAATACAACTGTAGGAGTAAATATGCGTATATCTATACACAGTGGAACCAAGCTGAGGGCGACATGGGTAGATACAGGAATTTGTCTATCTCTCTCTCCGACCATTTGAACGTATGTGTTAGAAAAGGATACCAAAGGGGGCTATCACGTGACTTTATCCCCTATATCCGTCTTTTTCTAACACATGTATTCTAATGGGAGGAGAGAGAGACAGACAAATTCTTGTATCCGCCCATGAGCTGAGGGCGAGAGAGAGGACATTACCTGAGAATGGAGTTAACATGCTTAATGCATTAATCTGTTTGTTCGTTTGTTCAAAGTATTTCGGTTCGGATTTTTCTTATTTCTTTCTCTTTCTTCTTCTTCGTTTACTCCTCCGTGTTGCTGAGGAGCGAGTGAGTAAGCGAGCGTCAAATGGGTTGGGTTGACAAATAACTAAATTGACGGCAACTCTCCGTGGCCACGAGTAAGCAGAGGCCACGGCCACCTTGGTTGCCGGATTTTCGGATTATCGAACAGGGAAAACGTCATTGGAAAAATAGAAAGAATCGGATTTTGCGATCATCTTAAAAGAAATAGATCCTCGGTTAATCACTCCACAAGACAGGTATTTTCGACACAAAGTGCTCGATGTTTCAATGGTTAAAATCAGCAAAACCGAAAAAGAAAAAAAAGTATCATACCGTATAAAAGTATAAAAGAATAAAAGTATAAAAAAGTAAAGTATTAAGCATTAAGTGTTTTTAAGTATATTAAAAAGTATGGTAAAGTATTAAGTTTTTAGAGGTTAAAATTGTATTATACCGATCATTCTTTGCCGCGGCATTGAGCTTAACGGAAGTCACTGCAAAAGTGACCGCAAGGAAAACCAATGGGAAGATTTAACAAACAGTCAAACGATATGAAATGAGTCATCCACATGAAAATAATAATTCCTTAATTCTAAAAATATTACACGAAGCACAACGATATAAAAACCGCGGAAAGTCTAGGACTTTTACAAGAAAATTCTGCGGGCCGATCATTTACTTCATCGTTAAACCGATCGTTAAGACTGTGTATGAGTGATTCTATTGGTCGAATATTGTAAAACTTAGCCGTTGCTATCGTAACCATCGTTATAGGGTCCGTTTTTGAAAGGTTACTCATGAATAGCCTTTATAAAACGAGACTCTTAACGATGGTTACCACACGAACAGACGAGTTTTGCAATTTTCGACCAATAGCACCACTCGTAGACAGTTTTAACGATGAAGTAAATGATCGGCCCGCAAGTGTTCCTATCAGAATATGATCACAGGTCACAGTATCAGAATTCCCTCAAAATGTTCAAGATCTATGGTCCAAGTACAAGAATTCAGAAAACACTACATCCCTTATATACCTCGGTTGACATATCGTTAGGTTTCTGATAATCGTTTCTTATACAGAGCGCTAAACGAAAGTCACTGGCATGGACTCACTAGCTGCAAAAGTGACCGAGGAAAGCCCACAGCATGAAATAACAAACTTCAAAACGATCTAAAATATTTCATTAAGTTGCGCTTTGCGGCAAGATATGTTTCCTCGAAATCAACCATACGATGAGAATTATTGCGAGCTCCGCGTAAATAGGTCAATCTGATAGCGCTAAAATCTTTCTTTCAAAAACAATGTTTTGCTTTTGTTTTAGTTTTTGCGTTTTCTTTTTTCTTTTTTTTGGGGGGGGGGGGGATTGATTTTACTTGTGTTCAACTAGGAACATCCTGAATATCCTGTTATCCAAAATATTCTATAATATCCTGAATATCCTGTTGTTCTGAATATCCTGATATTTTGAATATTTTGTGAAGTCGCGGTCGGCTCAACCGATGGCAACACTCTGAACACTGCTCACGAAGCGCACACGAAGGCGCGCGCTTGAGTTCAAAAAAACACGCGCGGACACACAAAAAAACACGCGAGCGAGTGAACGCGGCGCGCGGGCGGGTGCATATGCACATACAAACCACTAGCGGCTCCGCAGAAGATTGTTCTCTCTCTCTCTCTCTCTCTCTCTCTCTCTCTCTCTCTCTCTCTCTCTCTCTCTCTCTCTCTCTCTCTCTCTCTCTCTCTCTCTCTCTCTCTCTCTCTCTCTCTCTCTCTCTCTCTCTCTCTCTCTCTCTCTCTCTCTCTCTCTCTCTCTCTCTCTCTCTCTCTCTCTCTCTCTCTCTCTCTCTCTCTCTCTCTCTCTCTCTCTCTCTCTCTCTCTCTCTCTCTCTCTCTCTCTCTCTCTCTCTCTCAGTCCGCCTCCCTCCTTCACTCTCTTCCTCTCCCACTCCATGCCCATTTGAACGCATGTGTTAGAAAAGGAGAAAGAAAACGGCGAAAGTCACGTGACAGCCCCTAAACTGTCCTTTTCTAACACACACGTTGCGCTGCGTCGCACACTGGATCGAAAACTTGAAGTTTTCCTGGAATGTATGAGAAGCAATCGATCAGTGAAAGGGCCATCCATGGCCCCCTAAAAAATCGACTGTTACTCATACGTTCAAATGGGATGAATTCATCGTTGCCAAATTGTTGGATCCGCCCATGATGCAAATCAAATTTAATCAATCAAATAACCTACGAATTTGAACGATGAGATAAATGAATTTGCTTTCAAAAAGTAAATTTGAAAGAATTAAATGTCTATTTATAAACATTTTGTCACTAGGAGTACGCTGATAACTACAGAAAAGTTCTACGTTGCTTAATTTCATGTCCTATTCTTTTGTTTGGGGGTCCGAATCCAAGGTTGGTACACACATGCAAGGGTGGTCACCTGCAATTTCAAGTTAAGTTTTCTCTGCGAGTAGTGAGTTTTAGACTTTTTTAATGGTCTCATCGTTATTTTCGCAGCATTTTACATCAGAATTGCTAGGTCATTTGTCTACAGCAAAACCTTGCAAGAGCTCCATTTCTCATGCACTAGCGGAATCCTAGAAATTGTCCTTCTCTCTCTTGTCCCATTTGAACGCATGTGTTAGCAAAGGATGGAAGAGGGAGCGAAAATCACGTGACTGCCCCTGATCTGTCCTTCTCTAACACATGCACTCTGTTGGGAAAAGAGAGAGAAGGATAGATTACTGCGGATTCGCCAGTGTTCTCATGTCCGGAAAAGTTCATGATTTGGTCCACAGTGCGCCGTTGCATCGCGGTGCATGCAACAGCAACACCCAGCGGTCAGAGCGATGCGATGTTAAGCGACAAAAACAACGGCTCTGGTGGGTCTCGAGTCTCGACAGGGTAAAGCTTCCTGAGTGAGACGCGACTTAAACAAAAAATAAGGAGGTTAAAAAAAATTAAAAACTAAATGAAAATAAATAAAAAAAAACACCTCAACTTGTGAAAACAAAAAAAAAAACAAAAAAACAAAAAACCAAGTACTTTCTATTTCACCGTCTCCCTCCTTTAATTCCGATCCCGACTGATGACTCTTGATCTCAATTAATGCATCGAAGCTCGACCGCAACTAACTCCGACTTCTGTTTGTTTGTTCGTTGGCTGTCTCTACGTGCGACCATTTTTCAATGTCCTTCATTCCGGCCCCCACTCCTCTTCCCCGCCCTCTCCTCCTTATCCTCGAACTTACAACGTGAGTCCCACACCCAGATGCACGCCCCCGGTTGCCGGCGCGAAGGCTCCAAAATTTTAGGGAAGAGAGCAGCGTCAATCAGCTGGAGAACAATCGATTTATCGTTTATATACCATTTGAACCAATGCTTAAATATCGATTAATAGAAACAACCGATTTATCGTTTTTAATGCATTTGAACCAATGCTGAAATATCGATTGATTGAAACAATCGATCAATCGTTTTATTAATTCCATTGGAACCTATTCTGAGATATCGATTAATTGAAAGATTTCAGGCACAGGCTTCCTTTTGTAGACAGGACAAATTTTCAAAAAAAGAAACATGTTTGTGTTGGTTTGTTTATTTATTTATTCTTCTAGTTTATTTTTTTTCATCTATAGCTTCTATGCATCCAATCTGGCAACATTCAAGAATGCGCAAAGAAGCGCTTGTCGAGATTTAGTCGAAAGATGGATCGATTTATGACTGAATTCGAGGAGTCTTGGATTGGATAAACGACTGCGGTGACGGGTATGGACAGACGTATCGACTATTAACTGGGTGACTTCAATACGCGGATGAGAAGAGAAAGAGAGAACTTACGGAAAAATCGAGTCTGAACATTCTTCTGTCCCATTTATCACCGAAACCAACGCACAGTGTGCATTTAAAGTAACCGCGATTGATACGTCTGTCCACAGACCACCGTCGCAAGTAGGAGTATTTGTCTCAAAAACCTGGCCAAAAACCCAATTACAAAAATTTCATCAAAAAATAAAAATATAACGTACTAGATGCGTCAGGACCCCAAAGTTGATCTACTATCAATAGGACATCATGGAAGTGAGCGTCCAAGTCACCCTCTATTTTTCACCGCTCGGTGCTCTATTATTGATAGGTAAACATTTTCCATCACGAACAAGCGTTGGTGCATCCAATCTTTTCGGCAATTTTGGGTGATGTTTTTGAAGGTATGCACTTCACTTACATACCAAAATTATTTTTTTTCTCATGCATTTAAGATCATTCATAGACTCATTAAAAACTGACGTAAAAAATATCCAATTTCAGGCCCTTGATAAATAGAAAAAAGTAATTTTAAATACATTCCGGACAAAACCCGGCAAAACCATAAAAATGAGGTTGAATAGACTTTTTAGAAAGATAGTTTCTGCAATGAAAACTTGCACAATGTTGCACATTTTTATCCAGCAACATTTTGAAGTCAAGCCTTTTTTTATAAAATAAGCTTCAATAACTCGGCAACAAAATGCGATATCGACCTTTAGTTTGTGCCAAAATTCGTCATTTTTGACGCCTTTTCCAACCATAAACCGCGCAATAGGAGTTTCGAGTTGAATTGGGAAATTAACCAAAATCTATTTTCAAATATTCAAGAACACGCAAATATTTTTTGGCCAGGTTTTTGGGGTAAATACTCCTACGCGGCGTCGTCACGCCACAAAATCGACGGAATAATGGATTAAGCGCGGATAAGAATCCATAAACAAAAATGAACAGTAGAAAATACCCCACGAACACTTTCTCTAATAAAAATTATTCAGGGGGGTCCCCCAGACCCCCCCTATAATAGTCTGAGGGAGAGCCCCAGACCCTTCTTAAGGAGTTAATTTTACACTTGGCAGGTACGTTGCAGAATGTTTTCGCAAATTTTCATCAGTATATGTGACCCAATCTGTGAAAAGGGACCTTATCTTCCGGATTCTGAAAACTGAGCTATTAGGACCACTGCATAGAGGACATTCAGACGAGCATTTTGACGTAAAGTTGTTCCCAAAAGCTCAAAAATTGACCGAGTTATGGCAGCTGACAGAAAAGGGACCTTAACTTCCCCGTGTTAAATTGCATAAGGAAGTTAAGGCTCCTTTTCTGAATTTTGACATGCTCTCAAACAAGTACCCGTAGCGCGTTCTGTGGTCACTAAAATGAACTAATTCTCATTGCTAGTTACTTTTAGTCCGTCAATACAGCGTTTTCGAATATTTTGACTTTTTTCACTTAAAATCGCTCTCCTGAAAAATTTTGTTCCGGAAGATAAGATCCCTTTTCACAGATTGGGTCACATATACAAACAGCTATAATTGAAAAATTCCAATTTTTCCCTGCGTTCATCCATTTTTCCATTGATTTTAATGGAAACCTTTAGTCATCCAAAACTTACCTACCATTTAAAATTTCGAAAAAGCAAACAAAATTCCCTTTGGGGAAGCAACTTATCCGTAAACTTTGGATGCATATGGATGATTGGTTGAAAAATTATGCTGAGACAGACAGACATCTGCGTCATTGCAATGCTTTCTCAATTTCTAACTATGTTACTTTTGAGGAATTAACAAAAATTAAGGTCAACGAAAGCTGACAGAAAAATTGACAACAATGACACTTCTGTTACGAAGTAATTTTTATTTTATGCTAACAGCCGCGTGTAAGAGGAAGCGAATGTTCTTGAAATGAAAATCTTATTTCTCGGTCGATCGTACTCTTTCTTTATTTTAATTTTAATAAACGAGAAAACAGGGAATTATTTATATATTAGAAAAAAAAAAAAAAAAACAAGGAACAAAAAAAATTGCAACTTTTCTGCGCTTTTCCACCACAGCCCACCTGGGTAACCCCCTCTTCCAGGCTACGTGTGTGGGGGGAGGGGAGGGGGTGTTTGCCTCCCTCGGGCGTTTTGAGCTTCGCCGGCGAGCGCGTTAACACGCAGAACAGCGGACTAAACGCGACGCGACGCGACGCTTCTTGGAAAGCGACCTTCCGCCTTCCCCTTTCCTCCCCTCACCACTATTCCTGACACCACGACGCGACGGGCAAAGGGATTGAGAGATACTCTAGAATAGAAGGAGTGTGAGGGGATGGAGGTGGCGAGAGGGGTAGGTATAGGGGGTGGTGGTGGGGAGCGGGTGCAAGAAGAAGGGGACGCTCGATGAGATCTCTTGTGAATCAAGTGGATCGAGTGAATGGAGAGATATTGCGAGTTACTGGGATGCGTCCATCAATGTTGCCAATTGATGGAAAAAATTGAAACTATTATTTCAATGTGTGATGTATTGATATATCGATTCAAAGCGAAGGATGCATCTATATTTTTCAAAATTCTGCTTGGGATAAAACAATTTATCGCATTGATTCGTGTCCACTTATGGTTCCAAAAACAAATTAGGCCATTTTCGGAAAAAAGGGCCCATGAAACTAAATGTTTGATATTCGCAGGCAAAAGTATCTATTCAATCACAGGACACTTTTGGTTTAACTATTTCAGTACCACGCCCGAGTATACTCGTTTCTGCAATTAGGTCTGCCTTGCGAAATTCCAGTTCTGTGTTCACAGCAGTTGAGACTGTCAACATTTGAAAAATAATGATTACTAGAGCGCCTTCAATCCATTGTGTATGCAAAATCAGCACAGCTGTGTAGGAATATTTATCTACCCACTTAATTTGACCGAATAATATTTAATTTGTCTTCGTAACCTGGTAGTTAGAGCTCGTTTCAGAAGTGTAGGCGGACCTAAACCATAATCTTTGGCGAAATTTCAAATTTAATTCCTTTAAAATAAAACCGAACTTGCCTCTGACTATTCTTTCGCGTTTAAAGTGTTCCTCATTGAAAAGTGAACACTCAATTTCATTTTCATTCATTTTCATCGAGTAACATCAGAAATAATGTTTACAAATTCCAAAGATTATCGGTCTAGGTCCGTCTACACTTCTGAAACTACCTCTAAAGGGCTAAGGGCCCTCTTTCCGGAAATGGCGTCAAATGTTCTGCAACACTGAAAGAAAGTCGACACAGCTAGCGAATTAGTTGGAGGTCGTTTCACGAAAGTTGGCCGATGACGGATGGGTTTCTTTACTGTGCGGGGACGAGTTTGCGTTTTTGCGCATGTGCAATAACGCAAACACGTCTTTACGACACGACGCGAGCAACATGATCTGTCATCGGCCGTCTTTCGTGAAATGAGTTCTAAGTGAGTGAAATTTGCGAAAACTAATTTACTGGTTAAACTTGTACCCAATTGGTACGCGTAGGTACCAAATTCCCGGATAAGTAAAACCATACAAACAATTAATTGGTTTGAGCAAACACTCACTTAATTAGTGTCTCAAGAAATTTCTGTAACTTTTCGATTTTTAATTTCTTTCGGTCGTAGAAAAAGGAGGGCATAAGCCTTTAAAGCTCTTCTCCCCCAAAATATCTATATGAGTAAAATAATAAAAATTCAAGGTACTGCAAATGGCGGTTGAATCTTAAACCTTCACGATGTACTGCGCTTTTCAAAGGAATTCTATATTAAAAATAATCAATAAGTACTATGACTTTCATAAGAAAATCCTCTCATCGAAATGGTTCTTGGCAAATTTTTCTTTTATTTTCCATCGTTTTAAATTTGTTGAGGCATAATGTCACAAGTGGCAATAGTGTGAAACTCTGAATTACTTGAAAGCCGTAAAAATTCGCAAATTGGTCCATGCGCGGAGCCAGCAATTTGGCAACTGTGGATTCTTCCCATTTTAATGTATGAGAAGCAATCGATTCTTGAGGGGGCCACGGCCCATTTTCTAATCGATTGTTTCTCATACATTCAAATGGGAAGAATCCACAGTTGCCTAAGTGCTGGCTCCGCCAAAAGGCGCTTATCGAGAAATGAAATAATGCAAATTTCTACTAGGATACTTTCTTTTGAAAGTCATAGTATATTAAAAGGAATTGGAACGGTAGAGACGTCGGTATGGATTTTCGCTGACGCACTATTTTTTTATGGTTTTTTTTGTTGGCTCGAAACGAAAAGAGATTCGGCAACCTACAAAGGCACGGGGCCAGCCGGCAAGGAAGTGCAGCGTGATGAAATGGGGGGATGATGTGTGGGACACGTAGCGTAGGTAAGTACAGGAAAGGGGGGGGGGAGGGTGCGGGGTTAAACGCATGAGTACTTTGAAGCGATGCAATTCAAAGGCGCGCTGAAAGTGTCGCAAGTGATTCGTTCTCTGTGCTTGATGAAAAAAAAAAATAATATATGCATACAAATAAAAATATAAAACAGCGAGTGAAAAGTTAAAAATTAAATAAAAATAAAAATAAATAAACGGGAAATGGAAAAAAATAATAATAAAGAAACAAACAAAAAAACAAAACAAAACAACAAAAAACAAAAAAACGAGAAAAACTTCGCGAGAACGAGTGACAATCAACGTGATGCACCTGCTCGTTTCTTGGTGACGAAAAAATAACTGAAATTGACGAGATTTCCAGAGGATGGTTCCACAGAAAATCAACTGAGCTATCTCTTTGATAATATCACAAGTATTAAATGAGGATTAATTCGAAAGAGCGCAACCCTTGTTTTGTGACTCCTAATTCTTAAGGATATTATCTAAATGGGGAACTTTCATGGGTCTGAAAGTAAATTTTATAGTGAAAATGAAATTACTTGATGAGCTGAGAACAAAGTTACCTTTGCGCCGCCCCCCCAAAATGTCTTTGTTTCGAAGATACACTCGTAAATAAAGATGCAAAAATCGTGTATGTTATGACGTCACAACACAGATTTCTTACTAACACGTTGCCTGCGACGTCGGGCTCAAAGGCCGGACTGTAGGGAGTTCCCGTGGCGCCGCGTCGCGTCGCGTCGTCGGGCTGATGAGGCCGACAAAACGGGGGAGAAAATGGCAAACGAAAATTAGAAAAAACGGGAATTTAAAAAAAAAAATATATCCTTGGCAAAGTGGGACATTATAACGATAAACCTAATGGCAGTCAACGTGTTAAAACAAAGTATTCTAGGTCAAAATAGCATTACCAGAACTGTGAAACTTAGTAAGAAACAAAAGGCATCCACGCGGGCAAAAAGAACAAAAATTTCATCAAATATTACATACAGATCGCACTAGCTATCTCGCCCATGTTAATAAAACAACGGTTAAAACACCGGCTGTAATACAACCCGGAATACAAAGAGGATCATAAAGATAAGTAATATAGAGATTGGGCGCGTAAAAAGATTACATTTCAAAGATTTTGTGAACAAATTCAAAGACAAATTACCGCAGATTCACCAGTTTTTGTAACATTTTTGATCCCTCTATACGTTAGATTGTATCACTCCCGGCGTTATTTGCACAGTAAAATGTGGGCTTACACCACACCTTTAGGGTATATTAATATGAGTAATCTTTGGTTTTCGTCCTTTTCGTAGTTTGCGGCCACAACACCAGCGGCTAATAAACGCTTAGAAAACGTGAAATTAGAAGAGACCGTGATACATCGGTCAATGAAGCGCTTGCAAGGTTTTGCTGCAGACAAACGGCCCATCAATTCTGTTGTAAAATGCTCCGAAAAAAAACGTTGAGACCATTAAAAAAGTCTAAAATTCACTCCTCGCAGAGAAAACTTGAATTGAAATTTCGGGTGATCACCCTTGCATGTATGCACCAACCTTGGATTCGGACCCAAAACAAAAGAACAGGACATGAAATTAAGTTCCGTCTTCCTCGTTTACTACGCAACGTACAACTTTTCTGTAGTTTTCACCGTGATCCTAGTGACAAAATGTGTATAAATGGACCTTTAATTCCTTCAAATTTACTTTTGAAAACAAATTTATTAATATCATTGTTCAAATTCGTAGGTTACCCGGGTTCGAATCCCGGTAGTGGCAGCAGATTTTTCACTCGTCTTGTCGCTCGGTCTCCTTAAAAGTGGGTCCACGGCAAAGATTACAGTGGAAATCTGAGTGCTTTGAGCATGGATGTTTCAAGTCCCCTGTTGTCTTCTGACATTAAACAAACATTCACACACTGACATTAGTCTATAGTTGGCTGTAGGCTCCTTGACTAGAGTATAAGCCATAAAACAAGCAAAAAAAAATAAAAAAAAAAAAAAAAAAAAAAAATTCGTAGGTTATGTTCCTTTGTTTGGGGTCCGAATCCGAGGTTGGTGCATACATGCAAGGGTGGTCACCCGAAATTTCAAGTTAAGTTTTCTCTGCGAGGAGTGAGTTTTAGACTTTTTTAATGGTCTCAGATTTTTGCAATATTTTACATTGGAATTGATACTCCATTTGCCTACAACAAAACCGTGCAAGAGTTCCATTTTAGTCGAGAAATTTATCTGATGAAGCTTGACTTCTACTTGCATAAAAAACAGTAATTCTAGTTTAGGATTATTCACCAGCTCGCAACGGAATGAGAATAATAGAAGAAGAAAAAAATCACAAATGGAATAAACACTCGGTCAGTTTCCCGCTTTCCTGCGGCCGGAAGTCATAATACATGGAAAACATACGTATCAATTTCTGCGTCAACATCAGTGACAAAGTAAAGTGTGTCAACAACTGTAGGAAAAAAGGAAGGGAAAAAAATGTGTTTGTGAGTTCAAGAGGATGGGATTTGGAAAAAGCGATGCAGAGAAATAAAACGGAGCTCGCGGCTCTTCTTCGGACGAGAGCTGCTGTTTTGTGTATCTTTGATGCCATTTTTCGATTCACCAATGATTCCACCGGTTGAGAAAATATTTCACAATTCAGCTATGTACCTAAATGTAATGCACGAAGATACTCGCATCTGCAATCTTCAATGCAACAACAACGGAGTAATCACCGTTAAATTATTAAAATACCCGCAAATGTTTTAAACTCAATATTTCATCAGTATAGAAAAGATTACAGATTCGAGTATTTTCCAGAGACAAATAGAGACCTTGCACTATTCCTGCGCGCGGTGTCCACTTTTCGTGGTTCAATTTTGTTCGGAACTCATCGAAACAACAGCCAACATTCGCATAATGTTGACTGATGAGCACGTATTTTGCATTCGCCGAGCAAAACCTGTTTCCGTTTCCGGGACCGCGGACCAATCACAGCCTTTTGTTGAGCTTCACCATCCAACATTATGCGAAGGTTGATTGTTGAGGCCGATGAGTCCCGACCAGTGGCGGCTCGTGGGCTTTGGCATTGGGGAGGCTGTTGGGGGGGGGGGGGGGAGAGGAACCCCACCAGCAGGGGGGGGGGGGGGGCGAACAACAACAGACAGGCGCGGACAAAAACAAACAGGCGCGGCTGGTCCGGCGACTGGCATGACGGTTATCCAGCTACTGGCTCGGCAACGCTGCCGGAGTCGTGGAGGGTAGCAGCCTCCGATACCTTCGTTGGTGCATGCACAGTCCTTGCTTGGTTGTGGGTGTGTGTGTGTGCCGAACGAACACCACTACTTGACTGTGACTCGACCGCTCGACCGACTCGGAGTCTGTGCCTCTCGACGAGGCGACGCGACGAGGCACAGACTCTGGCACTGCTGACTGCTGTCGTTTCGTGACTCTGAAATCTCGTTGCCCGCCCGCTTTTAACTTCCTTCTCTGGCGCTCTCTTCTAGTGAAGATTGACTCAAGTTATAGAGTCACGGACATTGTGATTGCCTAATTTTAATATGTTGTCTCTCGTTACTACCTTGTCGACGTTATTTTTTCTTCCCTCTGAATGTCTGGGGAGGCACAGCCTCCTTTGCCTCCTTAGGCGAGCCGCCACTGGTCCCGACGCAAAAGTAGTTCACGAAAAGTGGACACCGCGCGCAACCACGGGAAGAATAGGGAGTGCACGGTCTCTATTTGTCTCTGGTATTTTCATAGATAACATCATAAACTGAATTGCGCAACCTTTTGGTCAGTTGACGGAACCATCGGTGAATTGAAAAATGCCACTAAATGTAAACAGAGAAGCAGCTCTGGTTCGGACTTCGACATCGGACTGGCAAGAAGCACATAGTGATCTTTGCCAAACCGCGAGTCCACGAGTCGAATCCTCGAGGAGGAGTTGGGAGTTCAGAAAATAAACATCCCCGACCCCCGTAACACGTTCGATCACAATTGATTTCGTCGCAAAAGGAGAAGAAACACGAAAAAACACCGCATTCAAACATAAAGGTTTTGACACACAGCGAGGTATGTACTTACACCGTAAAAAAAAAAAAAAAAAAAAAAAAAAAAAAAAAAAAAAAAAAAAAACCCGTTGCCATTTACTTTATATCCGTCATCGACATTGGACTTACACAGGAAATAAACGGCCAATCTCTGTGTCCAAATGTTTACATTCAATTGCCGGCAGCCTTTCACACTGCTGTCAAACGTATATCTTCTTGGCATTCAATTACTATTTACTTGCTTCGTTTTCTAACATGTTTTTATGCGTCTATACACCAAGTAAATCATTCATTTCTGTTCAAAACAAAGAAAAAGAGGGGGGAGGGACATAACCTAACTT
Source organism: Trialeurodes vaporariorum (assembly GCA_011764245.1). Taxonomy (NCBI): domain Eukaryota; kingdom Metazoa; phylum Arthropoda; class Insecta; order Hemiptera; family Aleyrodidae; genus Trialeurodes; species Trialeurodes vaporariorum. The sequence continues at coordinate 36,994,816 of VMOF01000320.1, read as the reverse complement.
TGAGTTATATTCAGGAGATAAGGTATCATAAAGTTAACGGAAAAATAATCTTTACTCCACACTACGGTCTAAGGTCGAGCAAAAAGTGGCAAAAAGTCAGTGAAAAGAAATAATCGAAAATCGCATATTTTTCGACCTTCTAAGCTTAAATTAAAACTTTCTAGTGACATTTATAGGTATAAGTTACTTGTGCACAGTGTTCCCTGTGATTAAAATTGGTGTGCAGAAAGTTCATAAATGATAAATTGATGAGAATTTTACTTTCTGATTTTTTGCCCCTTTTTTGACGAACTGAGACCCTTGTGCTCCGTCAGGAGCAGTTGTATCACCAAGTTTAATTTGAAGAAAAAAAGAAAAAACATCTCTGTCGACATTAGAGATGAATTTCGAGGCAGAATTTGTTCATTCACAAGTTTCAATGCTTGGTTTTCAGTGCTTCGATACCTCATTAATTTATTGAACATTTACGTAACCTCAAAGTTTATTCTCAGATAGAAAAAACGGATAGTATCCAGGTATCTCTCCTCGAGAATAGCGCGGAGATACTTTTGGTTGCAGAGGTATATTTTTTGATAAACACTTTTGAAGGACCAATTTGTGGCCTCATTTATCCAGCTTAACAACCTTATCAAATGTTAAAAAAAAAAAAAAAAGCCCGTTACTACTACTGTGCGGCCTAAAAGTGCCGACAACAACAACGATGCGACAATGAGGCGGTGACTGGTGAGAATCACCATTCACCACTATCCGTTGCTCCGTCTCTCTCTTTCTCTTCTTATCTCATTGCAGCTCTGGAGGGCCCATGCTTTGCTCTCCCCGAGGGAATAGTCGAGGGAAAGCTGGCAAAAGCTATAGAGGATGAGAAAAGGAGAGTGAGAGCAGGAAAAAGGAAGAATGAAAAGAGAAAAAAAAACTTCAACTCGACGAAAAAGTTTTACGAAAGAACGCCAACAATACAAACGTGATCGCCACCATTTAATGAAAATGAAACTCTTATTCTTTGGAGGTCTGATGCTCCCCGACTTTTAAATCGAACGCCTGAAAATGATTGACGGCGGAGAGAGGAAAACTGACCGCGACCGCACGCGTGCACATTGGCATTGCATCTCTCTCTCTCTCTCTCTCTCTCTCTCTCTCTCTCTCTCTCTCTCTCTCTCTCTCTCTCTCTCTCTCTCTCTCTCTCTCTCCCTCTCTATCTCTCTTTCCTTTTCCAATACGTGTAGTCAAAAGACTGGAGAGAGAGACAAAAAAATTCCTTGATTCACAGTCCGCTAATGTGCTTGGTTGTGGGTAAACGATCGAAATAACACTACGGTTAGGGTTAGCTATACTCTATATTTCAATTTTTGAATTTTTTCTGAAGTTCCCGTAAACTTAACTTGAATTCCGGTTACACATACCAGAATTCTAGTTTGGACAGTACTAAATAGATTCGTATTTATTACAAATTTTAGTATTTCTCGTTACAGTGCACTATGGTCGGAGATAGTCAAAAAGTGGCAAAAACCAGAAAGTAAATTTCTCATCAATTGATCATTTATAAGCTTTCAAGACCAATCTTAATCACAGAAAACACTTTAATCCAATAATTGCGACCTCGAAACGCTACTGAAAAGATTTAATGAACCTTGAAAGGTCGAGAACGATGATTTTGTATGACTTTTTTTCACTGATTATTTTTTTTTTTTTTTTTTTTTTTTTTTAATCTCAGACCGTAGAGCAGCGACCAGAAATGGTATTATTCTCTGTACATTTGAAAAATTCAACTTCCAGCATTTCCCACGGTTAAACTATAAAAATTAATCAAAATGAGTGTTAGGCGCCACATGATTGAAACGCTTCGACTCACAGCCAGGTAACGACTCCAGTTGAAACAGCTTTCAATTTTTCATCACAATCAACTCGACGAGCAATTTCATGAGCGTATTTATATTTATGAATCGCGGAACCTGAGTTGAGCTCATCAAGCAATCGCGAGTTCCACTCGCGAAGAAAACATGAGAGCGGGGCGCAGCTCGAAAGAGGGGGTTGAAATGAAGTCAGTGCTGCAATCGAGAAGGAGAGGCTATGAGAGCGAGAGAGAGAGAGAGAGAGGGGGGAGAAGAGGGAGAGAGAGGAAGGGTGACCTGAAGAGTGTAAGTGAATGAGATAGTTACTATCTCTCCGAAGAGAGGAGAAATTGACGTATTAGAATGTAAACACATCTGCTACCCCCTCGACAAATATTGCTCCTGTCAGGATATTATTTTCCGACTTGCAGCACGATAGAGGTAGCAGCAGCGGCACTGTGCTAGATAGCGCGGGGGTTGCGGAGGTTTAAGGAAGGGGGAGGGGACGGAAAAGGGGGGAGCCAGAACCTGACTCTAACTCTTACTTCACACGGAGTGCGGGGCCGATGTTGCCAATGAAGAGTTTCGTAATTTCGGGACAAAGTCCCGAAAGAAGGGCACATAAAACCTGTGGCGGGTTCGTAATAAAATGAATTAGTGTTATAATTAAACGCAGACTTGAGAGAACGAGCGCACCGTATATTTTAACAGTTTTTTCCAGTAATTTCCTTAATTATCGTGCTTATACGGTGATTTCAGATTAAAAAGTTTAAAGTAAAAATTGGAGGCAAAATACTGACTGACGAGAAACATTTAAAAAATCCTTATACGTTGATAGCACAGAAGAAACTGGGTTGTCAAACAAAAAACAAAAATCAAAAAGTCTGAAATTTTGTGTTTTTCATAAAGAAAAAGAAAGTATCTAATGACGCTGACTGATGAAATAAGAAAAAAAATTGCCTCTGATATCTTCCTAAGTGTCCCGGTTTTGAAGGTACACAAGTGTGTAGTTATAAATCCAAAAAAGCATATGTGTAGTGACGTCACAGCGCGGAATTCTAGCAATTAAAACAAAGTATTTTGGGCCAAAATATCATCTCTGGAAATATGAAATCAAATTAGAAACCAAAGGCATCATTATTTCCAGCTCACCTAGTACTTTCATTTGCTTACTAAAAAAACTCAAAAATTCAGAACCACGCAACTGCCCCATTAACAGAATCTTAAATTTCGTTTTACGAACCACTCTCTTAAGATAAATAATCTTAAAATCCGCATTTAAAAAACTCAAAACTTTACCTTTAATTCATACGAACGGGGCCGTTTCTCTTCTAAGAACTAGTCTCCTTAAGCAACTTTGACCTAGACCAATGTTTAGATTTTTGGTCTATTGAGGATACGGCGAGGGAAAGCAAGATCAAATATGGTGACTGTTAACAGTCATGCCAAATGCATTTTATTATCCACACACCAACGAACTTTCTTGAGTTTAAATCTTAAATCTAGTTGAGAGGTCACACGTACAGAAGGCAGAGAATACATGGAAACTAATGGCATAATGTGCGAGTGAATCGGTACGAAAATCAATAATCTTTGAAAATAAAATGTTTGTTCACATATGTAAGTCATAAAAAATGATGTTTCAGATTTCCTTGTCTAACTAAACGAGTACAACAGAACGAAATCAATTTGTGTCACGCGATACGGATATGTTCGCCTAGGCTAAGTTCTTCCAAGAGGGAGGGGTGAGTAACCGTGCCTGAAAAGCTAGAGACCAGGCAACCACGCATGGCACCGGTGCTCGGCATGCCGCTCACCGTTCGGTTTCCCCGTAGCGTCGCGTCACAGCGCGTAGCGGAAGGAGCCACCATTCCATCCACCGCACCGCACCGTGCGATCGTGCCGCCTCTGTGCAGAAATGAAACCGAGAGTTGCGAAAAGCTTTCGTTCACGTTGAGTAAGGGAAAGTCGGGGAAAGGAGAAGGGGTTGGTAGCACAGGGGAGAGAGAGAGGGGGAGGGGAGAACTGAGAGCTTTGTACTGTGTACATTGTACGCCCGCCTGTACCCCTCAAGTCTACACCCCACCTCCACCCTCTTAATAGGTGCACCGTTCTCGAGGCGCATGCTAAAAAAGAGAACACGCGTGGGGTACATGCAAAGAGAGAGAGAGAGAGAGGAGAGAGAGAGAGAGAGAGAGAGAGAGGAGAGGGGAGGGGAGGGGAGAGGAGAGAGAGAGAGGAGAGAGAGAGAGAGAGGAGAGAGAGGAGAGAGAGAGAGAGAGAGAGAGAGAGAGAGAGAGAGAGAGAGAGAGAGAGAGAGAGAGAGAGAGAGAGAGAGAGAGAGAGAGAAAGCGATTTTTATTCAACACTAACAAAAGTAAATAACAATTATAATAAAGAAAGCATAAATAGATAATAACAAAATTTGATAGTGTCCAAGAGGCGAAATTAAGACTATGAAGTCTTCTCTTCCATTCCACCCCTTGGCTCCAAGTAAAAAACTAATGAACTAATAGTAAATGCTTAATGAAACAATACACAAAAATGGGGGAGGGGGGAGGGAGGTGTTTCGTCCTACTCAAGAATTCTGAACTGTAAAATCTAAGTTGCGAAATGTCTGAAGCAATACTATGATTCATCCTCGATTAGAACACGAGGCAGCTTTCAATATCCCTGGTCAAACTAATGTTAATGTTCCTATAAGGTTTCGAATGCAGCTTTTGAAATAACCATGGCTAAGCAGAGGATTTTTTAAATCTGTGGGCAGTTTGTTCCACAATCTACTTCCCGAGACCACGAATGAAGAGTTAGCAACGGATGTTCGGTGAGGAGGGATGCTTAAGTTACTCCGAAGTCTTGCGGAACCGAGAAAAGTAAATTTTTCAGCCAAGTAATGCGGCTCATTTGATGCTAGCACTCGGTGTATTAGGCAAGCCGTAAGAAGTTGACGCCTTGAATTGAGCCGGAGCCAACCAAGGCGTTCGAGGTAGGGCGTAACATGGTCAAAACGTGGTATGTTATAAACAAAGCGGACACAGGAATTTTGTAATCTTTGCATTTTTATCTGCAGGGTAACCGATAAATCATTGAAAACAATAGATCCATAATCAAGCAAAGGGAATACCATTGCTTGAATTAAGGATTTCCTCACAGATAAAGGGAGGGAGCTTCTGAAAGTTCTTAATCTTTGCAGCGTTGCCACGACTTTCCGCGATAGATGTGAAAAATGGTCGGTCCATGTCAAAGTTTTGTTGAAAAAAAGGCCTAGATTTCTGGCACTGTTAGAATATTCTAAGAAAACTCCGCTCAACTTGAACTTTGGCGTTGCCATCGATTCGATCAATGTTTGTAGTCGAGGGTAGCCAATCAGGAGTACCTTGGTCTTTGTGGCATTCAGGACCAATCCATGTTCATCAGCCCAGTGACATAAAGCGTCAATATCGAGTTGGACTAACTTGACGGCCTCTTCAAGTTCGCGAACAGGGGAGCTAAAGTAGATTTGGAGGTCATCTGCGTAAACAATGTACTTGCAGGATCCAAAAAGGTTTCCAATCCCCGATAAATAAATGGAAAAGAGCAGAGGACCCAGAACTGAACCCTGTGGGACACCGAGTGCGCAGAGTAGCCACAGTGATGTGTTACCGTCAGAGTCAACCACCATTTGCTGCCGACTCAGTAAATATGAGGAGAACCATTCTCTTACAGACTGGGAAATTTTCAAACCTCTCAGCTTTGCCAATAGTATCTTATGGTCGACCATGTCGAAGGCCTTGGAAAAATCAAACAAAATCAGGAAGGTGAGCTTTTTCTGGTCCATTGCAAATCTGATGTCGTCTGTGACTTTCAACAAGGCCGATGTGGTGCTGAAATTCTTCCGGAATCCAGACTGAAATGGGTCCATTAGATTGTTTTCAGTTAGGTGTTTCGTCAACTGCGTGTGAACAATCTTTTCCAAGGCCTTCGACATTGAGCACAAAAGGCTGATAGGGCGGTAATCTTTGGCAACACAGGGATTTTTAATTTTTGGAATAGGCCTGACCATAGCGCTCTTCCACATTGAAGGAAACGTGTTGGTCATTAACGAGTGGTTGAAAATGTGCCTAATGTGAGGCAAAATTGCATCAATATTTAATTTTAACAATTTAACAGGAATCTGATCAATACCTTTTGAGTCTTGGTTAATACTCAGAAGAGCGTTTTTTACCTCGTCTAAAGTGGCTTTTGAAAATTTAAACCAATCGTTTCCCTCCAGAGGAGAAGAATTCACATAGGATTTTGCCGTTCGCTGAAGTAGGACGGGGTCAGATTTCGGGTCACCTACAAAGCTCTTGTTTAGCTCATTGATGTCAATGGTGATGGGATCCGAATTTTAGATTTATGAAACCCAATGTTCCTGACATTGGACCAGAATTCAGAAGATGGTAGCTTATCTTTGAATTTATTGGAGACCCATTTTAATTTGGCGTTTCTAATTTTCTGATTAACAGCGTTTCTGAGCGCTTTATATTTAGTCTGATTTTCAGCCGATTTATTTTTCCTAAAATTTCTATAAGCGATGTCGCGTTCACGCTGGAAGGTTTTAATTTCTTCTGACAGCCACGGGGCTGGTAGTTTTCTAGGCTTAAAAGTACGGATCGGGGCGTGCAAATCAACAACTTGCAAGAACAATCGATTAAAAATAGAAACTTTTTCGTCAGCAGAGTTACTGGAGTACATCAAGTCCCATTTTGCTGCTCGCAAGTCTTTAGAGAACTTCTCAAAATCAAACGATCTAAAATCTCTTGTTGTTACTTGCCTATTTTTAACCCTTGGAACATCTACTTTGATGGCAACGTATACAAGATCATGTTTGGACAACCCTGAAACTGGTATCTGTCCAAACTTTTTAGCACAATCTAAATCTGAGACAGCAATGAGATCCAACCAGGTGCTTGAGGTCGAAGTGTGGTGCGTAGGGTTAAATGGAAGGATTGAGAGACCGGCTTCATCAATCAAGCTTTTAACGTGTTGACTATCAAAAGAACTACTTGTGAGATCTGAGTTAAAATCGCCAGTGACGACAACATGTTTAAATTCTGGAGCTATGGATAATAGAGTCTCCTCAAATGCCGAGCCAAAGGCAATTTTCGGGGGTCTATACACAACAACGACAAGAATCTTATTCTTCCCTTTGCCAAGACTACAAAAAATAAACTCAGGGGAGCCAGAAGTGCCGTCAGATGAGCTAACGATTGAGGCTGTTATATTTTTCTTTACATAAAGAGCTACGCCACCACCATCCCTATCGACTCGGTCGCATCGTAATAACTTGTAGCCCTCGAGTTCGACATCACTGTCTTCAACGAAAGGCTTGAGCCATGATTCCGACACTGCAACTACATCGGAAGTACCATCGTCAAATAATCTACGAAATTCAACTAAATGAGATTCTACCCTAAGAGACTGGGCGTTAACATGTACGAGTTTTAAGCCAGACTTGAAAGAATTTAACTGATTACGAATATAACTATCTAGATTTACTTCAGCCATGAGTTGAAGAGAGAAAGTACAGAGTTAAAACAAGAGTGGATAGCAGTGAAATCAAAGAATTAAACGAAAAAGAAAAGTTGACAAGAATTAGCAAGTGCTGGCTTAAAACAATTTGGTTCGATAGGGATAAAAACAAAATAAGCGATGATCGACGTGTGTGGAAAGTAGAGGCAAAGTCGATTTTAGAACAAGACAACGAGAAAGGCCTGTTAAAAGCACCTGAGAGAAGCATCAAACGTAACTCTAAACACAGACCGCCGAATCCAAAGAGGAGATAATATTGAGAGCATGAAATCGTGTTGTAAGGGAGGATGAGCACCGCCCCGAAACAAATACCAACAAAGAAATACAGATCAGAATTGAGAGAAACAAGGGCTTTTGAGCAGGGTGAAACACGGGTGGTAAAAATTAATAATGAAAAGGGGTGTACCGAGAAGGTGGGGAGTAAACAAAAAGCAAAAACAAAAAGGATATTTAAAGAAACAAGTAAAAGGAGAGTTAAATATTTTGTCATTTTAAGGAAGTAAAATTAATTCTTTTCGTACTCACAGCCTGTACTATGGAGCAACTGAAACGGTTTGCTGTTGTCTTAGGTTTCAGAATGGTTAGAGGTTAATAGTAAAAAAATCAGATATTATTTACAGTAAGAAGGAGAAAAATACAGTTTACTTGAATGGTTGAGGAAATAAGTAAATAGGTTGATGAAGAGGAGGGAAAATAAGTTGATTAAATTGATAGCTGGTAGGGTAACAATGATCAAATACAAAAGTAATAATGATGATAATAGTAGTATTAATATAATAAGAGTAAAAAAAATCACAAGTTGAGTGACTGCAGTATTTGAGAGAAAAAAAAAAAAAAAAAAAAAAAAAAAAAGTCCTGGGGTGTATACTTAAGAACAATTGTTTCTAACTAAAAAACGTACTGGTGTGCTTTATTGTGTAAACACGGTCTAAAGCAATTATGTATCGCCTAACACAGCAAGTAAAGCAATTAGGTATAAGTTGGTGCAAAAGGGTTTGCATAACCACCGACTATAAGGCGCATCGTAGAGATAATTTGCTATGAAACTAACAATAAAATAGCAGTAATAAGGAAAAACACGATTTAAATAAGTATGTTTCGCCTGTCGCACGAGTGCCACAATTAGGCATACGTTGGTGCAAAGAAATTTGTATAACAACCGGGTTGAAGGCGCATCATGGAGATCAATTGGCTATGTATTTACAGTAACATGACTAATGCCGATATCAATAGCAGTAATGAGAAAAAAGTAATATGAATAGGCAGTACAAAAAAAATCAGTAAATTAGGCTCAAGTAAATTAGGCTCAGAGTTACTTTGACCTGAATTGTGTAAAGCACAGGAAGAAGAAAAAAAAAAAAAAAAAAAAAAAAAAAAAAAAAAATGAATCAAAAAACTTTGGAGTTATGATTATTTAGAGAGAAAAAATCAGCGTTTGAAGACATTCTTTTTATGTTTTTCGTCGACGAAGTGAAGTCTTCCGTCGAGCGACCAAACATTTTTCACACCATACTTTTCCTTCAACTCTTTCATAGTAGACAACAGACTAGCAGTAAGGTCTTCGCTAATTGACTCTTTTTGACCTTTCAATTTTTTCTTATTACTGAATATCTCAGCCCGTTTCCGGTAGCTGACAAATTTTACTATGATTGGCCGCGGCCTTATTTTGTTTGAAGATGAACTTGGATTCGAAACGTCAGTAACAGTAGTAACGTTAGGATCGATGGTGGCATTGGATTTTTTACCAACTCGATGAGACCTTTGGATGTCATTAAGGGTAACATCTACATTGCATTTCTTAAATACCTCAATCACCAATGCGTCCGTATCCTCGGTGGGCGATTCTGGAACACCGAAAACTCGCAAATTGTTCCGCCTATTATATTGTTCTGCTTCGTCCAAGAGAATATCGTAAGTCTTTTCTACGTCGTCGACCGTTTGTTTTAGCATTTCGTTCTCCGCCTTGAGTGTTTTAATTTCCTCGTTCAATGATTCTATGATCTTCGCGGATAGTTTATCAGAGAGTTTGGTGACAAGAAAGTCAATCACGTGATCATCCGCGAGGCACTTAACGAGCCCTTTGTAAACATTGTCAACAAAATCGGTATGCGTACCCGCACCATCCATCTCGGTTAAGGTCGGTGTGGACGGTGTGAACGGTGGAACACGGGAATCACTAGGAGGTAGCGGTGATTGTTTTTGTTTTTGTTTTTGATTTGTCACCGACGAGACGGAGGAGGCGGAGGAGGCGGAGGCCGACCGTGTGCGGGACGCATCGCTCCGGAGAACTGGTTTGATCGCGGAGTTCGTAGTCTGCTTCGGCATTATGTAACGACTATTTTAACCTCAGATCGAAAAATTCGCACACAAAAATGAGAAAAAGAGAAAAATAAGGCACTTGCTGCACGGAAACTGCAGAAACTAATCGAATAAATAATAAGCACAACTATTGGACTTTGCAGGTTGTAAAAAAGAAACCCAACAACAGCAAACTATTAAGGTAAACGTGGACAAGCCGGAGCACAAAAACACGTGTACTTCACGAATCCATAGCAAGAGGGAGAGAGCAGAGAGCGAGAGAGAGAGAGAGAGAGAGAGAGAGAGCGAGAGGGATGAGGGTGGGAGAGATAAAAGGAGATAGAAAAGTGGTGCAGAGTGAGTGATAGAGAAAGAGTGATACAGAGAGGGAAAGAGAAAGAGGAATAGAGAGGAAGAGAAAGAAAAAGAGAGAGATAGGGGAAAGAAGGGGAGAGAGGGGGAGAGGGAGAGAGAGGGAGAGAGAGGGAGAAGAGAGGGGGAAGAAAGAGGGGAGAGAGAGAGAATGAGAGGGTCAGAGAGAGAGAGAGGGAGAGAGAGAGAGAGAGAGAATGAGAGGGTCAGAGAGAGAGAGAGAGAGGGAGAGAGAGAGAGAGGAGAAGAGAGAGGAAGAGGGGAAGAGGTAGAGAAGAGTTGGAGAAAGAGTGATAGAGAGAGCGAAAGAGAAAGAGAGATAGGGAGAGAGAGAAAGGAGAAGATAGAGGAAGAGGAAGAGGAAGAGAGAGAAAAAGGAACAGAGAGGAGTGGCAGAAAGAGTAATAGAGAGAGCGAACGAGAAAAAAGAGAGAGGGAGAGAGAACTTTCGCAACAACTGAGGGGGCGGGGATTTCGCAAGGTGATGGAAAGAGAAAGAGAGAGGGAGACAGAGAGAGAGCTTTCGAAAAAGTGAAGGGGTGAGGAGGAGGAGAGAAGCTATGAATTTATCTCCCTTTAAGTCTCTCGCGTTCCCATCGTAGTGTAGAGCACTAAATTCATCATAACCTTTAAAAATTTTCTCTCGAAACGAGGTAGGAAAGTGCAAACGAGCGGGTCTCCTGAGTGGTATATATTACGCGGGGTTAAGCGGCGACGTTGTGTCGTTTTATGTCGCTACACATGCGGGCGTAAGTGAGCAATATACAAACTTTGCTTATGACCGAGTTCACCACCGCAATATGAGAAAAAATTGCACACGAGAAAAGAGTGAGGAATAGTTGTACCTCTTTTTTCTATCGTTTCCTGAATTTTAGATGCATGCGATCTGCCTAGTACCTCGCTCAAATGTAAGAATATTACTAATTTTTTGGTAAAATATATTGGCACTTGCAGTCAGATACAAATAGAGACCCAGCACACCGTATGCTTCCCGTGTTAGAAAAGTGAGGCAAGTTCAGTGCGCACGGTTTTGTTCGGGAGTCACCGGCGGCAACGATTAAACAGTCGCCTACTGTTGAGTGGTGAGCTCAACGCAAGGCTGTGATTGGCCTGCGGTCCCGGAAACGGAAACTTGGTTTGCTTAGAGAATGCAGACCACGCGCTCATCAGTCAACAGTAAGCGACTGTTGGCTGTTGTTTCGGTGAGTTTCGACCAAAATTGAGCTGGAAAAGTGGACACCTGTCGCAAGCTGTATTGTGCTAGGTCTCTATTTGTCTCTGCTAGCAATTGATCATCTCGATTGTCATTCCTGAGAACCGTTCCACCGACTTTTATTTCACATTTTCTCTTTTTTTTCTCTCTTTCCTGCATTGGTGCAACCGATGAACCTTCTATAAGGGGGGGGGGGGGGGGTGTCTTCAAGTGAATATCGCCAGAAATTGACTCTGTTTGTAAAACATTGTCTTGCGAGAGCTTGATTCGACAAAATTGTTTCATGCATGAAAAATTGCATTGAAAGTAATAAGGAAAATTTCGCTGAGTTCTCACAGTCATCGCTCACTACTCCGATTTTTAAAGCCGGCATGGATTTCCAGCAAAACCATTTTTCCTCGGTGGAAAATCAAAATTTTAGTAGAGCCGAAGCAGCCTTTAAAATAGCTTCAGGGAGCAAAAGTTCTAGCTTTACCGGAGGAAGTTCCGATGGGACCAAAGCACTACTTTGGTATAGTGAAATCAAAACAAAAAGAAGACTGTTACTCTACCAAACTGTTGCTGTTGGTACAACCGCAACTTGCTTAGGCAGGGTTCAACTTTAGCTCCGCGAAGCTATATTAAAAGGATGCCTCGGCTCTACTTAACATTTGATCTGTCAAAGCTGCAGATGTGGCTTACGTTCACAATGTTGCAAATGAAACTGCACAGTGATGGGCAAACATATATATATTTTTTTTTTTTTTTTTTTTTTTTTTTTTAAAACCCGTGAATAATTAACTAAAATTATTCGCATTAGTCTCATGTTATTCCTATTAATCCTATTAGTATAAATCGAAGTTTTGACACTACCAGCATATTCGTCTGTCATAAGATAGATGACTGGTAGTATTAAAACTTTGATTTACTATGGAGCTGCCTGGAATATTATTATGGAGAACATTATGTCTTTCAATAACGACCGTTTATGTCAAGAATCTAAACCTAACCTATAAGAGATAGCGAAATAGTGGCAACAGCGCAGAGGCAAATGGCCATCCGCCATTTGCAATTTGCCTCTTGCAGGCTCCAGTGATCCGCTTCTTTTTCTTCATTTTGAGAGTCTTGTCGCAACTCTCATAGTCTATAGGGACTCTTAATAAGAATCAATTGACAATTTTGCCGGCCGAGAATAATTACGAGCAGACCTTTCGTTCGTAGAAATGAGATACGCGGTACTGATTTATAATCACTCACTGTAAATCATGGGTGGATCCAGGAATATGCAAGTCTCTCTCTCCTCCAACTTAAACACGTGTGTTAGAATAGGACAGCAGAGGGGCAATCACGTGACTTTAGCCCCAATCTCCGTCTCTTTCTATCGCACGTGTGTTCATAGGTGAGGAGAGGGACAGGGACAGACAAATTCCTGTATCCACCCATGCTGTAAATAGAAGGACACGTCCCTTTTCATATACCTTTGACTTCTGGCTGTCCAAACTTTTTGTGAGTATCATAACTTTCCCAACCCCCACACTTGCATTTTGGCTCCACTACCCAATGGTGGAAAATAGAGGGGAAAGTACTAAAATTTTAAAACCTCTTCGCCGCGTGATAATTATTCCTTGCTCTTCTTTGCATTTCCCTCGTTTTTTAATGGGAGGATGTGTTTGAATGTTTCTTTTCAGGGATGGTTTACGATCTGAACTCATTATAAAATTGTCTGGCGAAAGCAGGTCACTAAATTACGACAGCAAAGCCCCATAGACGAGACGGAGAAGTGAAGAGCCAGATTGGTGTGAAAAAGGTTTGAAAAGGGGTTTGGAGCTTTGCGGAGGATAGGGAGAGAGAGGGAGGCGAATATACACCGAGAACCGTTGCCAAACTTACGTATAAAAAAGAACATCAATTGTTCACGAGCTGCCACTGGACAGCTCACCGCTGCACTACGGTCTGAGATCGTCAAAAAGTGGCGAGGGCGGCTCGTGCAATTTGGCAACAATGTCATCCCTCCATTTGATTGTATGTAAAACAATCGATTAGAAAGTGAAGCAGCGCTTCACAAACAATCGATTGTTAAACATACATTCAAATGGAGCGAAGACATTGTTGCCGAGTAGTACGAGCCGCCACTGAAAAGTGGCCAAAAATCAGGAAGTAATTTTCTCATCAATATATCATTTTCAAGCTTTCAAGACAAATTTAAATTATACAGAATGGAGCTCTTTCAAGGGTTTGCTGTAGACAAAAGACCTATCAATTCCGATGTAAAATGCTGCGAAAATAACGACGAGACCATTAACAAAAGTCTAAAACTCACTCCTCGCAGAGGAAACTTAACTTGAAATTTCGGGTGACCGCACTCTTGCATGTATGCATCAACCTTGGATTATTCGGACCCCAAACAGGAGAACAGGACATGAAATTAAGTGCCGCCTTCCTCGTTTACAACGCAATGTAGAATTTTTCTTTACTTATCACCGTGCTCCTAGAGACAAACTGTGTATAAATGGACCTTTAATTCCTTCAAGTTAAATTTTTGAAAGCAAATACGTTAATCTCATTGTTCAAATTCGTAGGTTATGTTCTTTTGTTTGGGGTCCGAATCCGAGGTTGGTGCATACATGCAAGGGTGGTCACCCCGGTCACCCGAAATTTCAAGTTAAGTTTTCTCTGCAAGGAGTGAGTTTTAGACTTTTTTAATGGTCTCATCGTTGTTTTCGCAGCATTTTACATTGGAAATGATACTCCATTTGCCAACAGCAAAACCGTGCAAGAGCTCCATACCCTTTCAACAGTTAATTTGAACCTAAAAATATCCCTGGAAAGTTTTAATATAGTTTTTATAGTTATGTTTTTATTAGCGATGATTTTTGATGACTTCATTTTGTCCACATATTTTTGGCCACTTTTTTTTTCGATCTCAGGCCACTGTGTGCTACGGCACAGTGCACGTTCTTCCTTGCAGAGACAGCTCGCGCTAAGAGGCAACAATGTATCCCATCCAATGTGTCTATTGCGTACTTTTGGTACAACAATATAGAACCTAGACTCTCGCGTAAAGTTCGCCGAAAATAACGATGCGCGCACTAAAAACGTTCAAAAAACCACCCATTAACTCTAGGAATCACTTCCATTTCGAACCAGCTGCGGCTCGTGCAATTTGGCAACGATGTTTTCTTTCCATTTGACTCAATGTAAAACAATCGATTCGACAGTGAAGCGGCGCTTCATCTCCAATCGTTTGTTTAACATACATAGATTGAAGTGGAGAGGGAAAACATTGTTGCCAAAGCGCACGAGCCGCCACTGTTTCGAACAGCCCGCACTATACACTGGACACTATTTGCACCGGCCGGCATACATACTCCATCATTGACGGAACCACCTACACGGAAAAAAAAGATTAGTGAAAATAACCATACGGATACCTGATTTTGGCACCTGCTATATGTTATGGTAAACTTGACCAGAAGTATGGTACATTTACCGATACTTTGCGTAAATTCGACATGCAATCAGGTAACATCACCTAGTACCTAGTCAAAACATAGTATACTTCTGGTTAACATTACCATATCTAACAGGTGCCAAACTCAGGTATCCGTATGGTTATTTTCACCACAGTTTTTTTCCGTGTAGTATATTTAAACGACATCTTAACTACAAAACTATGGAATTTCCTTCTAAATACATGAAATATTGGCTGCATTTGCTGTCTGGTCTTTCCAGGCTTATATCAAAGATAACAAAATTATACAAAAAATGTAGATCGTATCAATGTTTGTAAGTTATGTTGATGTTTACATAAACGCGGCGCGCGCGCGGCGGTTCTGTCTACGTAGTTGTACGTCGGTGATACTTCTGGCTAGTGTAGCGCAGGTTGTTTGAAATGGAAGTGATTTCCTGCGTTAATGAGTGGATTTTGAAAGTTCTTATAAAGTGTGCATTCTTATTTTCGAGTACTTTTACGTTATAATCAGTGTGTCATAATACTGTTGTAGCAAAATTACGCAACAGATTCATTACATCTATACGTAAAATAATCCATTTTTTGGGTATTCGCTGAATCCCTGAGAATAAATCGATACTTTTGCACAGGTTCAAATACCAAAAAAAAAAATTGGTTGCCAAACAGCACGAGTCGCCACTGTTTCCGTGTTCGTGGGGGTCTTGATTTGCGACATTTGGCAATCAGAAAAGCAGAGCGAGTTTGCAAAGGCATTTATAAGAAGAGAAGCGAGAAGAAAACCTTAAAAAAAAGGCGTGAAACCTTTCTCTTATTTCGGGGTACTGGATCTCGGGTTCACGGGGGACAAAAACTGAGTAATTAGTGAAAGCTGGAATGAAGTGGTTTCGTCTGCGAAAACAAAAATATATAAGAGCCGTGAGCGCGGAGAAAAGAAAAGGAGACGAAAGAGTAAAAAAAAAAAGAGTAAAAATGAAATAAAATAAATAAAAAAAACCCCGCGTAGAACAAAGATTTCAAAAAAGATGAAGATTTGTTCGTGAAAAAAAGAAGGGAAAATTGTTGAATCATCTTTTGAAGCAACGACACAATTTTTAATGAGCTCTAAGGGTCTCGTGCATGCGAGACGGCTTTTGAGAGGGTATCCATTTTCACCGAATTTAGCGACGATCCTTGGGACGGTTTCTTTTCTGAATTAGGCGAGGAACAGACGCACAGCGAAAGAGAGCTTTAGGCTTTCGGCCTCACGGTTACGACGCAAAATAAATTCACAGATGTAGCGACAAACAGGATACACATAAACCGACACCACATGTCCAAAACAAGAGTGTACCTACTAGCGGGGACAAAGATACCTGACCAGGATGCAATGCGCAACACACCTAATACATGTACTGAAACACACCTAATACATGTATTGCATACCCTGGCCAGGATGCGATATGCAACCCATCTTAATACATGTGTTGAATGATATGCTATGCATTGCGTATTGCACACCCAGGCCGGGATGCAATGAGCAACACACCTAATACATGTGCTGAATTTTATACGATGCATTGCGGATTGCATACCCTGGCCAGAATACAATACGCAACACACCTAATACATGTGTTCGAAAGGTTGTTCAAAATTGCAACCCCCCCCCCCCCCGTTTGCCTTAACTCTTCTTTAATTCGTCAAACGAATTTCTGAAAATTTGAAAATCTCGGGCAAGTGGTCGAATAAAAATTCCATTTTGGATATAAAAATATTAATTTTCAATTTGTTCTTTGAACTTGTATTTTCTCTTTCTCTTCTGCGCATAGTGGCGATTCGTGCAAGTTGGCAACTATGCTTATTTGTCATTTAAACCGATGCAAATGTATCGATATATTGGGGGTGCAATTGCACCTCCTGACATGGGCGCCCGCAGCGGGGGGCAAGAGGGGGCACTCCCCTCCGGAAATAAAAAAAGTCTAAATTTCACGGTAAAAAATGAAAGGAAAAAAGAAAATGCAACGTTAATCAAAGAAGTAACAGTAAACAAACTTCAATACAAGTTTATTTTGTAATTTTAACTAATTTTTTGCAAGGAATAGTAGAATGGGGCAGTTGCAAGGGTCTGAAATTGTGCTTTTTAGAAAGAAAATTATAGTATACTTGATGAGCTGAGAACAATGGTGCCTTTGGTTTTTTCTCAAGTGTCTTGGTTTTGGAGATACACACGTGTAATTTGTAAAAAAAATCGTGTGCGTAGTGATGTCACTAAGTACGCGGAATTCCCATTTAAAACAATGTATTTTGGGCTACAATCTCATCTCTGGAACAATGGGACTTAATTAGAAACCAAAGGCAATCTTGTTCTCAGCTCATCAAGTAATTTCAATCTCTTTATAAAAAACACGACATTTCAGACCCTCATACATTTTCCTTGATATAACATTTTCGGCTGCTGTCCCTTCATGCATTATACCAAACATGTCAAAATTATTACTATTATTTGATCCATCGACCATGGCTTAGTAATTGTACACCATTTGGCTGAGAAAAAAGAGTCCCCCCGCGGGGGGTGGGGGGGGGTCCTCCTAGACCTTCCATTGAGGTTTAAAAATGTTTTCCTCCCTTGGAAATTTTTCCGCGGGCGCCCATGCCTCCTGAACATCGATGGTTTTACACATGTTCAAACGGAGAGAATCCTTTGTTGTCACATTGCACGAGCTGCGCGCCACATTCTGCGCGAAACAATTATTACGGACAAAATGTGTAAAAGGTCAAAAACATTGTGTGAACGTTTCACTTGTGGACCAAGAAAATTAGACGAGCTGTCCTGAAATCGCCTCTGATTTTTTGATCCTTGACTATCCATATTTTTCCAGAGGACCCTGAGCTGTGCAGTGTGCATTAAAACCACCCTTGGCTCGACGAGACTAATGGATCCTCGCCCGGCAAGCTTATGAAACACGCCAACAACAATGTTGCCATGAATTCCTATAAATCACCAAATCATGGGGGCAAATAGGATGGATATCCAAAACAATGGCAACACTGCACGCCAACGACACGAGTTTCTGCCAACGTTGCCAAGTCCGAAGAAGTGTTAATGAAGCAATTCATTGGGACACTTGGCTCGGAGTGAAAAATACGAGTTTCTCGATTGAACCGGACAGCGAGGGATTCGCAACTTACTACACCCGAAGTTCGGACCGGGTTAATTCGCCGCGTACTCGTTTATCATCGACTCTTCCGACCAATTTTTCTTTTTTTCTCTCTCCTTTTTCCCGCATTTTTAAGGTTTCGCGTCACTCGGCGCAGAGCCAGTATTGCCTAATCTTAGTTTAACATCCTTGCACTTTACAACGATTCAAAAGCCGTATTTTTTAAGTTCACAGTTCACGGAAAAAAATAGCTTGTGATCATAGGCACGAATTTGAGGTCACCAGCCAAAATTTGGATCAGGTCTATGCATGAGACAATTGAGACACAATCAGATTGTGCCGTTGACTCACTCTGATTGTGTCCCATGTACAGAACTGATCCAAATTTTGGCTGGTGAACCCAAATTCGTACCTATACGACAGAAGTTACTTTTTTCCGCGTTATTTTCTCAAAGAATCTTATCTAATTTTGCGAACCATGCGAGCCACTGTGAGCGAGTATGAACGATTATCATCCACACACGCTAAGTCTTGAAAGAGTTTGTGGCCGTTTTTAACCAATTTTTGTTGTTTTTTTTGGTCTAATTGTGCTCAAAATCAATCTTTCGGATGACTTGTGCCCAAAAACCCCTTTAAGCCAATGGAGCTGTTGCACACTTTTGCTATAAGCGATTCAGTAGTCATTCTGGTGTAAAACCTCAACAAATAACGATAGGAGCACTCACAACTTCCGAACTCCACTCCTCCACTCAATCATCGCGTTAGTTTGCGCGAGCGTAATGGTGGCGTAGGGCAGTAAGAGTAGGAGATTCCTACCTTAATTCCGTCAATCTCTCTTTACTGACAAAGGATGATTCACGGAGTAATTAGACACCAGAGTTGTGATCTACAGCTGATAATGGTACCGAGACCGACCCCTGGTAACACCTGCGTCAAAAGAAAGTCTCACTTAAAAGTCACTTCTTGATGGAGTTACGGTATTATTTATAGATGGTAATCTCCCATTCTTACTGTCCTACGCAACAATTACGCTCGCGCATATGAAGTCAATTTTTAAGTTTATAGGAGTGGATTTGGATGTTTTTAGTACTGCCGTCGTTCTTTCAGCAGGTTTTTACACCAGCGGGCCGATCATTTACTTCATCGTTAAATCGATCGTTATAACTGTATACGAGTGATCCTTTTGGTCGAGTATTGTAAAACTTGGCTGTTGCTATGGTAACCATCGTTAAGAGTCTCGTTTTATAAAGGATACTCATGAGTAACCTTTAAAAAACGGACACTATAACGATGGTTACCATAGCAACAGCCAAGTTTTACAATACTCGACCAATAGGATCACTCGTAGACAGTTATAACGATCGATTTAACGATGAAGTAAATGATCGGCCCGCAGAATCGACAATCAAAGCGCTTATAGCAAAAGTGTGCAACAGCCCCATTATTTATTTTATCCTCGACCACAACAGTCTACAGTCGTCCATAAGACTCCATGTAAAATTCAACAAGCCGCGAATGGATAAAAAAATACGGCTAAGTAGAAAAAAAAACCGGCACTTATTGAAGCCGGAAATGTACATCCGACAACACTGCGCGCGGAACGATTCACTAACCACTCAGACGCTCACCCCAAATATACTTAATGCTCACTACTTAACCGTCATGCAAAGCAGAAATAAAGAGTACGAATAAGTGGGGAAGAAGGGAGGGACAACCGGACAAGCACCTAAAAATAAGAGATAATCGAATTTTGCCGTTTTTTGGCCGCGGTTAGAAATCACGAACAAAAAAACGACAGCATCTGAAAAACAGAGTAAATTATGAATCGCGTGAATCTGATGAATCACAGAATGGTCAAGGAGTGAGTGATGGTTTTGGAGTATCCCCCCCCTCCCGTCGGCTTGGACTAGCGGGTGTAATGATTTCTATCAGAATGACACGGAATCCAAGAGTCCAAAAACTTTGATGCTTACCCGCAGGGCTGCCGTTTTGCGTATAATTAATCGCATTTTTCAATTCACCGATGACTACACCGGTTGAGAAAAGATTACACAGTTCAATTCAGTGTATGACTGTAATGCACCAAAATGCTCGTAACTGTATAATCTTGTCTCAATCGGCGGAGTCGTCGATGACTTTAAAAAACTTGCGGATATTTCAATTAATTAACAGAGTTTTCACCGATAAAGAAGAGATTACATAGATCAGCGTATTTTCGCACATTTCAGTCATCCATTGAATTGAACTGTGTAATTTTTTCTCAACCGGTGGAATCATCGGTGGATTGAAAAATGCGATTAATTATACGCCAAACGGCAGCCCTGGTTTACCGAAATAGACTGATTGTGAGCAGTGATTTTTCTTGGGAGGGGCTCGCACTGATAAGCGCTCTTCCCCTCCACCCCAAAAACCGGAGGTCTACGGGGGGCGTCAGCCCCCCCCCCCCCCCCCCCCCCCCCCCCCGCGTACGCCACTGATTGTGAGTATAAATCAACGAGCTATGTCTGTAGAAAGGCTAATAAATGTTATAAGTTGTATCCCAAAATGAGGCAGCATGAATGATCTGATTCTGGTTTGTTTGCCTCGTATTTTTTAACCTTCAAACCATCTTTTTTAACCATCAAACTTTTAACCATCAAAAAGCATAATTAATCTAGCGGTAAATTGGTTTTAAATGAAACTGCAAGTGTTTTAGAGTGGCTATCTGGACACAGAATTGCAATACAACTATCTAGGTGAGAAAATTTTGCATGTTTCCGTCTGTCACACCGGATTGTTACGCTTTTAAAGTTGCCTCGCTTTTTTTAGGCGTCTACTTGCAAGGATCAAATGACGGCATAACTGACCCAAATCTAACTTTCGCTGTAGGAAATTGGATGTACTTTTAGAATATATATGTATGGTCTTGTAGTTTCATGGTCTTTATGGTCTTTTCTCTTGTTTTAACTCAATAGGCAAAAACGTGAGAAAATGACTAATATCAGAGCTTTTGTTTAGGCTAGGTTTGAGTCAAATACATACAAAAAAATCGGCCCGAGGAATAATTTTAAATTTTATGAGAATGTGTTCCTCAAATACAATAGAACGAAGTAACATCGTCAGAAATGGGGTCTAAGACTTTTGCATTTGGGTGTCCTTAAAACCTAGGGGCGTGCCGAGGAGGGGAGATGTGGGCACCCTTGCCCCGGGCGGCAAAATCAGGGTGAACAACCAAGAAGAAGAAGAAAAAAAAAAGGTTATCAAATTTCAAAATGAATTACAGAGGGCGGCAAAATCAGTGTGTAACAAGCAAGCAAAAAAGAAATAAGTAAAATGTCATGAAATTTATAATTTTGTTCGCAGAGGGCGCGCGGCGAGAATGCATTATTGCCCCCCCTCCCCCGGAAACCACGGCACGCACCTGTTAAAACCCACCAAGCGCCGTCACCAGAATAGACCTTCTCTGTAGCTGAAGAAAAAGTTTGCCAAAACCAATGAATCACAACACGGTCCGTGTGCGAAAATTTCAATCGATCCCTTTTGAAAGCGTTTGAAACCAACCCGGCCGCGTAGGTGGCGCCGTTGATTAATTTGAAAAGGGCAATCCAACGAAAACAAGTACCGAGAGTAAAGTAAGTTAGTACAATCACCGCCACAGGTAACACGTCACTTCATTCAATGTTCCCTTGTATTTGTCTTCGACGAGGAGCTTAAAATTTAGGTTAATGAAATTTAGTCTGCATGGGATTAGTCGCATCGCTTTTGCGTTCCCCGCGCCTGCCTCGGCGTTCTGTTGTGGTTAGAAAGCTTTGACTAATTTACTCTCAGGTTTGCTGTAATTAAAGGTGAGTGGTGAATCCGTTGTAAAAGAGGTGGCTGCCTTTGTAGAGCAGAAAATTGGGTATTTTGTTGCCAGTGAATAAGTCTTTATAAAATGGGGGCTGATTAATTCGTTATTTACACATTAATGGGGCTTGTTTTTTTCATATTTATTTACATTCACATGGGTCGGGGCATGTATTTTTTCTTTTTAAAAAAAAAATTAATATAAACTACCAATCGTCGGCGTTTTTACAAATTGATTTAACTACAGGCAATGAGGCAAAAATATATACGGTTTCATTTCTACAGGAAAGGCAAAACGGTAAAATTCCTGGAGTTTCGTCTCTAGTTCCGCGTGCAACCTAAAAAGAAAATCTCACGGACAAAAATCATGAAGATTGGTTGGTATAGGTTCGCCATTGAGGAAAGAAACTGTGGTGGGATATTTTGAAATGTTATATTGGGTTACGCCTCTTTGTAAAAACATTGTATACAACGACCTTTTTTAGAGCAAAATCTTGATGCTTGGGGGGGGGGGGGGGTGTTTGACCCTAAAACCACCCCCTTCGGTGCGCCACTGCCTCCCATCGAAATTGTTCTTGATGAATTTTTCTTTTATTATCCAGACTTTAAATTTTTTGAGGCATAATGTCACAAGTGGCAATACTGCGAGACTCTGAAATACCTGAAAACCGTACAATAAAATTTCTTAAATATGGGTAGGTTGCAAAATTTTGCTACAACGGTACAGAGTTTATTATCGTATGTAAAATCGCCCGAAAAGTCCATTGGTAGCATCAGAAAGTCATGAAATGCGATAAATAAACTCACAAGAGCCGTTTAATGAAATCCAATATGGCGGTAAAATATCGAGCAATCTGTATGCATGCACCTTCAACATCCAAGGATTGCCAACGTAGACAACCTCACAGCTTCAGAGGTTATGTGTTTATTTACGATGTGATTGGGTGTGATCGATATTATGTGATGTTGGCTATCCTTGGATGTTCGTTTGTAGCAAAAGTTTACAACAGACCCATTTTACGCAAAACGGCAGCTCTGAAGCGATAGCATTAAAACACTTAGGACGCAAATCCTTACGGCCGAGGGATGAAAAAAGAGGAGCTATTCCATAAAACACGGTGATTTAGGGAAATAAAGGGGATGGAAAAGGCCCGATATTTAAACGGATTGTAATTAGTCATCCGAAACACGCGGAAATTAGACGGAGAGTAAACAATGCGGATTGGTATGACGATCCGATAATTAAATAAAATCCGGCTAATTGAGGATGCGGCGGGCGCGGAGAGGAGGGGGGGGAGGTGAGGGGAGGGTGACGAAGGGGGGGCGGATGAACATATTAATCAAATTTATCCTGGGAGATTTGCTGACAGTCGCTGCTGCTGTGATAAATTATAACGGTATACATATACGGCTATACTATGTATCGTGAGTATACGCGCTTACATTGAGGCATTTCCTCACATTCACACCCTCTCTCTCATCTTTTACCTCAAATCACAACACAACACACACAAAACACTGTATACTTGACGGGGGATGAATAGATGCTTTTGAGATCTCTATACTCCACAGGCTTTTCTGTTTGTTGCTGAAACCCAATTGATGGTGACAAAATAAAATGTTTCTTATTTTTCCCCTCCTTCTTTCTTTTTCTTCCCCGCGAGAATTCTTGAGGCGAAATATAACATTCTGTTTTTTAGACACTGAAATAAAAAGATTACCAGAAGCATGAAGATATGCGAACCTATGTAAAGGATGGTACAATTACCAGAATTCTAATGTTTGTACCATAAGGAAATTCTAGTTCTACGATCATTTTCTAGTATGAACACAAGAATTTTTTGGTCAAAGTACTAGACTTTCTATCGTTCACATATCGTTGTGCTTCTGGTAATATTCCTAGAATTTAGGAATAATTTTTTCAGTGTAGTATTTCAAGATGTCTAGCTATAACCGATTTCCAAATTCCTGGATTTTTCTCTAATTTTCCGCATGATGATTTAGCATTGGAACCCATGCAAAAGTATCGATTTCTTGGTTCAACCCTTCAACCCTTCAGGGTTTCAGTTCAACCCTTTGAGAATCGATTGGAGGTTGAAATGGAGGAAAAATCAATAAATCGATACGTTATAAATAAATGCACTCCTGATCAATCATACTGTCAGTAAAATAAAGTGTTTAGAACAGTGGCGTCGCGTGCAGTACGCAACGCTGCATTCTACCCATTCATACGCATGAAAAAGGTCGGACTATTGGAGGTGCACAATGCACTCGCTCGAATCGATATTTTGCAGGGATTTAAATGAGGAAATTGCAACGTTACCGTACGTTGCCATACGCCACTGGAGACGAGACTGCGCAAAACCTTCCGATAGATTTCATTGCAACATTCAGAATAAAAACTCACTAGCGTACAGCATAAAACATAACAGTTGGACCAATATAATAATTACCCTCCAACAAAACTACTCCTGGATCAGATTAGCAGTTCAGACATTTTCATTATTATTCTCGTTCAAATATTCTTTTTTCTCCCGTCGGACTCCACAGACTCCACACTCCTTCTTTTTCACAGTCTGTTTTGTCTAAAGCTTGTTTCCTCCCCCCCTTCCTATTTTTTTGTTCGCCCTCATTTTCTGTATTTACGAGCTGAATGAAATGTATGCGTAGGTAGCTCTGCTAACTGTCAATGCCAAGCTTCCAACAGATGAATCATGACTGTACGAGGTAGCTGCATCGGAAACGAGAGCAACCCCCGGTATTTTTTGTTTTGTTTTTTTGTTCGTTTGTTTGTTTGTTTCTAGAATTCTGTAAAATTTGAACGAAGCCCTTTTGTGCTTGAGTTAGAGAGCGCGCTATGAGTATGCACATTGCACGTGTATCTGGATATGAAAGAAACGAGACAGAACATAGGCCAAACGCCAGAAAAAAGTCATTCTCGTAGCGATTGAAAGCTAAAATAAAAAAACGAAAAACGAAAACCTTTCACCCTTCAAAACTGGGATAAAAATACTTTTACATTATTCTACATCAATATCGATCGATTCGAATCATATAGGCTAGAATTTGCGAACGTATTGCTTTCTTACTAAGCGTTATAGTACGATCAAATACGAACAGTGAGACTAATTTTAAGCGCAAGGCTTGTGCACGTTATCCACTTTCCCAGGTGCGCACCGAGTCTAGAATCTCTAAATATAATGTTGAAAGATGGACATAGGTATATACCTAGGTTGTGAACATAGAACTTTACAGGTAGATTTATTTTTTTTTGAACTGGAGCTTCCAAATTGTTTATTTAAAGCCGAAAACAACGACTGAAATTAATGTCAACGATATAACCAGAACCACAGGCGATGGAGGTCCATGGGTTCAAAAGTGTTGGGAGGGGTAGGGGGGGGGGGGGCTTGAAAAAAACAAGAATCTAATTTTTCTCTCCTCACTTTTCTTTAAGCCTTTCTCCATTTTTAGGAGGGGGAGGGACCTAAAATGTTACGTTACGACGACCTTTGATTTTACCTTTTGTGAAGCCCTATTCCAAAAAAATAAAGATTTTTTTTTGCCCCCCATGGAGCGCACAGAAACAGAACAGCGCATAAATATTCGGAGTAAAAATGAGCCGTTAAAGCGCATAACGGAGCAAAATTGCTAGAGGAGTCCATGTTTAGAGGTACAGTCCATTTTCTCGTGTTTCCTTTAAGTGAAAGCACCACAACTACAAATGTGAGTTTCCACACTTAGTGCTTGAAAGAAAAACAATGGAATTTTGATGAAATATGCCGAGAAAAACGGAACTATTTTTTTGGGGGGGGGGAGGGTGGGGGGAGCATTAACATTAATGACATTCTTCTTGAGAAGCTGGGCGACAAGACAGGAACAAAGACTACAAAGGGATGCTGCCGGATGCCTTGTCTCACAATTCAAAGACAGAGAATCTTCGTCTCTGGCTTTTGACTCTGAAGCGGTACTAATTGAAAACCGGAGCAATTATTCGGGAGGCGCAAAAAAAAAAAAAAAAAAAAAAGTGTGGTGGGCGGAGGAGGGTAAATGGAATCAACAGAGTAGGTAGTCACTGAATAAATACAATTATCCGCATTAGGGTACCTGCTCTATTTTCCCCCTTTTTTGTTTAATGTTTACAAATTAAATGTCCAACCTGACGTTATAATTGACTTTAATAACTTTGCATTGTCTTATCGTGACTTTTTCTCATTTCTTTTTTTTTTTCACTACTTGCCCCTTTCTTCAACAGCGCTCTCCCTAACAATTCTACCTTCATTCTCAACATAATAATTGACCTACACTGCAATTCTTTCTTCAATTTCTTCTCCTTCTTAAGGACGGGTAGGTTAAGGGATATTTTGTCTCTCGAGAACAAAATACTCATTTCTTCGAGCTGATAATCAAAATTGGGGCAATATCGTTAACATTTGTTTTTCAATATCGTTAATGGCGCTAGCCATCGGCCAAGTTAGTAAAAAAGACCGAGAGAAAACAAAAGAGACAAAGAATTTATTTTTTCGTCAGAGCGACATCGCTGTTTTGAGTCTGTTCCATTTACACATTATGCACTGAAAAAATAGCTATCGTGAGATTTACCATAACTTGGTAAGTTTTCGACAGCCCAAGAAAATTGTAAATTTTACGTTTTCCATGGTTTGAGTTTAAGATGTCTTGGTTACAATTTAACCAATACGTCTTGAAATCACAATCAAACCATGGAAAACGAAGAATTTACAATTTTCGAAAATTTAAACCAAGTTATAATAAATCTTACGATAGCTGTTTGTTCAGTGTGTGGATCAATAAAAAGCTTTGTGATTACAAAATTTTACACGAGAGTATAGTAGTAATAAATATTCTAATAATCCGTTCACTCGAAATTTCCAGAAAAGTCGTATGAAGACGAACATAAAGTTTATTGACTTTAACAAGAGTTACGGTAAATCTGAGTGCTATTTCACCTCTAGAAAACTCTGAGCAGTACATTGCGCTGAGAAAATAAAATTATAGTTGGACTATATTTTAGTTAGACTGTCGAAAATATTTTAGCTGGATCTGGGGTCACCAAATATTATCCCTCAAAACTATGAACACGGAAAAAAACTACGGTGAAAATAACCATACGGATACCTGATTTTGGCACCTGCTAGATGTTATGGTAATGTTAACCAGAAGTATACTATGTTTTGACTAAGTACTAGTTGATGTTGCTTGATCGCATGTCGAATTTACTTAAAGTATCGGTAAATGTACCGTGCTTCTGATCAAGTTTACCATAACATCTAGCAGGCGCCAAAATCAGGTATCCATATGGTTATTTTCACTAATATTTTTTTTCCGTGAATGATGTGTGCTTGAATCCACTAAGAATCATACATCCCGACAACTAACTGATATTATACCTGAAGGCTACTTAAATTGTACGATGGATCTAATCGGATTGTACAAATGCTCTATTTTACATCAGACTCAATAAAAAAACGACCGCTAAAAGCCGTAACACACTGAGAAAAAAGATCTAGGTTAATAAACAACAAAGCGATGGTAGACCATTATATTGGTGATCAAACCACACAAATGGTTAGGGGAATCAACATTCAATAGGAATGATTATGTTTTGTAAAGTGCGCGCGGCGCGCATCTAAACATCGGATATTCGGTGAACTAAATTTCGAAATTCGCGAAGAAGAAGGCAATGAATAACTTCGGCAGTTGTAAACAGCAAAGTTTCATGCTACAGATTGCATTTGCCCTTTCCTGTATTTTATCATTTATAATAGGCGTAGAAAGTTTCCATCCTGTTGAATGTTTGTGCCTATAAGATTTTAATCACAGCTAATTTGTGCCTGAAATTGTTTTTAAATCAGTTTTCATCCACTCGTTCAATGTTCTTCGGCTTTCCTTTTCATTACATCAAAACAAAATTGATCAGGTACGACCATTTGGAGCTTTTGGTAAAATCTATCGAGCTCTTTTGAAATTAAAGATGCGTTCGAGAGTTTTCATTAGTCCTTTTCAGAGGAAAACAAGAATTGAAATTGGTAAAAAAGTGCAAGGTTACTGTACCTAAATGCGAGGTTATAGTCTACGCGTCAGCTTCACACAATCAAACGTAATGAAAAAGCAACTTACCTGAAACAAACAAACAAAAAATACAGTTACAAAAAGAAAAAACTTTGCCCCTCTTATCTGACGATAAAACAAGAATACCTCTGAGAAAAAAAGTCGAGCGAGAGGCCAACAATTTTTGAAAGTTTTGGCTTGTTTTCAGCTCGTTTTTCGGGATATTAGCGTAGAAATTGGTATTTTGTACACTAGTACTGTCCAGTGACGGCAATGACGACATTTTTCAGGGTTAAAAAGTGGTCTATGTTATTAAATATTGGTTTGAAAGTTTAAAACAAGACGAATAAATGAGAAATATACTTTCTGATTTATGGCCACTTTTCGACGATCTCAGCTCAGACCATAAAGCGACGCGTCGTGTGACAGTGACACCCACTTCCCTTGTCAATAAAACTGGCAACGCAAAGAAAATACAATTAATTGATGACAAACGGTAACGCTCGGGTGTCGTTTAATTAATACCCAAGTCAGAGACTGTCTAGAGATAAACAAATTCCTAGTAACGCCGCTGCTGATGACGAAGAATCTTATTTTTCCAAGTAAAGTGCGAATTGCAATGAGAAAGCGAGGAAAGACGGAATCTCAAACTGAAGAAAGGGCAATTTGTCGCGATTTTAAGCTCTCCCGCGTAATGTGTGTCGAAGCAACAGCACTTTTTTATTTTAACGACCACCACCCCCCTCCCCCAACTCCCAACCGAACGCCTCGATCCAGTTTTGTATAGTACAACTTTTTAATTCTGAATTACGAGCTTTTCTTTGAGTGATTATATTAATTCCGCCCCGCAATCTCGACTAACGCCGGCCACAACTTTATTTTTCTTTTTTCTTTGGTCTTCCGTTTCCTCCCGGGTTCCTAAACTTTTTTTTTCATTACACCGCAGCTTCGTGATTTGAATTATTCTTGTCTCGACATTCATTTTCGCATCCTTTTAATACCCCCCCCCCCCAAATACACCCGCAGTCTCTTATTCTCACGTTATATACCACCCTTTTTCCATCAGTATCATTGTAGAGTACAGATAATTAGAAAGTTGGTATTAATAACTAGCGTAACGGAGATAACTTCTCCATCTTTATCTTTCCTCCATTGAAACGCGTGTGTTAGACAAGGATATGAAGAAGGGTTTAAGACCCCCTCTTTCGATATCCTTTCTCTACAAATACATTCAAAAGGAAAATGAGAGAGATGGAAGAGTTCCCGCATGGCTGCCCCACTGTATATAAGTGCACCTTTGCTTCATACTTTTTCAAAAGGAACTAAGGTGAAAGCACCAGTTTCTAAATTCTTTTGCCACAGATGCACACTTTTTCGGACTTGGAAGGCGTATTGAAATGCTTATGACATCGAAATAGCAGAACTTGGAAGTAATTTTAAGGGGAGTCGGATGTGCCTATCTAAACAATGTAAAACATGGTCATGTTCATGTACCTTTTTCTCAGAATCTATACTTAACCGATTTTCAAAAACTTTGGATCATTTGAAAGGTCTCATCTTCCTACAAAAATAGACGAGAGTGTTTTTGAAAATTTCAAAAAACCAAGTTCAGAAAACTTTAAGAATTTCTGTACCAAAAAATTACAAAAATTTTGACTTCAAGAGGACACAGTATAGGAAAAATTAAAGAAAAATTGAGAAACCCTCCCGTCTATTCGCAAGGTGTCGATGTATAAGAGACACTGGTGCAATGAGCATGAATGAAATGCGATATGCCGACTAATGTTAGCACTTCAGATCATTCTCCGTGTTTACTCTTCTTTAACGCAGCGACGTCATTTTTCAATTTTTTTCCGAGAAAAATTGCGCAAAACGGCGAGTTTCTGTCCTGATTTCGAGACATCCGCGCATGAAAAGTGACAAGTGATATGTGAGGAATTCGGAGTTTTGACGGTATGAGCCATGCAAAAATCCGGCAGATTTATAAGAAATTTTGTAAAGACAAAAACAAACTTCTTGATTAATCAGTGAAAGCCGTCGGTAGCTGCAGCCGCAGTGGCGCGGCGTAGCGTGCAATTTGGTAACGCTTCAGTTCGTCCATTTAAACCCATGAAAACTATCGAACTATTGGGTGTTCAGTGAACACCTTCGCATTCAACCTTTTATAGGGGTTTAAATAGACACTGTACTAGGTTGCCAAATTGCATGCTACGCCACTGGCTGCAGCATCCGTACCACTGCGTATTCTTCCCATTTGAATGTATGATAAATAATCGATTCTTGAAGGGGCCATTGCCCCGTGACTAATCAATTATTTATCATGCAATCATATGGGAAGAATACACTGTTGCCTCATTGCTGGATCCGCCAATGGTGATAGAGAAGAAACATAAGAAGAGGACTCGCAAAGCTTCGTTCTTCGTATATACGCATACCCTCTTCTATAAACATCATGTTTTGATGGAAGAAGAGAAATGTTGAAGTTCTATATACGTATACAAAGCGCATGTAAGGTGAATGGGGGTTAAAACATAGATACGAGAATACCTAATTTCCTTACAAATGAGAGTTACAATAGCATTAATCATAAACTCGAGTTTTTCAATGACTCCCGTACAGTTAAGCACAGATACTTGAAGTAAAAAAAAAAATGCCAGGTTGCCGGATCTGGGTTAAAAATTCGTTAGATTTGACATTGATTTTCATGAAAGAAATGGGATACGGGGATGTCTTCCCTATAAGCAAGGCAATGCAGCGGATAGAAGAATCCTCACGAGGGAAACTAATCAACCCCTTATCTTCTTCTCCGAGGTCATAAGGGAGGCAATCCTTCTTCCCTCCGTCGCATCAAATCCTCTTTCGAATGACAAACCGTGGTTTTTATGGAAAACAGCATCACCAATGATTAAGCGAGCGCAAATAGAACAGCGTATACCCATTTGACCCATTAATAGCACTGCCACACTTATATTTTTGAATGGGAAAGTGCTTCGAAAGCAGTATTTCATGCAAAGAGTTACATCATGAATATTCGCAAGGAAGTATAAATTGAGGCATGACCGTAGCCAGGATATTGTTTTTCTCTATCTCAGCCTATTTGAAAGTATGCGTAAGAAAAGGACAGAAACAGGGGCTGAAGTCACGTGACAGCACCTACATTCATCCTCTTCTAACAAATGCGTTCAAATGAGCTAAGAGAGAGAAAGACAATATCCTGATTATACGGCTATGAATGGGGCTCTTGTAAACTTTTGCTATACTCGATTGAAGAGTTGATTCTTGCATAAAAACCAGTAAATGTGACGATGAGTACACTAAAAAATCACGAAATTCACTCTCAGGATCGGGCTTAATGGCAGAGAGACGCAAGTATCATGGGAGATTCCTACCTAATTTGAGACTTATCTCTGTGTTTCATTAGAGAAAGTGACATAACAGACAGGAATCTCCCATGATACCTGCGTTGAACCGCCATTACGATCTTGCCGTTATTGCAGTTATGTGAGTTTATTACTAAATTTTAGACTTTTTTAGTGTGATTTTTGTCATTTTTGCTGGTCTTTACATAAGATTGGACTATTTATTTGTTTATAGCAAAAGTTTGCAAGAGCCCCATTGAGGCGTTGGATGCAAGAGAGGCACTCTTCTCCATTTCAATGTTTTCGGTACCGCCTTTCTTAATTTATGATTTTTAAAAGGATTAAGACGTTGTTTGTCTTAAAAACGTCCTTAAAAATATACAATAAAACCACGAAGATAATTCAGCGAAAGAATCAATTAAATTCAAGTACATAAACTTTCATTCGAATAAATAAGTATTAGTGGAGAAGATGAAACACTATAGAATGGAAAAGTGCCTCCCATTGCATTCAATGTCTCAATCGTTTTTGAAGTTGGAGACAAATAGGGAGTTGCAAGGGTCTAAAATTGTGTGGTTTCCAAGGGAAACAATCGACGTTAGCGAAAGTCCTTTTACTGTGGATTTTGGAATTACCCGTATTAATAATCTTTGCCAAAAATCATGTGACTTTAATTCTCCAGCATGTCCGAGACTGCACAAGCCCTGCGAAACTAAGCAAACTATGAGCTTAGCTAAAACAAAATGCCAACAAAGACACAAAAGAGTGAGAGAAATGAAAAAAGAGGAGAGAGGAAGAGGGATGGAAAGATACACCCCATCGGTCTACGCAATTTTGGCGCTCTCTCTCTCTCTCTCTCTCTCTCTCTCTCTCTCTCTCTCTCTCTCTCTCTCTCTCTCTCTCTCTTTCTCTCTCTCTCGCGCGCGCGCGCGCACGCTGCTTTATACACCGACGAAAATTTAGAGGAACCGGTAAAAAGCCAGTCTGACGGTACAACAACTAACGAAAGAGCTCTAAACTTTTGCTCTTTTTCGGGCGCTTGACAGGAACTGAACCGGAAGTGGTGGCGAAGAGAGAAGAAAGGAGAGGAGGGGAGAGGAACGTTAGAACACAATCAACAGATGGAAACTTTGGGAAGTAATTTAAAGTTTCCGAATTTCTTCACACTACCGCGCGCGCGAACTTTCGCTTCGCTTTTCCGGCGAGGGATCTTCCATCATCAGCGCGCTGGTCCGGAAATTCTCTGATTTCGCGGACCTTGAAAAATGCACCACTGGCAACGGAAGCTCTGGAACTTTGCTTTGGCGGGTTTCTTTAATTTTGACAATTATCGACGCGCGCAGTTGTCTGGACCGGAAACTAAGGGATTCAAGCACGGTCGAACCGAAGATGTTGAAAAGAAGTAGACGAAAGATAAACACTCCAAAATTAAAAACGTACGAACAAACAAAAAAGTTTTGGCAGTCCATTATTCGAGATATGTGGCCAATCCTCGTGTAATAGAAGCAATCTTCTGCGCTCCGAGAGTATTTTCAACACTGTGTCTGTTGCGTATAATTTTGCTAGAACAATATAGAACCTTGATTCTTATGTAAAAGAACCTTATTCAAAATGAGCCATTTTGGCCCTGAGGAATTTGTTTTGGATGATTCTTCCAATGGATAGAGCATCGTTTCGCGGTTCTAAAACTGGGTTTGTTTTTGTCTTAGCCCCTCTAGGAGCGGCGGGGGAGGGGGTCAAAGTTGAAACCTATTTTCGTCAATAACTTTTCACCAAATTAAGCTACGACTCTCAACTTTAAACCAAAATGTTCAGCGTAAAAAGAGCTTTCTTTTGATGTATATGATAGTGTATTTATCTCAATTTTCAAGGTAAACATTGCAATTTTTTGTTTTTTACAAACCCAAAATTTTTAAAATTTACAATTTTTAAAGATGAATACCATCTTCGATTTTTTTCAAAAACTATCTAAAAGAAAGCCCTTTCTTTGTTCTTTCAAATGGCGCAAAGTTCGTTTGTCGGCAATGAATACTCTCGGAGATATGATCGGTCAAAGTTGGCAAGGTCGCGAAAATTCTTGAAAGTTGCGCGCTCCAAGGGTTCGTATTTTGCGCCTCCTTACGTACAGTCACGAAAGTTGAAAACGAGCTTATGCAAGTTGTCAGAATGACTTCTGCGCAAGGGGGTGGGTATTTTGGGTGGCGTAGGGGCATAATTATCGACGGAACCCGGTATGCAGCGTTGCCAGATGTTGTCGAAACTAACATACGTTATGTGTAGGAATACATAAATAAAGTTGGATGGAAAAGTCGGAATTTATGTTCTGAAATTTGGCAAACACAGCTGAAAATATGGTTAGTGGTAAACTGACGGATGAGAGATTTTGTAAGTACTATGTATCTCTTGCCTGACAGCCGCCTTGCACAAGCAGCTTCGAAATTCATCGGCTCCGCTTATCTCCGCTACCTCACCTACAAATGGGATGACATCTGATAAAAGTACTATCTTTATCACACAGATAATGCACCGAATTGATACCGATGACATAAATTCCGACTATTCCATCCAACTTTATTTATGTATTCCTACACATAACGTATGTTAGTTTCGACAACATCTGGCAACGCTGCATACCGGGTTCCGTCGATAATTATGCCCCTACGCCACCCAAAATACCCACCCCCTTGCGCAGAAGTCATTCTGACAACTTGCATAAGCTCGTTTTCAACTTTCGTGACTGTACGTAAGGAGGCGCAAAATACGAACCCTTGGAGCGCGCAACTTTCAAGAATTTTCGCGACCTTGCCAACTTTGACCGATCATATCTCCGAGAGTATTCATTGCCGACAAACGAACTTTGCGCCATTTGAAAGAACAAAGAAAGGGCTTTCTTTTAGATAGTTTTTGAAAAAAATCGAAGATGGTATTCATCTTTAAAAATTGTAAATTTTAAAAATTTTGGGTTTGTAAAAAACAAAAAATTGCAATGTTTACCTTGAAAATTGAGATAAATACACTATCATATACATCAAAAGAAAGCTCTTTTTACGCTGAACATTTTGGTTTAAAGTTGAGAGTCGTAGCTTAATTTGGTGAAAAGTTATTGACGAAAATAGGTTTCAACTTTGACCCCCTCCCCCGCCGCTCCTAGAGGGGCTAAGACAAAAACAAACCCAGTTTTAGAACCGCGAAACGATGCTCTATCCATTGGAAGAATAATCCAAAACAAATTCCTCAGGGCCAAAATGGCTCATTTTGAATAAGGTTCTTTAGCGAAAACAATGGCGAGGAGTGCGATTTGGCAACGTTCCTTTCTCCCATTCAAATAAATTAGAAAGGTCGAAATGCCTGGTCATCACCGATGACTGAATTGTTTGACTTTTTTAGTGAGTTTAAATGGAGCAAATACATTGTTGCAAAATTTCACGCCTCGCCACAAAACGGAAAGAACAATGCGCACATGAAAAACTTTCAAAAACGATACTCATTGACTCGAAAAATCACCTCAATTTCAAAGCTCACGCTACACTGTAGACACCATTTGCAAGGGCATACTACGACATAGACGGAACCACCGCACCGTGTATATGTAAACTGCATCGTCGTAACGACAAAATGATGGCATTTCCTTCTAAATACATGAAATATTGTCTGTATTTGCTGTCTGGTTTTTTCTGGTTCATCAAATATTGCAAAACAATACAAGAATTGTAATGTATCGAAACGAAACATTCAAATGTTTGTAAGTTATGGTGATGTTTACAAAAACGCGGTGGTTCCGTCTATGTAGTTGTACGTCGGTGTTAATAGTGTCTAGTTTAGCAAGGGTTGTTTGAAAATAACAATAATATTAAAAACAAGAAAATAATAATAACAAGTAATAACAATAATAATTTCCCGAGTAAATTAGTGGATTTTGAATGTGCGCATCCTTATTTTCCCCGAATTTTCACGCATACATAGAATTATACTAAAAACTGTCCCAACCTTGCATGTACACAGAGCTTTGACGTCTTTTCAAAATTATCTTCCAAGTCCATTCTGCGATAATTGTTAAAGGTTTCCCGACAATGAGAGAAAAAATTAGCGGTTCTGAGTATAGGATAGCTAGGCGACTTTCTTACTCAAAGCTCACGTATCAAAAAAAAAAAGAAAAAAACTGTTTAAACTAAAGATTAAGGGAACGCGCGTCAAGTCAACCCCGAACCCCCCCCCCCTCCCCTTACCGTGGGGATTGAGGGTGAAAGAGCTGAAAAGCTAGGCGAGCGATTCTACCGAGAGATAAGTTGCGGAGCGAAGGGGTGAACGGGGATTTAAAAAAAGAGCTAATTAGAGCGAATACACTCTTGTGCTAAGCTGAAGAGGAGACCCGACATCAACATTGCCAGATTTCCCATTTATTTTGAGTAAAACGGGGAAAAATCTGATAATTATTCGAAAAATTGCAACACTGCTTTTAGACCGTGCCGTGCTCAGGGAGAAAGAGAGCCCGATATACGGGAGAGGGAACAAAAGCTCCGAGAGGTCTCAGCTACCCCCCCCCCCCCCCCCCCCCGCCGCCACAACCCCCGACAACCCGTGGGGGGAGCCTTTCCCGCCCGGCCCGCCCAATTCACCTGCTCATTGTTGTAAAGCTCAGCAGCACTCTCGTATATACTACGCGTGGTACTCGGCAGGGATCTGGCGGCAGTTTTGACAGTAATCATGATATTTCATGAACTTTCCTTGCCAGACGCTTATTTTACGATGATTGATTGCCTCGCCGTTTTCTCTTCGCGATTTTCCGACGTTGCCTGATTTACGCTCAAGCTCAAAGATTACTGAAACGAGGGCTGTCGATTTGTGAGTAGTTGAAGGAATGTGTCTGATATGCGCACTTCGGCTAGAGTAGAGTCCCTATATGTAGAGATTTAAGACAAGAGGGTAGTCAACTTCTGATTGGTCGATGAGTTTTAGGCTCTACGGACGCCGCCATTGGATGCGATTTTTCACTTTTGTTTACAATCGCAGTTGTTTACCAAATGTTTTTCACGGACAAAGAGTTAATTTTCAAGGAATCTGCTAATTTTAATCATGATGAACCTCAAGAATATCTATAAACCCCAAAAGAATCTTTCACAGCGTAAATCGATGTCGATCAACAAAAGCAGAACAAGATTACATCGTTAGATCGGCACTGTAATCTTTGTCTTAACTCTCTACATATAGGGACTCTAGGCCAGAGTATATAAAAATATCAATTCATATGTATAGAAAAACGTAAAAATGACAATTGCAGCATCTGAAAACACCAAAGTTAATTCATAAACTCACAAATTGCAAGAAACACTTGACACTATTCACCCCTGTATCTTTGCACCACGTGCACGATATTTCGCGGGGTTAGCGCGGCACATTCAAATAATCATGGCCGACTGCGACTATCATCACAGCTGACTTCAAAAACAAATAAACAGTAAACACTGACGGCGGCGCGGCCGGCGCGGCGCAGCGTCTGTTCGAATTCTGACTATAGGCATGGACCAGTTATATCTTCGTCCATACTATAGGTCTCAATAGCCTCAATTCCTCACAATAGGTTGTGAAAGGTACGGAAACCAATATTTGCGTCGACAAATTATCAAAATGAAACAATAACACACAGGAGTTCCAAGGATAATGATTGAAGTTGGAATCATATTCATACTTGGAACTCCTGTGTGTTATTACTTCATTTTGATAATTGTTTCAGTAATGAATACCATTATTTATTTTTTCAATTTATTTTCAATTTTTTGTTTTTATTGTTGTTGTTCTTTTTTTTGCCTCCCTCCGCGGAAACCTGCGCCAAATCTGGCAAAGATGAGTTGTCTACTTCTCGCTTCATTCAAACCTTTTACCAACCAACGCTTCAACAGTTCAACTATGTCGCACTCTTTTTTTAAACTCCGCGTTTGAGGGGAAAAAATTCAATTTGGTCCGAAAAATCGTACAAATGAGGTTCGTAAACGCTTCAACGGGTGGTACCCTCGTGGGAGGGGGTGAGGGGGTAGGAGTCTAAACAGAAGAGTAGGAGGGGGAGGAAAAAAGAAACTTTTCACAGCCGCGATAACTGAACACTTATTAAGCTGCTACATTAAATTTTGAGTGCCTCGCGCCGCACCCCGAGAATAAGTTTCGGGGTTTTTCCCCCGTCTTACTCACCGACACACCGGCTCACCGACCCACCGAGCGCATGAAGCCAGAAACTTTTAAATTGCATGCACAATTTTTTTTTTCTTCTTCCTCTCCACACTCTTTTTCAAAAGTTGTTTATTTATGTTCTCTCGGTTCTCTTTTGACACGCGTTAATAGTCATGTATATCTGTGTGAGGGTTTGAGTGAGTGTTGCCGGATTTGGAGTAAAATTAGAAAATTTTATATTGATTTAAATCAGGGCATCGGACCGCGGCAAAAATTGGTTCGGGTTCGGTTCGCGGTTCACACTTCACGAAAAAAAAGGTTCGCGGTTCGGTTCGGGTTCACGCGACTTTCCGGACCGCTCCGAACCGGTTCAGACATTTGTGAACCGGTTCGGAGCTGTTCGGTTCGGAGAAAATTTGGTCGAGGTCGAACATTCGTAGCGGCAGTTGAGAGGGTCGAACAACTTAAACGTACTTATTGTTAGTTTCATTGATTTTATATTTCAACCAGCCCTATTTGCTGCTGGGGCAAAGTTTCGCAACAGACGCATAGCTCAGAAGGCAGAAACAGAAAAAAACAGTGGACTAAAAGAAGACAAAATGGGTCGAATGTATTGGTTTAGACCCTTATAACTTCAAACGAATCAGTAGACCAATCAAAGTTCAGTTACTTCAAACTAGTTTAGATGCGTGACTCTGTGTAATCTTTCTATGCAAAAAGTTTGCGATTTTGAGATCCATCGAGTACTCACAGAGTAAATGCTCAAAATTTTCGCTATTTTCCCTATTCAGGGTTTTTTTCAAGACCTCTGTTAACTTAAGCCGTTGAACCGGTTCGAACCGGGTTCAGCCAGTCGGTTCGGTTCGGGTTCGGGTTCTCCGCCTCAGTGGAAAAAAGGTTCAAGGTTCGGTTGGCGGTTCGGAAATTCGGCGGTTCGGAGCGGTTCGCGGTTCACGGTTCGGTTCGGTCCGATGCCCTGATTTAAATCGATGCCGCTCGTATCTAAAGACTGAAAACAGTCCCCAGTTTTTTCGTTCGAAAGCCTAAAAAATATCGTTCTTCCGGGGTATAACTTTCCAGTGATTTTTGATTTTAAAAGTTTAATTTTTCCCAATATGTTTAGCTAAATCAATAGTTATTTCATCCACAGTGTGTCCAACGATTCAATTATAATTTCATCCAAGCACTGTTTTTACCGATATTTCAGAGGTTCCTAGATGTGCTTCAATGGGGCAGTTGCAAGGGTCTGAAAGGTTGTGTATTTCATAAAGAAAATTATAGAGTACTTGATGAGCTGAGAACAAAGATGCCTTTGGTTTCTAATTGAGTCCCGTTGTTCCGAGGATGAGATTTTGGTCCAAAATAAATTGTTTTATATGGGGATTCCGCGTAGTGAGTGACGTCGCTACGCACACGATTTTTTACATATTTACACGCGTGTATCTCCAAAGCCGGGACACTTAGGAAAAACACAAAGGCACCATTGTTCTCAGCTCATCAAGTACTATCATTTTCTTTATAAAAAACACAAAATTTCAGACCCTTGCAACTGCATGGAGAAAAATTCATATTAGGGGCGACCATAGAATCACTTCTACGGAATAGTTAAATGTAAATTCTGATATCTGTGGAGATATTGCTGGTTTCAACGAAAAATGTATTTTGAATATTACCAGAAATCTAGTTAAGGATATGCGAATGAACATTTCACTATTACGAATTTAGAAGTAATTCTGGTAGCCCCAAATATAAATTTTTCTCCGTGTGCCCTATTGTGCTAGGTCAGTTTTTTTAAGTTTCCAGAGAAAAGATGCATTGCGGAAATGGACTAAATTAATTTGTTTTGGAAGCCTAGGTAAATCGACCGTGTTTTAAAATTGATTTTGTGGTTCGAAACATCATCATGCACCTAGAAAAGTGCATTAATGTTGCCAGATCGGGTTTGTTTACTTCTTTCGAGACGTTAAAATTCGATGATAAAAGAAAAATCTTTATTTTATTTGTACTCCATATGGCATATCTATACCATATTGATGTAATGGGGTCTTTTTGATTTAGATGTTTTGACCTACCGTTTCACGGAAACATCGGTTGAACAGGAAAAATCGGAGGAACCTCCGTAAAATTATTATTATATATGTACTTATCTGTTTTTTTTTCTTCCTGACGTGTATTTTAAGCTAATGGCTCTTATGTACAAAATTAAATAAATAAATAAATAAATAAATAAATAAATAAATAAATAAATAAATAAATAAATAAATAAATAAATGAATAAATAAATAAATAAATAAATAAATAAATAAATAAAACGGCAACACTGCACTGCAGGTTCTAGCATACGAGAGAGCGTTTCGCATGTCGGACTGGCTTAAAGCCGCCAGACTAAAGAGTTTGTTTTTGGCCCTAACCACCTTCCCCCACAACTTCCCTCCGGTATTTGAGTTTTGAAAAGTTAACGCAAGTATAGAACTAACGCGTGAAAAAGTGAGAAGTCGGGGGAGGGGGGGATAGGGGCAAAACAGCATTGAGAAACCCGAGGTGTCAGAAACCCGCGGAGAGAAAAATGAATTTATTGGATAATTTTCTGCGCTTCCGCGGGCGGCTAATTGCATCCATTAACTTTTTCATTAGAACTACAGGTTATTTTGTTTTAAATGTTTAACTTTTAATTTGGTTTAATTTCAAACTGTCGAATAGTTTATGCGTATGATTTCAGAGTGGAGCAGAACACAATAGGTTGGATGGACCAATTTCACACGATTTTTTTACTGTATTATCGTAAAGTTACTACATGAGCTGAGTAAGAGGTATGTTTTACAAATTTTTTCGGGTACTGGATCATGGAGGAAAACAGGTTTAAAGTTGTGGAAACTAGGTGTCCCATGACATCACCCGATAGATATCCCCATTTAAACACATGTATTCTCGTCGATTTGAATAAAGCGCCGTTTCTCAGGAACCGCTTGTCCGAAAAGAAAACCCAAAATATTCCTGTTCTCAGTTCAGCGGGTGCTTTCATTTTTTCGACTAAATCAATCAATTTTCAGACACATGCAATTGGTCCATTATGAAACCGACCAAATATACAAAATCAAGGTATGATACGGAATTGGGATCTCCTAAAGTTGGCGGTTCGAACAATTTGACGACAGTGTTTTTCCTCCATTAAAGATTTCATGCAGAAAAAAAAACCGAGAACAAAAACCAAAAAAACCACGAATTTCTGCAAGATGTACGATGGCGCATATCTCATTACAGACTTGGGTAAAACTAAACAAAAGCCGAAACTAAGTCATCGAAAAACTAAGAAATTTTCGACTTACAATTAGTCCGGCAATCCAACCGTCAGTCCATTTCAACGCATGAAAAAGGTCGAACTATTAGAGGTGCACAGTGTACTCCCTCGAATCGATACTTTCACTGAAAAAAAAAAATTGCGTAAAATTAACCATGAAATAGTAAAAAACCGGCACAACCTCAAGGTGATAGTAAATTCTACTATTTTTTTTTGTTCAAATTTACAACGGTCGATTTAAATTAAAACAAAAAAAAGGTCGAATTTACTATTTCCTTGAGGTCGTGCCGGTTTTTTACTATTTAATAGATAATTTTACACAATTTTTTTTTTTTCAGTGTTGCATGGATTTAAATCAAATTGCGACGCGACGTTGCCATACTGCACGCGACGCCACTGTATACATTGGCTCTAGTAAAAACTATCGTTCACGGAGTAAACGCGACGAAAATTCACCAAGCACGATACCGCCGACAAACATTGGGCTGCCCTCTGCAGGAAAGCAGAAAAACAACCCAAGGTTTTCTGCAAAGAGTATACGTTTTCTGCTTTTGTCGGTCATCTTGCCTGCAGTGATTTTGAACGGCGCGCCACTGAATTTGTGGCGCGAAGTCAGATGAGCATACCTCTTTAATCTATAACCTTGATCGAGACCATCCAAAGACTTTTCAACGAACCACCACCTGCCACCGGACGGAGCAACGCTCAACATTTGCACCGCTCATCGCCACATCGGCGTCGCTCCACCACAGGCAGCAGTTATTGAATTATCAAGCTCACGCCGTTTGTGACTGCACGGTGTACGGTGTACATCGACACCACCGCACGCGCACCGAACACCGAAGGAGAGTTTCAAGCCAAACCGAGAGACGTAAATCGGATTAACCAACAACGGGACGCGAAGGCCACGGAAGCATAGGCATAGGCACGGGCACGTTGCGTTGCAGGGGAGGAATCCCTCTGAAATGGCCAAGGGGTTTCGAGGGGAGGGGTGGGGAATAAATGAGGACTACGGTGAAAAGTTGGGGGGGGGGGAATTCCACAAAATTGAATCAGAGCCGCAGAGCTTTTACCGTTCGATAATTATTTCATCCGTCCTAAAAATCCATAGCCTCTGGCCAACCATTCCTCTCCCTTTCTACCCCTCTCCGTCTCCATCTCCCCCTCCCCCAATCCTTACGATTTGATATTCCTCTCTACTCCTCTCCCCCCCACACCTTCTTGGGATGGGAGTACGATATCGTGTCCTGTCCTGGACTGCGGCGACACAATCAAAGCCCGATTTCGGAATCGAGACCGCTTCTCTCGAGCTTGCTGCTTAAACCCCCCCCCCCCCTCGCGCTCTCTTCGAGAGTCCCCCTTCTTCCCCTGGCCTTGCTCGTCGCGCGTGGATCTGACTTCAATAGCCGAAAGAGGGAGTGGAAAAGGGAAGATTCGGGATTCCCCCATCCATCCCCGCGGATTGCCGCGGCTGATTCGAGCAGCGCGCGTGGTTTGAACTGCTGTCACACACTTTGGATTGGATTTACTCATACAGCGCGGTAATACCGAATACTGAATTTGTGGCGCAAAGTCAGATGAGCATACCTCTTTAATCTATAACCTTGGGTCTCGATTACCTTCGTGCGCTTCGTACAAGATCGAACAGGCTTGATCAGAGCATCGATGGTGTCGGGGATCATCATTCATCAATCGTGACAACGTTTTATTTTGCGTAAAATCCAATTTAATTGTCTGCGGAGGTCTTAACGTTTCAAAGAAAGTGTTACGCTTTTGCATTCGACGGATTTCGCAAAAAGGTTAACAATTTTACTCTTGGTCTCTTAGATTCAGTACTGGGGCTCTTGCAAACTTTTGCTGTGAGCAAATGACGAGTCCCCAATATGGTGTCAAAACCAGCAAAAATCAGGA
Source organism: Trialeurodes vaporariorum (assembly GCA_011764245.1). Lineage (NCBI taxonomy): Eukaryota > Metazoa > Arthropoda > Insecta > Hemiptera > Aleyrodidae > Trialeurodes > Trialeurodes vaporariorum. The sequence continues at coordinate 36,952,345 of VMOF01000320.1, read as the reverse complement.
AAACCACACAAAAAAGTCTCATATTCAGTAATAAACTCACAGGACTGCTATGACGGCAAGATCGTTACGGCGGTTCAACGCAGGCATCATGAGAGATTCTAGTCTATTACGTCACTTCCTCTACGGAAACATAGAGATATGTCTCAAATTAGATAGGAATCTGCCATGATACCTGCGCCTCTCCGCCATTCAGCCCGATTCTGAGAGTGAATTTCATGAGTTTCTAGTTTATACTCATCGCCATTTTAACAAGTTTTTATGCAAGAATCGACTCTGCAATCCCCTGTAGCGAACATTTGCAAGAGCTCCATTATTATGGAAAATCTCAAGATCTATGTCAAAGTCCTGAAAAACAGGATTTTCACCGCGCGATTGCTAGTTAAAGCCCGGGCGACGGGCGTCTTGTGTTTTCCCTCTTCCTCTTTTATCCGGCCGAGAATCGCCGTTCGCCAACTTCTTGATCTCCAATTCATTCGCATTCATTCATTGGATTACCAGAAAAGCTTTCGGTTTCCTTGCGGTCTGATGGGATTGAGGCAAGGCGATCCTAGCGACCCTTCAACCGCCCACGCGGTTGAAAAGTTCAAAGTCCAACCCCTCTCTTATCCTTCCGGAAAAGTGGCTGGATTCCAGCTCCCCCCCTCTTTGCGTCCGGTCGTCCGCCGCCTCACTATGGTCTCGGATCGTCAAAAATTGGCCAACAATTAAGAAAGTAAATTTCTCATCAATTTATCATTTATAATCTTTCGAGACCAGCACTTTAATCTTATAGAACGCTTTAACCTTTTTATTTAAACCTATAAATGTTAGCGGAAAGTTTTGAATTAAACTTCAGTATGGTCGAAAAAGATGATTTTTTATGGCTTTTTCACCACTAATTTTGGCCTATTTTTTCCATCTCAGACCGTTGTGCGCTTTCTGTCCGTCTGCGACCCTATGGGATAAAGTCGGTGCGATTTTTGCGGTAGTAATAGCGCTTTGTTTCAGGATGAAGAGGGAAATTGTGGGGAGGGGGCGAGGGGGAGGGGTGCGGCTTAAAATAGACAGGTGGCAGTGGTGGCACCAACTGGGATACGGATCAACCCGATTCCGAACGACTCACAATAAGCAATTCGTCGCGAGTAAGGGAGTAGTACCGAAGAGAAGCGATTTTAGCTCTAGCAAAGGTCCAGTGGCGTAGCCAAGGGGGGGTCTTGACCCTCTTCCCCCTTGACACCAAAATTTGTCCAAAAAAAAGGGTCATTTTTTGCGTTTTTAGACAAATTTGACCAAATTAGTATCTTTGGACCCTCCCCCCCCCCCCCCCCCCCCAAGAAAAATTCCTGGGTACGCCACTGCAAAGGTCGAAAATAAAAACTGTCTGTAAAAATAAAGCTGCCGTTTTCTGTATTTAATGGAATTTGTCAATCCAATGATTCCGGCAAAAGTCATAAAATTAATGTCCTGGAATAAATGTACCTACTCATTACAAAATGCCCGATGGGGCAGTTGCAAGGGTCTGAAATTTGGTGTTTTTTATGAAGCCAAATGAAAATACTTGATGAGCTAGAAGAATGGTGCCTTTGGTTTTTTCCCCCAAGTGTCCCGGTTTTGGAGATACACACGAGTAAAATTGTAAAAAATCGTGTGCCTCTAGTGACGTCACTACACGGGATTTCCATTTGAAACACCGTATTTTGGGCCAAAATCTCATCTCCGGAGCAATGGGACTTAATTAGAAACCAAAGACATATTTGTTCTTAGCTCATCAAGTACTTCCATTTTCTTTATAAAAAACACAAAATTTTAGACACTTGCAACTGCCCTATATAGCACAACACAAATGTTCACCATCATTAACGGTCCAATGATACAAATATTCCCAAGCTAAGCGGATCACGAACAAATTGAAATTTACTAGGTGTTTCATGCAACTGCCGTTCCATTTTTATTTATATTTCAGCGTCGCAACAAAACGATGTCCGACGGTTCTTACATTGAGTGTTGAGGAAAGATTTGAAAGTCAGCATCCAATCAGAATGAAATATCATTACTATGGTCGTTGGTCAACATTCAACAAAGGAGCCGTTTTATTTTGTTCCCCAATCCCCATGTTATTTTGTTGACTTTTTTTACGGCACAAATTTTATTTTGGAAAACAAATTAAAAGAGTCTCTTCACAAAAAATTAAGACTATAAAAAAAAAACAAAAAACAGAAAACAAAAAACAAAAAAAATAAAATAAATAAATAGCGCAGTTCAAAATCATAAACATAAAGCCGGAACGCGAGAATTTGGATCATTTGGATGGACCCGGCCAACGAGCTATAACTTTAGAGTGGCAGCGGATTGGTCCAGCTTGTACCACATAGTGTAGAAGGAATCCCGGGAAAAATCGGAAATTGGACGGCAGATTCCAAGGTTTGAGGTTAAATTTTGTAGGTCGTTTCCGGCGATGCCCGAGTTTGTTAAAGAAACGACCGGAAACGACCTACAAAATGTAACCTTAAAATCGATTTTTACGGTAAGATGGCGGCGCCCTAGGTGACAACAGTGAACCAGCGGAACGTTCCTTGATTTGCCACTCTAAAGCTTTAGCTCGTTGGATAGACCCCGTTTCCTTCTTTAAACCGAAACGTTCAACAAACCACACTCAACCAGGAGTAATCACCCGCTCAAAGTTGTTCCATCGTGTTTCATGCAGACTAATTAGCAAAGTGTGAGTCAATTTTGCAATTTTTCGTTGAATCAATGATCCAAGATAGTTTGCAACGGACTCACTATACCATAGGTTTGATTGAGTTTTGATAATTAGATACCGGAAGCGTTACGCGAATATATTCGCTAAAACTCTCGATAGGATCGCGATTGAATCGATGAACTGAAACAGTCCTTGGGCGTCCTTGAAGCTTCGTTCGTTTTATGTGTGAGACGGTGGATCTTGGGGGGGGGGGGGGGGGGAGGAAGGGGGAGGGGAAGGGGAAGGGGGGCGCACTTTCAAGTTTCAAGTCTTGAAGAGGAGGAACTTATGCTTTGTGGCCTGGACTTGCACATCTACGACACACGGGAGAGGGACACCACCACAGAGGAGAGAGTTAGGAGAGTGGAGACGTCTCCTTCGAGTCAACGAGTCATTAATCCACCCGGCCAGGCTTCATGGGCTGAAGTTGAGACCCCCGGTTGCCGGATGCGTAGAAAAAACAACGAGCTATACATTTATCTAGAGTGGCGGTTTTAATGGGTAACCTGCGTAACCACCATGGGGGATTTTTAGGTTAGGTTTAAGCGAGTAATTTGCAATGAGCTATAACTTTAGAGTGGCACATCAAGGAACGTTCCGCTGGTTCATTGTTGTCACCTAGGGCGCCGCCATCTTGCCGTAAAAATCGATTTTGAGGTTAAATTTTGTAGGTTGTTTCCGGTCGTTTCGTAAACAAACTCTGGCAGCGCCGGAAACGACCTGCAAAAATTAACCTCAAACCTTGGAATCTGCCGTCCAAATTCCCGCCAAATTCCGAACGACTTACAAAATTTAACCTCAAACCTTGGAATCTGCCGTCCAAATTCCGCTTTTTCCCGGGATTCTTTCTACCGTGTGTGGCACAAGGTGGACCAGCCCGCTGCCACTCTAAAGTTATAGCTCATTGGTAATTTGTCCATTTGTTCCCGTGTATTTTGGTGCGGCGCCACCGCACAGTGGACCGGAACATGATTTCAGTGGCGTAGCGTGCAATTTGGTATCGTTGCAGGTCGTCCATTAAAAAGATCGAACTATCGGGTGTTTGGTGAACACCTTTGCACTCGACCTTTTACATGGGTTTAAATGGACACAGTACAACAATGCCAAATTGCACGATATACGCCACTGAAATCTACCACAAATACAGTTTTCACCAATCAGTTTTTCCCCTGTTGAAGTAGGGGAATTTCGAACTTTAAAATTGGCAACATTGCCTGAGACACGAGCTGAGAAGTGAATGAGCTGGGGTGTGTAATTTAATCTCGAGCTGAAAACTGCATGACTCCACTCTGTACTACACACCAGGACTCGAGACAGAGAGGACACGGCGATACTCAAACTGGGACTGGTAGTATAGTCTCTTGGAGAATAAGAGACGATAGTGGAGTTCAGTATAGAGTATAGAGAGAGAGTACAGAGGAGACTATAGTAGAATAATGCTCAAGTTTTGGGAGTATAGTAGTTGTCGTCCATTCCCTCGCCTCTAACGTTTCGTATACCCGTATACCCTATCTCACACATCGTCAAAAACATTGACAACGTGTTACGTGCGTGAAAACCCGGCGAGTACGACCGACAACTTGCTAGACTTCTCCGATTCGATTAACACTTTCGGCGACAAGTTAGTTTAGTAAGTTGGTCTCCGCAGAAATTCGAACCGCCTGCGGAGGTCTCTTCAGAAGTGTAGGCGCACCTAGCCCGATAATTTTTGGAATTTTTCAACCTTATTTCTCATGTTATACGAAATGAAAATGGGGCTCTTGCAAAGTTTTGCTGTGAGAAAATGAAAAGTCCAATCTGATGCAAAAACCAGAGAAAATCACGAAAATGGGGCTCTTGCTAAATTTTGATATAAGCAAATAAATGGTCCAATCTAATGTAATGACCATAGAAAATCACAAAAATCACGCTGAAAAAGTCTAAAATTCAGTAATAAGCTCACAAAACTGCTTCAACGGCAAGATCGTAATGGCGCTTCAACGCAGGTATCATGGGAGATTCCTGTCCATTATGTCAGTTTTTCTACGGAAACACAGAGGTATAAGTCTCAATTTAGAAAGGAATCTCCCAAGATACATGCGTCTCTCCGCCATTAAGCCCGATTCTCAGAGTAAGTTTCGTAATTTTTTAGTGTACTCATCGTCGCTTTTACAGGTTTTTATGTAAGAATCGACTCTTCACTCCTCTATAGCAAAAGTTTACATCAAGAACTCCATTAATAAAAATGAATTTGAGAATTGGCTTTTAACAGAGGAGCGCATAAAAAATGAAAGGTTCTCGGGTGCAAAATTTGTTCTGATTTGGTGGCATGAAATCTGAAAATTAGCCAAAGATTATGGTCTCGGTGTGGGAAAAGTCGGGAGTGTCTGCTAAAGTGCAAGTCCGGAATCCTGGAATTTTATCAGGAAATCGCACATTAGGGGTGATTCCGTGCAAACGGGACTTTTCGCTGGCGTCAAAAAAAAATGTCATAGAAATTTAATAAGAAATAATTTAGTTGGAAAAATGTTGGAAAGGTTGATCATTACCTTTTCTTGATTAGAATCGGCACTTCATTGGCCAAACTCCACAAAGCACTATCTGGTAACTTTCATTCATACCACAATCGTTAGTACGATGAAATAGCCTAGCTAGAAGTTAAATGAAGGACTAAATACATAAAAAATCAATGAAAATTTAGATACCAATAACGTTGATCATTTCCTTTTCACGGAAAAAAGACTGGTAGAATTTACCATCTGCGTAGCTGATTTAGGAGTCTGCTAGCAAGTATGGTTTTCACCAGATTATTGTAAAATGTACCAACATGTTACCTAAATTAACCACAAGGTACGTTGCATTTACCATATCACGGTGAAATTTACCATACTTACTATAGCAGACGCCAAAATCAGCTACGCAGATGGTACATTCTACCAGTCTTTTTTTCCCCCGTGTTCTTGATTAGAATCGGCACTTCATTGGCAAAACACCACAGAGCACTAACTGGTAACTTTCACACTACATTCGTCAGTTTAATCTCGTAATGTATACATGAAGATGAAAGTCTCACGAAAGTTGCTGCAAAATACGTTTTCCGCCCGACTAATGCAACACCAAGCAGTCCCAACACCCTCCATGCCTTTCAACCAATAATAAAGACGTACCCCACACAGACAGACAGTGAGTGCGTGCCTGTCTTTCCGGTTGCGTCGAGTAGCGCCTGCAACAGGGACAGGGACAGAGGATTGCTTAATCGACTTAATAATTCCTTTCGCGCACGCCGCGGTTGTTGCGACTCAAAAGACATTCATTAAGTTTGATCGCTGAAAATTCAGTCGGCCCCCTTTTCTATTAAAGCTAGCGTGTCGTAATGGTATAGAGAGTATTCGCTCATTCGCTCTTCTTAGACTGAAGCGCGTAAGGAGTCTCCTCCCATCCTTCTTCCACGCCGCACAGTGCAACGAATCAATGGGTCGGACGTAGAGTTGCGTCTTGAAATGCGCATATCTCTGTTAATAAGTAACGTTGAAGTTTGAAAGTGGTTTCATTGATTTTATTGTAAAATTTTTTACAAGAACCACCCTAAATAATTTGTTTTTTAATCGTAAAAACATTCAAATTTGCAATTTTTTAGTCATATATTCCTTGTCCGATCCCTCCCATTGACTCGTTCATCTGTGCGCCACCTTACAATAGACTATGGCCTGAGATCGTCATGAGGAGGCCAACAATCAGAAAGTCCATTTCTCATTAATTATTTACAATCCAGTAACTTTCACGATCAATTTTAGTCACAGACAACGCTTTGAACAAGTAGCTTAAACCTAGAAATGTCACTGGAAAGTTTTAAATTAAACTTGAAAGGTCGAAAACGATGATTTTTGAAGACCATAGTGCAATAGAGCGATCCAATAGGAAAGGCCGGACATGGCGTTGCGATTTTTAGGTGATTCCAGGCGAAAATTTTCCAGATTTCAATCGGATGGTTAAAGTCCCACTAGTCGCTTGGGGGGGGGGGGGGGGGGGGTTGGTCGTGTTTTTGGCACTTTAAATTGAAAACAAAGAACAAACGCAAAATCCAAGAACGCCGCAGCAGCACCTGCATAATATTTTATGGATATTTTTTGAGCCCAAAAGGAGCATCAAACTTACTTGAGAATTAAAGCCGTAGAGTATGAATTTCATTTCGCCAGAAGCTCAGGAAGAGCGAGCGATATTATGTCTATCTGCCTCACTCGGACTCATAAAGGCTTATGGGAATAATTGTATTTCATAATTTCCATCTTTATTTTTGAGTGCTTCAGCTTGAAACTTTCAGGATATCTTCCTGAAGTATGCTCCCTTCAGGTCATTTTGACCAAAAGGGGGACAGAAAATGACCCTTAATGGGACAGGTCCTTAGCATTTTTAGTCATATATTCCATGTCTGCTCGCTCCCATAGCCGTAGCCAGGACTTTGTCTTTCTCTCTCTTAAGGGGTGTCTCCACCTGCGAATTTAAAAGCGCGAATAAACTGATTGAGCCAATGAGCTGCCTTGAAGTCGATAGGTCGAGTCCGCTGTATCGACAACAAAGAAGCTCATTGGCTCAATCAGTTTATTCGCGCTTTTAAATTCGCAGGTGGAGACACCCCTTTAGCTCATTTGCGCGCATGTTTTAGAAAAGGATGACTATAGGGGCTGTCACGAGACTTCAGCCCCTGTTTCTGTCCTTTTCTAACAAATGCAGTCAAACCGGTAAAGAGAGGAGAGAGAGCGAGAGAGAGAGAGAGAGAGAGAGAGAGAGAGAGAGAGAGAGAGAGAGAGAGAGAGAGAGATTCCTAGCTACGGCTGGGCTCGCTCCACTGTGCGTCTCCTTCCCCAGTCCTCCTCCATAAACGAGGCGGTATCTGAAATGAAGGACCGTCATACTTGAAGTTCGCTCGTCAGTAAAGCTGTCAATAGGATCCCAATGATGATTCCCACCTATGTGCTGACCGGATGTTTTCCAGGTCCTCATTACTTCTCGCCTACGCCTTAAATGTATTCTTTGTATCTGTGTATCTTACTGCTTGCACTCCCCTTGTTAATAGTTAATGCTTGGAGACACGAGCACACGAGGGAGGCCCAGACCCCAGACATGAGAGGATACAGGAATTTGTCTTTCTCCCTCTCTGGCCGTTTAAAAGTATTAGTTAGAAAAGGATAGAGAAGATGGGGCGAAAGTCACGTGACTGCCCATAACCTGTCCTTTTCTATCTCACGCGTTCTAATGGGAGAAGAGAGAGAAGAAGGATGGATTCCTGGATCCGCCAATGACCCCAGATTCCAGGCAGACACCCTCTTCTTCCTCCTCGCTTTTTTTTTTAATTTGCGGGGAAGGTCCAGACAGACAGGGAAGGCGGCGAGTGTGCTTAATCGAGTACTTACAATAGGGTCTGATCGGTAAATACGTATTGCACGATTCCGTCGCCAGATGTTGAAAAAGATTATCAGAATGAAGGTGTCATGGAGAATTCCGAGCGTTAACGTTGTGGACTTTACAGTAATCTTTATTGACTTTGAGTCGAACGGATAGTGTGAAAATAAAAGTGGACCGAATTGACTGCGTAAACGCATTCACTTCAAAGTATGGCACTTATTGTTAGTACGCACTCACTAAATTGCCTCTGGCTTTATCTCAAAGTTCTCTGCAACTGCTGGAAACGCAGCATCATTTGTCAGTTCATCGTCTGTCTTCTTTCTTGATTCTTGCGACTTTAAGATTATATCCCTTTTTCCTATCTTTTATTATTTAACTAGGGGGCTTCGCCCCCTTGCCGCTCCGCGGCCCGTTCCCCGGAGGCGCTTCGCGCCTACAATTCGGCGCTGCGCGCCGCCTTTTACCATTATATAAAATTGAGAAAAGATTAGGGGAGAGAGGTCAGTTACGCAAGAAAAAAGAGGAGTGACCAGTTCGAAGACTGCGGGATGGGGGGTAGATTCAAGGGTTCACCCCGCTTATCGGGCTCGGCGGAGCGGAGGAGTGGGGACTTGGGGAGGCTTCTGGCTCTCCCGTACAACTCGGCTCATTTACCCCCCCCCCCCCGTCGCGTCGCCACGTCAGCAATTAGTCACGGCACTTCCGGGCGCACACACAAAAATGCCAGAAAATGAAAAAATCGAAGGTTTTGAGAGAAATGGGAAAAAATCGAGTTTTCAGTCAGCTACTCGTTAGATTTTTATATTATGTAAGGACATACATCGAATAGAAATACTGACAGCTTTTAGGAAATAGGACAGTTTTTAGGGTATAGAACCCTGGCATTTGAGACCAGAATAATCTAGGGGGAAAAGTAAAAGTTTCAGGCCACAATGACCATTAGAATTCTACTTAAAAAAGATCAGATATCTTCCAAAAATCGCCAGAATTGGTTTTATGGAACTTATTTTTAGAATTTTTACCAATTCCGTAAAACATTTTCCTCCGTACAAATAGCAAGGATCCAAATCGATCGCATCCGCCATGAATACAATACGAGTTATTTATTCCGAGTATAGATATATTATTCTCATGTAAGAACATTGCGAACACACGGCAACCTGAAAAAGACATGCCGACGAGGTTCATTAGTTCGAACAACGCAAACGCCCCGATCAAACTGAAAATTTGCGCTCCACGCGTTTCAGCCCTCATCTCCTTCGGTTCCGCTTCGGTCGGGCTGAGCTCCAAAGACTTAAAAAGGGTCGCCGAAAAATAAGGAGGGAGCGATGCGCCGCGCGGTGAAATGAAATGCTGACTAAAAGACTATGTAGATATAGGTGGTATCCAGTATTGCCACATAACTATAGGATAAAAATCTGTTCATTGTGGGTACCTGAAAAGCTAGTTTTTGAGCACGAAAACCAGCCAAAGCTGGCCAAACTTAAAAGTTGACGGAATCATCAAACCAGATAGGCTACAATAATATAAGTGCTCGTGAAGGAGTGTATCTTAAAGTTCTAATGATTTTTCTAAGTAAGAGTTTATGTTTCAAAGTTTTTAACTGCCGTTATTTCCCCAGAATTTAATATTTGTAAATATATCTACGTGGTTTATGGCAGATTTTTTTAAAGAAAAATTAAGAACTTTTCGCAGTACAAATTTTTCAGAGGCAGAAAAAACTCAAGTCGATTCTCACATAAGGGTGCACTAATCAGAGGAAGGACAGGATACAAAAAATTAAGAGAGAAAAAAGTTCCTGCTGCATCCTGCAATTCTTTCTCACGATATTCGCTATAGCTCGCCATATTCTGTAAATTTTTACCATCCTCTCGGTGCCCGATGGTTTGAGATCGTAAAAAAGTGGCTAAAAATCAGAAAGTAAATTTCTCATCATTCGATCATTCTTAAAAATTCAAGACCGTTAATCACATTAAACACGTTTATAGCGAATCAGAGAACCTAACCTAGAAATCTCACCGGAAAGTTTAAAATTAAGCTTAAAAGGGTCGAAAACGATGAGTTTTATGACTTATTCTCACTGCTTTTTGGCCACTTTCATTCGATCTCAGACCATAGAGCGGTATACCGGGTGGTATCACGGCCGGCGCTTCAGAACTTTTTTCCCTCCTTTTCAAAGACACGAGGATGCTTACGCTAAACCTGTATAAGATGCACAGATGTAAGTACCGATGTAAAGTTGTATCATACAATATTGCTATGAGTGATTATTTTTGTTTCTTTATTCATTTATTTGTGTCTTACCTTTTTTACTTATTATTTTATTATTGTTATTATTTATTTATCTTTATTTTTGTTTATTGTATTTACTGGTTCAGACACAGTCTACCCCCAACGGGAGTAGAACTATACCATATTTATTTCATGTTACTTGCTATTCCAGCTATTCCAGCAAAGATATTCTGTTACTGGACCAGCAGCAAAAGTTAAAAATTAAGTGTAAGTTATAAATAGCACATAGATATACTCAAATGTATAGTATAGGTGTAAGTTTAGTACTAAGTAATGTAATAGTACTGTTGATTAATAAAAAAATATTTTAAAAAAAAGTGATATTCGCTCTGGCAACACTGCAAAGACTACACTTTCCGAAGAGAAACAGAAACACAGAGAGACAGGCGACGAAAAGGAGTAAAGGAGATTCGTTTGCATTTGATAAATTCGTCTCAAAGTTTTGTTACTGATTTCAATGGCTCCACTTAAGTTAAATTGAATTCCTATTTTGTTTTCAATGCGATGTCCCTTCTCCTCCCCTCTCTTTAGTTGCCCCCCACCTTGTCCCCCTCCTTCAATAGAACCTTTTCCAGATCCTTGTCCTGTGCGTCCCTTTTTCCGCGAAACGCATCAATCTCTGGGAAATCCGGAACGCGAAACAAGAGTCTAGAATGAGAATAGAATGAGACGCACGAGAGGGGACGCAAAATTCAATCACAGAAACATCGCGATCGCACGAGCGGGTATTTTGAGATTTTCTAAATCGCGAAGGATAGAAGTGGTTCGTCCGGTGTTGCATAAGTAATCAGAAAAAGTTCATTAAAAAAAAAACAAAAACAAAAAAAAACAATGTAAGCTGTTATCATCAAGGGAAAGGAAAGCTGTCGCATAATTAAAGCACGGCTGAACTAAACCCTCATAAATTGGTCCAATTTAAGAAATGTAAACAAAATTAATGAAGGGTCTACCTATTCGAGCAGAGCCGGCCGGCCAACCTTTTTCTGTCAACGATTGATCTCCTTTCGACCTCGGAGTTGGGTCCGCGATCTACTTTTACTATGTTCCAAATTTAATATAATAAACCCTTTTTTTTCTCCACAGACAGAGACGAGTTAACTATAATAGGTACCTACATTGAAGTGGGACAGAATTATCACAAAAAACTCCTCCCCCCCCCAAGTTTGGTTAAAATGACAAGTTCTTGGTTTTTAGCTTTAGAAACAATTTTTAATTTTGTACAAAAAAACCCCTTTAATTTTAACTTTCTGTAATTTTTTCTTCACTTTACAGTGAAATTCTGAAGATCACGCCAAAAGTTTTGAATAAGACGAGAATGAAAAAAGGTTAGTAACTTTTGAGAGGTGGCGATTAAGGATAAATGAAATCTATAACCGTATACACGCTCGAAAGGCCTTCGTACACACTCAAAGTAGGATCGTCAAATTGGCATCGTTGAGCTGAAATCCACCGCAAACAGTAAAATTGCCAACCTGACATTTCTACATTTCAAACATAACCTTGACCAAAACACCTAAACAAAACGGGGTTTATTTGTTTCGTTGCCAGTAGATTGGTGGACAGATGACTCCACCAATCATCGTCAAATAACTCTGCAGCTTGACGGGCTGTCAAATTGCACAGTTGTTTGACAACGTTTCAACCAACGGAACATGCAACGGTTGGCTCACCTGCCGTTTTGTGGTGGATCTCGGCTCATCGATGCCAATTTTACGGTTCTAATTTGAGCGTGTACGAAGGCCTAAACAGTGAACAGTTTAATCGATCAGAGCAACCGTTGAGTTGAGCCGAAAATCACCACCATTAAGAAGTGATCGACCGCTGCGCTTTGGAGCCGGAAGTATTCCATCGGTGTTTGTCAAACAATCCTTCAAAGAACTTAATCAAACATCAGTTCTATCATCAACAGTCCGAAAATAACAACTTTCTTCGTGTTAGTTTTGAATGGAGCTCTTGCACGGTTTTGCTGTAGGCAAATGGAGTATCAATTCCAATGTAAAATGCTGCAAAAATAACGGTGAGACCATTAAAGAAGTCTAAAAGTCACTCCTCGCAGAGAAAACTTAACTTTAAATTTCGGGTGACCACCCTTGTATATGCTCCAACCTCGGATTCGGACCCCAAACAAAAGAACAAGGCCTACGAATTTGAACAATGAGATTAATAAATTTTCTTTCAAAAAGTAAATTTGAAGGAATTAAAGGTCCATTTATACATCTTTTGTCACTAGGAGCACGGTGATAACTACAGAAAAGTTCTACGTTGCGTAGTAAACGAGGAAGACAACGACGGCACTTAATATCATGTCCTGTTCTTTTGTTTGGGGGTCCGAATCGAGGTTGGTGCAAACATGCAAGGGTGGTCACCCGAAATTTCAAGTTAAGTTTTCTCTGCGAGAAGTGAGTTTTCGACTTTTTTAATGGTGTCGTCGTTATTTTCGCAGCATTTTACATTGGAATTGATACTCCGTTTGCCTACAGCAAAACCTTGCAAGAGCTCCATTCTGAAAGTGGCATGTTGCCGTACCGTTACATGAGCCGGTTAGATCAAACTATTTGAGCATGTAAGGAGGCCTTATTGTACTAACAGATAAATATAGATTGCATAGTAACCAGTGGCGTAGCCAGGGGGGGGGGGGGGGTCCAGGGGGTCTGGACACCCCCCCCCATGACTCCAAAATTTGTCCTAAAAAAAGGTAATTTTTTGCGTTTTCAGACAGATTTTACCAAATTAGTATCTTTGGACCCCCCTTGACAATTTTCTGACCCCGGACCCCCCCCCCTAGAAAAATTCCTGGCTACGCCGCTGATTGTAACACTTCTTTACTATACTACAGTAGAAGGCTGACCAGGGCTCACACAAGAAAACGGTTAGACCGAGCGTTGAAGATTGACCTCACATGAGAGTCACCTATGTTTTCTAGACCCCCCTCCCCCTTCCCCCGGGAGAAGTCGCGCAACGGGGTGGAGGACCACATGCGTCGTTAGCTGTGCATCGTAAGCGAAAAACGTTCGAACCTAGGTAAAATAAAAAAAAAATAAAAACTCTGCCGCGCAACGTACAGAAGTAAATAAAAGTGTTTCTTAGAGGTAGAGGTGGTTCGCCGACTGGGGCGCGGGGGTCGTAAAGTGTGAGGCAAAAAAGATGATTCGGTGTCTTGAACACAGAGCTGCCGTTTTGTGTTTAATTTAAAGGCATTTTTCAATTCATCGACGATTCCACCGGTTAACAAAAAGATTACTCCAGATCAGTTAAGTGTATGACTGTAGGATGCACACAGATGCTCCAAACTGAAAGAAAAGATTACCAGAAGCATGACAAAATGTGAACCTATAATGTATGTAAAGGATAGTACAATGGGTCTGTTGCAAACTTTTGCTACAACGATTAAGAGTGTTTAATCTAATGTAAAATCGCCTGAAAAGTCCATTGGTGGCATCAGAAAGTCATAAAATGCAATAATAAACTCACAAGAGGCGTTTAATGAAATCCAAGATGGCGGAGAAATATTGAGCAATTTGTATGCATGCACCACAAACATCCAAGGATAGCCAACCTCACAATATCGATCACAACCAATCACAACGTAAACAAACACATAAACTCTACCTCCAGTGAGGTTGTCAAAGTTGGCTATCCTTGGATGTCCGTGGTGCATGCATACAAATTGCTTGATATTTCTCCGCCATCTTGGATTTCATTAAACGCCTCTTGTGAGTTTATTATTGCACTTTATGACTTTCTGATTCCACCAATGGACTTTTCAGGAGATTTTACATTAGATTATACACTCTTGGTCGTTGTAGCAAAAGTTTGCAACAGACCCCAGACCCATTACCAGAATTCTAGTGTTTGTACACAGACAATGAGAGAAATCACTTCTTTAAAAACAAGAAAACACGTTTACTTGTGACAGTTTTCCTTGCGCGAAGTAAAGTTCTGTTGCATGAAAGAGACTCACTGTCACAACAAGGAATCTTTTACTTGTAGCAGCAGACAATTTTCTTGGGTTAAACGAATTTCCCCTTAGTCAATATTTCACTGTGCAGTTTCTTTAACACAAACGAAATACACCTTGGATTAAAAAAGGAATTCTCTCAGAGTACCATAGTTCTTGACATTACTTAGGAAATTCTAGTTCTACGACCATATTCTAGTATTAACACCAGAGTTTTCTGGTCAAAGTACTAGACTTTCTGTCGTTCACAAATCGTTGTTCTTCCGGTAATATGACTAGAATCTGGTATTATGACTATCGCTTTTTTCAGTGTTAAATGTTTGATCTTTCCTCAAGCGGGAAAGTCTTCGTCACTGACTTTAAAAAATTTCATGGATAGTTTGATAATTCAACGGAGATTCCACCAATGGGGCTGTTGCACACTTTTGCTATAAGCGATTAAACAGTCGATTCTGGTGTAAAAACCACGAAAAATAACAAAGACAATTAATAAAAACTTCCAAAATCCACTCTTAAACTCAAAAAACGTCTTTATTTACGAGGGCGTAGTGGTGGCCAAGGGCAGTAACAACGACTCCTATCTTAATTTCGTCACTCTTTCTATGCTGACAAGGATGATTCACAAAGTAATTAGTCATCACAGAGTGATGATCCACATCCGATGAATGGCACCGCAACACCTAGTGACACCGGTGGCAAATGAAAGTCGTCTCTTATTGGTCACTTCTTGATGGAGTTACAGTATTGTTAGATGGGAATCTCCCATTGTTACTACCCTCAGCCACCATTACGCCCGCGCAAATAAAAACGTTCGTCGAGTTTAGGAGTGGATTTCGGAAGTTTTTAGTGCTGCCATCGTTATTTTTGGAAGTTTTTACACCAGAATCGACTATTAAATCGCTTATAGCAAAAGTGTGCAACAGCTCCATTGAAAAAAGATCATTTTCTTGTAATCCAGTCATACATTGAACTGAACAATGTAATACTTTATCAATCGGTGGAATCATCGGTGAATTTAAAAACGTTATTGAATAAACACATAACGGCAGCTCTGCTTGCGCACTTTACACGCAGTCAACCGGTTGTGTTTTAACTAGAGGAGCAACGGTAAGCGGTCACCTGTGGACAAAAAAAAGAGAAAAAAAAGAGCTCTGGGTTCTGAGTCTTAAATAAGAAACACACGCATACACAAACACACAAACACACATGAAGGCATGGATAGTAGTTAAATGAGCGAAAGAGAAGGACTATGACTCTCGTGCTAATGTAAAGCAGTTTGATTAACAGAGAGAGAGAGAGCACCCGAAGAGTTTCACGAGTCATCGGACCACTGAACCGGTGAATGAGAGATTAGGAAGCTTTCTGTTATAACACATTTTTACACACAAGAAACTTTACGCTCCATATTCTTTCCTACACCGAAGGATCAACGGTCCACAGGACTGCTCGAACGATTGTAACGCAGTTTGATTGGCAATAAGAGAATATCATCGAGTTTTACGATTCATCAGGGAAATGCATACAATGCACTTCCCCGATAGGGATCGAATAAGTTTTTGTGCGATAACATATCTCTACAGAGGCGAGGCGTGCGATTTGGCAACGTTCCTTTCTCCAATTTAAATACATTAGAAAGGTCGAAGTGCCTGGTCATCGCCGATGACTGAAGCGGTCGACTTTTTTGGTGAATTTAAATCGAGACAGTGCATTGTTGCCAAATTTCACGCTTGATCTCATTTTGGCGAGAAATGATACAGCAGGCGGCATTACTTTTCGAACAATCCCTCGACCCTCGTACATTGTTTCTGATGAGAAAAAAAAGACCTTGAAACCTGGTTAATTTCCCCATTTTCTTCTTTTGGAAAGCGGAAATGAGTTTTTGATGCATTTATCTTCCTCCCCCTCTTCAAATAGATAAAAGGCTGCCGATCTTTGGTAAAGTTAGATCAAGGACACGTGGACACTGGCAGAGTTTTCAAAGGGTGGGCAAAGCGCGTGAGGACTGAGGGGTCGAGTCAAAACAAAATTCCAGAAGGAACAAGTCGATTCTCTTCAATTTCTTCTGGTTTTCAGCTTATTTCTCGGGATTTTTTTTTTTGGTCAGGACAATAATAACCTGAGGGTGGATTCTGCTCATTTCACGAGACGAGACGAGATGACTCCAAGTCAGTGGCGTAGCGTGCAATTTGGCAACAATGTAAGGTGTCCATTTAAACTCATGAAAAAGATCGAACTGTTGGGTGTTCGGTGAACACCTTCGCATTTGACCTTTTACATGGGTTTAAATGGACACATTACAACGTTGCCACATTGCACGCTACGCCACTGCTCCAAGTCTCTTTGTACGAAATAGAGTCGTTTATCTCGTCTATCTCGAGATAGACAGGGAGAATCAGCCGACAGGTCAGGATATGCAATATGCAACGCACAAGGAACCGTCCAACACATTGGGGAATTCTATAGAACTCCCCAGAAAGCTTCACCGGGTCTCCAAGTCGTTCTTTCATCCTCCAATTTCGTTTCTGATTTACCGGTGCAATTTATCAGAGCGTTCTTGATTCCGATGAAATTCATAAAAAAATATTTTACCGTGCGATGTACCCCGGCTTTATTAAATTAAGACCTCCAATAAAGCCGATGAAAACTAACCTCAAAAAGGTGATAGACCTATTTCTGTGTGTTCGTATAAATGGGTGTTTTGGAGGTTATTAAAAAGTAAACAGACACTTTTTGCACTTTGCACTTTGCACTTTTTGCACGGTGGGCGCCTGTCATCGTTCGATTTCATCGGAGGATCGATGAAGTTAATCTGATTCATCGTAAACAATATCGGGAAATGATGCATTTCACCTGGTTAGCGGTTATCGGTCCGGATCTACTGAGCAAATTTTTTAGGTAATTTAACAGTCTATTTGTTAAAAATAATGAGCACAAACGCATTTGTTGATTTAACTAACCATTTTGATGATTTTACAATCCGATCGGTCAAATCAACAATCCGATTTGTTAAATCATCAATCCAGATTGTTGATTTACCTTTTTGGATTGTTGATTTGATCAAACGGATTGTAAAATCAACAGATGTGTGTTTACTCACAATTTTTAACAAATAGACTGTTAAATTACCTATTTTTTTTTTATTTATTTTTTTTTCAGTAGAGAGTTCTATAAACGATCTCATTTATTGATCGCGATTCATGATCAATTTTATATTTATGCGCATTGATAAATCCGATTTAGATTTTATATCTATAAATCCGGCACCGATGGATTCCAAGAACTCAGAGCTGCTGGCAGCGGCTCTGAATGACACCCAGACCACAACGTCATCGGATAATGCGACACTGTCTAATAGATAAAAATGAAACATAAGGCTTTATAAAAAGCTCAACTTTTATTGCGGCTTTACGGCGGCGGCATCCGGGCGAAAGACGCGACGCGAAGCTCTACGGCGCGGCGGGATGCATGCCGCGGCCACGCGGAGAAGCTCGCGAAAAGCTTGGCTACTATACGATATACAACGCGCTCATCCTTATGGTAGTATTGCCAAATGTAGGGTTGAAATCCGTATATTTCAAACTAATTGTATAAGTCTTATAAATACATGGATACTGGAATCTATTTTCTATCTCTCTTTCCCCTCCCTTTGAGTAAATGAGGAAGAAAAGGACGGTGATAGGGGCTAAATCAGGGCTGTAACTACCATAGAGCAGGCGAGGAAATGCCTTGGGGCCCCCTATAGGCTTGGAGGGCTCCCAACAATAATTTTTTTTAAATTTTTTGGGGGTTCTTTGCAGAAATTAATAGCTGTTGTAATTATTTTTTTTTTATGTGAATTGTGGGTTACTTAGATACTAACTAAATTAGTGCCATAAAGTTTTAATAATCTTTTAATTGGAATATGTTATTTAATAAACTTTGGATAAACTAAACTTAGTTAATGCATACAAAAATTATTAGATTAAAACCCTACTAGTCACATTACCCAATAATAGGGGGCCCCCGCCGCCTGTTATTTATTTTGCCCGGGGGGCTCTAAGAGGTGTAGTTACGGCCTTGGGCTAGTCACGTGATGACCCCCTCTACTATCCTATTCTAATACAAGTGTTCGAATGGCTGAAGAAAGAGAGAGAGGAAGATAAATGAAAACTTCGATTTACTAAATAGGAATAACATGAGAATAATGCGAATAATTTTAGTTAATTATTCGTGGTTATTCAAAAATTCATTTTTGCCCATCCCTGTGATATGATATGCGGTTCACCCATATCCTCATCATGGCAGTATTGCCAGATTTAAGGTTAGATCCGTATATTTTACATTGATTCATATGTATAAGCGGATACAGGAATTTGCCTTTCTCTCTCTCTCTCTCCCTCCATTTGAACGTGTGCCTGTGTGCGTTAGAAAAGGACGGAGATAGGGGCTGGCCTAATATGACGTGATAGCTCCTTTTGCTATATTTTTCTAACACATGCGTTCAAATGGCCGGAGAGAGAGAAAGACAAATTCCTGTTTCCGCCGTCCATGGTCTTGTGGAAAAAATACGGTCTAAAGCCATCTATAGGACACCATCAACACGGGGAAAAAACTGGTAGAATTTACCATTCGCAGAGCTGATTTTGGAGTCTGATATCAAAAATTGCAAATTTTACCATCGTATGGTAAATGCGCAACGTACTTTGCGTTGAAATGTACCAACAGGTTATCTTAATTTACCACAAGGTAAGTACGTTGCATTTACCATATGATGGTAAATTATGATGGTAAAAATTTACCATACTGCATAGCAGACTCCAAAATCAGCTATGCAGAATTTGCAGATGGTACTTCTACCACAGGTAGTTTCAGAAGTGTAGGCGGACCTAAACCATAATCTTTGGCGAATTTTCAACTTTAATTCCTTCAAATCAAAATCGAACTTGCCTCTGACTTTATTATTTGGCTTTAAAGTGTTCCTCGTTGAAAAGTGAACTCTCAATTTCATTTTCAATCATTTTTATTGAGTAATATCAGGAATAATGTTGTCAAATTCCAAAGATTATCGGTCTAGGTCCGCCTATACACTTCTGAAACTACCTCTAGTCTTCTTTTTTTTTCCGTGAAACTCCAAAGTTCACGAATGCACGCGGAGCTAAGAATTAAGGTTGATTTGATTACATGCACGAGGATTCACCACTCATCTCTAATTCCTGGCTGCCAAAACTTTTGCAATTGATATTACACCTGGCAACTGCCTAATGGAAAACAACCAAGAACCAACGCGCGTGGCCTTTTTTAAACCATGAGCACAAGGCACTCGTGCGCTGTAGTAGTTGAACACAGAGCACTGGGTACTATAAGCAGTAAGCAGCATGAGCACCCCCTTACATTTTACATTTATGAGGAAAGCTCTCTCTTCCGAGTTTTCGCTACATTCGTAACCCCCCCCCTTACTCCCCCAATCATTCTTCCTTTGTACCACCTCCCCCCCCCCCGAACCCGCTGCATCTATGGCATTCGCGACTCGAAATGGAAACGTTCCTTTGAGCTTTCGCCTCTCGCCTCTTCCTCTCACGCGCGCCAAAACTCGAGCTCAAATGATACACGAAAAAAATAATAAAATAGGAGAGGAAGAAGGAGGGGGAGGGGGGGGAGGAGGAAGGGAAAGAAAAAAGAATGGGGGTAGTTTACGGAGAGAGGGAACAGGGAATGCCTGTAAAAAGATGTGTGTGCTCTTTGCTCGAGACTCTACAGCCATCAGGTTTGTTGATTTTCGAGAAAGAGCACATCTAACATTTTATGGCCCTTTTTATAAGCCCTTCCGGAGATTGCCTCTCGATGGGTCATGGTCAGTTGAGCACATCACAAAAATGGAGTTGAATGTTTAACATCTTGTAGAGAATGGGTCTGTTGCAAACTTTTGCTGAAGCGCTATGGAGTGACTATTCCTACGTAATATCGCGAGAAAATCACATTGAAAGCATCGAAAAGTCTAAAAAAAAAAAAAAAAAAAAAAAAAAAAAAAAAAAAAAAACCACAAAAGGCGTTTTAAGATAAATCAAAGATGACGGTCAAAATTCGTTCATTTGATGTATAGGCGTAATGAATTAATTAAATGACTGATCGCAATTGAAAAATGAAAATGAGTATTAAAATTTTGAAACATTGCGGATTTGATTTACGCCTATACATCAGATGGCCGACAAAATGATAGCGTCTTAGTGGGGGAGTCCTACCTAATCGCAGCTTTCTCTACAGTTCGTCACTTCCTTCAGCATGGAAAAATTACAATTTGATGGGACTCCCTTAATGTGACTCACTCATTGGCCGGGCGCAACCCTTTTGGGCGAAGGGGTAAAATCAGGTAAAAAAAAGGGAGGTCTTTCCGGCGAGGAAAATGTGGGGGAACAGACAGATGAAGGTAGATGCCACGGGTCTTTTGGGCGAGGTCAATTTGTAGGCTTGGCAACCTCGCATTTCTCCGCAATGCGACTACAATCTTTATCAGACGCATAATATCGAAGATTACGAGGTGAATTTTACAAAAGTTTACTCCATCCGGCGCAACAATGAGAATGAACCACGGAAAGCAGTTGTGCTGATCGTATGGCTGCGGCTGAAACATCATGAAATCAGTTCAAGGCAGGTTCAAAAACATCTAAAAGTCGCCTTCGATACGTGAAAGAACTTCTTTATTTATATCAGGGCAAAAAAATTTAAAATTTTCCATTTTTACTAAATTACGATCAGCTGTGATTAATAGGTTTAAGTGTTTTTTTCTACATATAATTTTTAAAATTCCTCCTCAATTACGATCAGCTGTGATTTTTGGCTGTGGCTGTTTTGAGTAATAGGTTTAATTGCTTTTTCCAATATTTTATTATTTTTCTGTGATAACAAGTTTATGTGATTTCCAATTTTTCGGACCTACCTCTTACACTCGACTATCTGACATCATGGTGTGTAAATATGAAAATCGTATTTTTGTGCATTTTTAACTCGCCCAAAAAGCCCCTTGTTTTCGCTGGATCCCCTCCAAACCCCTATTTTTTAGCTCGCCCAAAAGACCTCATGTTCCTCGCCCAAAAGGGTCGGTTTTTACCCCTCCTCGCCCAATAGTCCGTCTACCCATTGGCCTGCCATTTTGGAAATTTTCTTTAAACGCATTCATTGAGTTTGTGAGTCAGTTCGGGAACTTTCTAATGCTCCCATCGTTATTTTCAAGTAATTTTACACCAAAATAAACCCTCTACAGAGCTGAAGCAAAATTTTGCAACTGTCCTTTATGACCTAAGAAGTTTCATCCAGCTAAAAAAACAAAAAACAAAAAAACCCACACTTATCTTGCGTTTTTCTGAATGTGTAAAAAAGTGGATTAAGCTACTTTCGATCCGACGTATGTTTCGTGTAACCTTCGTTTAAAGATGCTTAGCGTGCGACGTTATCGTACTATATACCCACAGTACAACCTTGTATTTGTGCACCACAGCAGCCTTGCAGAAGCTCGCACAGTCGACATGCACAACTTAAATCAAGCAATGAAGCAACCTGTGCAGCGTCCCGTGGTGCACGGATACAAGGTTGACTTGACCGTTGTATACGATGACGGCAAAAAAAAACAAACTGTATTGCCGTTTGTATCATAAATTCTCTGCATAATACAATCTTGTATGCTCTTGAGTATCAAATGCCTTTAAAATTTTTGTGATGTGCTCAAGAAACCTAGTTCACAAGTTTTTTAAAAACTCTGATTAAAGGAAAAAATATACGTTACTAGCCGTTCCATGCACCCTACGGGCCCCTCCACGGCCAGCATTCTAGGGTTACGGGCTAGTTGGTAGTTGGTAAAAAATGATAAAATGAAACGGAGTATTGGTGCTGAGAATTAAAGAGATGAAAATGTAAGAATGTGAGCGCAAAGCGCTTGCACTTTCTTGTTTTAAAATAAATAAATAAAAAAAAAAGATATTGCCGGGCAATGCGTAAAAAGAACTAATAAGACGCGGAGGATACCAACATAAAAGCGTTGAAAATCGAAGAGGAATTATAAAAAAAAAGCGAGTGCTTAAAGGTTACATATAACGGTGACAATTCAGGGAAAAAAATAAATGCACAATGCGCTAAGAATGTTTTCTTAAAAAAAAAAAATAATAATAATAAAAAAAAAAAAAAAATTAAATCAAGAGCATACTGAAAAATTTTAGGGACGTTATTCAACGATCCCGAGTGATTAAGTCGAAATGAAAAAAATTTTAAGAATAAAATGAAAAGAGAGGAAAGAAGAAGAAAGGCAAACGAATGGTTAATACGAAGAATGGGAGTGCGTTAGTCGAGAGAGATGAGCGTCCGTAAGGAGTGAGAGAAAAGGTTGGGGGTGCAGGCGAGGCGAGCGACAGAAAAATTTTGGAGAAAGAACGAAGTAATCAGTGCGCAAGAGATGAGCGACGAACGAACCTCCCCCCTCCACCGCTCTCGCTGCACTGACTCGTCAACTGATAAGGTGAGACTCTGCCGAGCGTAGAGTGGAGGGGAGGGGCAGATCAGAGAATCCAGCTCAGGCGATGGCGCGGAGCTGCGGAGCATCTCGTCACCTCGCTGTCCGTGCGTCGTGCGAAAATGAGTTTTCACTCTTATTTTAAAATTCATTTTGCGGCGCTCACAGACGACTTTTTCAAAAACTGTTCGGACAGATTTTTTCTAAATACCCTAAGGAATCATCGTGTAAAATTTGAGGGAAATCGCTTCGGCCAATTTTCGGGAAATAAAAAAAACATTTAGGAGGGACGACAGCTTTATATATATAATTAGAACGAAAAGGGGAACTGAGAGAAAATGGGTTCGAAGAATACGACGTGTTACTGTAGAATCAATCATTTCTGTCTTTTAAAACAAAAGTGCACTATAGATCCAGAGACAAATGGGACCCAGAACAAATCTTGCTACCACTTTTCCGGCTGAATTTTAGTCGGAACTCATCGAAATAACAGCCAAACTAATTGCCTACTGTTGACTGATGAGCGCGTGGTTTGCATTCGCCGAGCAAAACCTGTTTCCGTTTCCGGGACCGCGGACCAATCACAGCCTTCCGTTCCTCACCACTCAACAGTAGGTTATGTTTATCGTTGCAGGCGCAGCCGGTGACTTCCGAATAAAAGTGAACGCACTAAACTTGCTACATTTTTCTAACACGGGAAGCATACTCTCTTTTTGTCTCTGAACAGACCCATTAGCCGTGTTGCCAGATTTGAGATTAAAGGTAGTATTTTTAAGCCATTAAATCTCATGGGAAATATACAGCATAAATCCATATTTTTTCGATTGAGGTTTACCCGGATGAACAGATCATAAGTGGCGATAGCCACCAGGCCAAGCCCAAAACCCCCCGAGCAAGAAGGTGGCGTCCGCGGACACTTATTATACACCGATCAGTTCGTTTTTGTCGATTTAAGCGTTATATGATCTGTTGCCTAGGATTCCAAAAAACCGCC
Source organism: Trialeurodes vaporariorum (assembly GCA_011764245.1). Taxonomy (NCBI): domain Eukaryota; kingdom Metazoa; phylum Arthropoda; class Insecta; order Hemiptera; family Aleyrodidae; genus Trialeurodes; species Trialeurodes vaporariorum. Next base: position 36,928,524 of record VMOF01000320.1, on the reverse strand, counting down.
CTTTAAAAACCCCATAACCCTGGTACTGTTCGATTCGTCTTGAGGTGTACATGTGCCGCCCCTAATTAGATTTTCAATCGGATGAGTAACAACGGAGATATTTCCAAAAAACATCGATTTATTCGGTTTTTTTTTTCCTCTTGCCGATTCACTTTTGCGTTTCGCACCCCCGTTTTTGCGCACAGATAGCGGAATAACGGTAGATGAAACCCCCCTATAACCTGATATAGAAAGATTCGTTAGGCTTTTCTGAAGGGCATAGGCCAGGGCTCGTTGAATTTTGAGCAATATCAAGGAAATATCTATGATTGAAATTAGCGTAAATTCAGAATTTTTTCGTTTCGGCCGCTCGTTTTTTGCGCTCAGATTGCGGAATAACGCAGATGAAACCCCCATATAACCTGACATAGAAAGATTCGTTAGGCTTTCCTGAGGGGCATGGTCCAGGTCTCGTTGAATTTCGAAGTGTATTAAGGGAGATATCTATGATTGAAATTAGCGTAAAATCGCCATTTTCCATTCGAACAGCCAACCGTTTCGCCAGATAGATTCGAGGAGCTCGCTCAGTGCCAGGATGGATAAAAATGAGGGAATGGGAAAATTGGGGGAGAACCGGAGAGAAGAGAGAACGAATTGCTAGCTGCGCAGCATATGTGCGCGTCGTGACTCGTGATCTGTTTCGTTGTTGTTCGTTTTTTATTAGTGGTTTTCAAACAAATTATTATATTTTATAGATTGTCTGTACATAAAAATTTCCCTTTTATTTTGAAAACTCTTCGATCGATTAGTTTATTCCTTAGTTCTTTTTTCTCGGCAAATCTTGGCAGATCAGAGGGCAACAGCACAATTTTACATTTTAGGTTATTCACGCAGTTCTGTTTCATAATTTAAAAATATTATTTTTCAATCGTGGTTCAATACTTTAATGAAAGTGCGTGATGTTTGTTAAAAATCCGCTCTTTGTAAGCATGCCCTCTCCGGGTAACTTTCTTGGAAACCTCTGAAGTTTCCAAAGTGTTAATTCAAAGAATTGGTATTGTTGTCTTGTGCTGTGCTTGTGCGCTTGTAGAAGTGTTGACAAAAGCTGTCCGTACGATTATATATGATTTTTTCTGTCGCTTCTGTTAGCAATGTATATTCTGAGATCAGGCAACTCCAATGAGCTCCTAGTCTTAGAATCCCTATTATTAGCAGATTGCTGTTTCTACATTGATCATCAATTCCTTCAAAGAGATTGCAAGAATGCTAGTTTGCTCACTGTTACAAATCAATCAAGTGTTAAACAAGTAAGTCTCTTTTCCCCCCCCAACCCCTTTTCTAACTCTCTTAGTGTCAAATAAAGGATACTATACCTATAGTTCTTACAGAAGAGCTCACATTATCTGAGTATATACCGGGTTCTGACAAGTAGCGTTGCTCGCTATACTGAAGAACACAGAGACAAACTTATTTGTTGACAACGGGTCAAAACCTGTTCCGACGCATTAGCGGATATAGGGGGGGGAAGGGGGGGGTCGCCATTCCCCCCTTCGTTCGGCCCAAAAAAAAAGGGGGAAAAAGGGAAAGGGGGAAAAAAATGAGGAAAAAAAAAGGGAAAAAGGGGGTCTCCGGGGGGTGAAAATCTCAGGTTAGCCCCCCCCTTTGCTACGGCTGGATCCACCAATGTGCTGACCAGCTGCAAAAAAATGCCCGTTAAAGCAATTTTGCAGGCTACTTGCCACATTGCTACTTTCCAGAACACCTCTCTCATAATATGTGAGCTCTTGTGATGGTGTTAGTCAAGACCTGTGATAATTTTTTTAGAAGATTAGAATTTTTGGGAAACACTCTGATGGGAGATACTGTATATGTTGGAACCAGAGCTGTTGCGTGCACTTTGGCAACAACGTAATACATCCATTTAAACCCTCGTAAAGGGTCAAACTTTTGAGGATGCACAGTGCACTCCCTCAAGTCAGTACTTTACATTAGTTGGAATGGGTGGAAACAGTGTTGCCAGATTTTTACTGTTCTTGTTGCACAAACCAGTTCTTGTAAAACCTGATGAGCTATACCGTCACAACTCAAACGTTATTTTGCAATTTTACTTGAGTGTGTCTTTTTAAAAATGGGAGACCCAAGAGGAAGACCGTATTGAAATCTTTGGTTTTAAACTCACCAATGACTTCCGAATAACAATTATAACCACTAGTAAAGAATGATTAAATACATAGACTCGAGCTCTATTCCTTGGCGTAAAGACATCCGTGTTCTCAGCTCGCTGAGTACTAAGTAACTTACATTTTTTTAATTTTTTAAAATCACGCATTACTGATCCTTGATCTTTTCAGGGGACCAAAAACAATTTAAACTTTAAGCTCTATACCTGCTGAATTTCAAATATTGTCGCTTTAATAATATTAATAGTGCAAAACTATTATTAGTAAAGTATCAGAAACAGTTTAGTATTTTGAAATTCTTAAAGGGAATTTTTTCCTCGTGTAGAATTGACTTAGCTTTTCATCAGTGACATTCAAATTAAAGGGGTTTGGTAAAGCTTAAAGAAGAAAATCATTGCAACCTAGCTTTTTTTTTACTATTGCTTGTAATAAGAAAAAAAAAATGAAAAGAGGGGGGAGGGATTGCGCTTGCTATTTCATTCTGCTCTATTGATGTGCCTTATGATGGACTCAACTTTATTATAATCATTGCTTTAGAAAAACATCTTTGTCAAAATATCTCTTTATGACTGACCCACCTAAACCTCAACCCCCTTTAAAATAGGAATAAATCGCAAAACCGGCCTGATATCTTTGACCAAAACTATCAGTAAACCTCAAGTAAACTCGTGGCGGCCAAGGTCCAAAAACTTCTCCAAACCTCTCCCTTTTACTACCCTTTCCCCTTTCCTACCTCAATCTCCTCTCTTTAAAAACTTTTCTTTCAAAATCTGTTATTTTAACCTTACCTGAGAGATGCATGATTGTGCGTGAGGTCTCTCAGATTCAACTTACAAACTAGCTGATATCAAAACGACCAAGTCCCCTCCCCCCCCTCTTCCCACCCTTTCTACTCCTGTGTTTCTTCTAGCCCCCTACCCGTTCTGATTTCAGCCTGAGATTTTATCTCTGATCTTCATTATTCCGAATAATCATTACAGTCTGTTGGCTGCGCTCAACGCAAACCATTGCATAACTCATAAAATTTCAGGCGCATGAAAGTGCAAAGGATTTAATGCCCAAAGGCGCTGATATCCGAAGAACCAAGTCTAATTTTTTGTACCTACCGCACCTTTCTTCTGCTTCCTCTTCTACTTCATCCTCTTGCTATAGTTCACCCACCAAAAAGAAAAAGAAATTAAAGAAAAATCAGAGAAACAACTTGGCGTTGACCTGCCAACTTAGAGTTTACTAATACCATATTAGCTTTTGCGGGTCAACGCCAAGTTGTTTCTCTGACTTTTTTTTTAAATTTTTTTTTCTTTTTGGTGGGTGAACTATAGCAAGAGGATGAAGTAGAAGAGGAAGCAGAAGAAAGGTGCGGTAGGTACAAAAAATTAGACTTGGTTCTTCGGATATCAGCGCCTTTGGGGATTAAATCCTTTGCACTTTCATGCGCCTGCAATTTATGAGTTATGCAATGGTTTGCGTTGAGCGCAGCCAACAGACTGTAATGATTATTCGGAATAATGAAGATCAGAGATAAAATCTCAGGCTGAAATCAGAACGGGTAGGGGGGTAGAAGAAACACAGGAGTAGAAAGGGGGGAAGAGGGGGGGGGAGGGGAGGGGACTTGGTCGCTTTTATATCAGCTAGTTTGTAAGTTGAATCTGAGAGACCTCACGCACAATCATGCATCTCTCAGGTAAGGTTAAAATAACAGATTTTGAAAGAAAATTTTTAAAGAGAGGAGATTGAGGGAGGAAAGAGGAAGGTAGTAAAAGGGAGAGGTTTGGAGAAGTTTTTGGGCCTTGGCCGCCACGAGTTTACTTGAGGTTTACTGATAGTTTTGGTCAAAGTCTTAAGCACTGAAAAAAAAACTGTTCCGATGGCCAGCGCGCCACAGGGCGCGCGCGGAGCTTACGTGAATCGTGAATCGGCTGACTGCTGCCTACATGAGCGAAGCGCTCCGAGGATCGAGGAACTCACCATTTACAACGCGCTGTGTTACGTGAGCAAACCCTGTGAATATGCTCCTAAATTAATTGTATCGTAGCGTTCTTTCAGCGATTGCCGATGACACATTCACGGAGTAAATTGATTTCAAGAGTGAATCCATTCTACTCTGATACTTAACAGAGAAAAGATGGTGGCAGGTCCTACTGATTCATTGCACGTGTTTCCCGCCTATATCGCAATGCTTAAGAGGTTCAGTACCGCTAGAGCACGTGGCTCGCTACTACCGACGGAAAGCCCGCTAGTCACAGAACTTTGCTTAGGATATGCCTCCTACAGCTTCCCGAGGCATGTATTCGGTAAAGCCTGAACCTTTTTTTTTTTTTTTCAGTGTGTTTTGAGGGGTGCCTCTTTCCGGTAAGCGCACCTCAATCATTCCAGTTGCAAAAACTCACCGGCATAAAGATTCAATTCTTCTCGGGGGAAGGGAGGAGGAGGAGGAGAAAGAAGAGAAGAATAGACAGTTACAATGAAGGAAACAAAAAGACAATAAATTTATAAACCGAAATCTAATCCTTTAAAAGTCTCTTGCGTAAAAGAAAGTAAAATTAAAATAGAACTCGACAAGAAAACATGCGGTGCGCAGCGGTGGAATTTAAATTAAAAAGAGAAAATATATTTTCCGAACAAATGCGTAAACAAAGAGGGGCACCAGCTACTCCGATATTCTCACAGGCCTCAAAGAAGAGCGAAGAAAACAGAAAGTATAGAGAAAGATGCAAATACAATTTTTGATCTGGTGAATAATAATCCCGTCGCTGGAGCGAAAACAGCCAAGTATACAATACGTTCAAAAAGTTCTCTAAACCATTTATATTGTGCTACAGCGACTGCGAAGACAGACATACCTGGCTAAAGTATGCAATACGCAATACACAATACGTCTTACCTCATCATATGTATTAAGAGCGAGTATTGCATATCCTAATCAGTAATCTTTGTCACCATAGTGCTATCCCAAAAACTCGAGAATGGCTAAAAACTTCTTTTTAAATAGCGTACAAGTCAGAGCTTTAAGAGCGGGATTTATATTAGAGGTCGGACCAAAAGGATTATCTACCTCTGGAATTCTTCTGCAGTGGTTTTTACGTAAACATTTCCCTAGATTGAAAAATTCCAAGGAATTTACATCTGCTACCTGCAGTCGATAAAGTCGTTTAAAAGGATAAAAAGGGCGTTAAAAAATTAAACAAATTTTACATAATGGGCCAGTTGCAAGGGTCTGAAATGTTGGGTTTTTTAGAAAGAAATGGAAAAACTAGATGAGCTGAGAACATGCCTAGATCCATTTGGTTTTTAATTAATTGTAAGTCTCATTGTTCCAGAGATGAGATTTTGGCCCAAAAAACATTGTTTTAAATGGGAATCCCGCTTAGGGAAGCCACTACGCACACGACTTTTTTGCAACTTTACACGTGTGTATTTCCGAAACCGGGACACTTATGAAAAAACCAAAGGCACCATTGTTCTCAGCTCATCAAGTACTATGAATTTCTTCATAAAAACAGAAAACTTCAGACCCTCAATGCATTATTCCGATGCCCCATTCTTTCAATTTCCAAGGCACCGTGTATCAATAATTTTCTTGTCCCCAAAACTGTTTTACCCAAATTGTGACGGGCATGGGGCCGGGGCTTCCTCACTTGCCTTTAGCTCTCTGCACTCACGAAGAGACCAAAGACCAAATCATGTTGCGGCTTGGCGGTTTCCCCGAAAGACGTTTCGTTGGATGGTGCGAGCACTTGCGTGGGGTTTTAAGCCACTGTAAGAGCTCACCAACCATCTACGGGGAGGACAAAATGATATGGTCCCTGGTTTTAACAACGGACGAGTTTTTCGGTAAAAGGGCGAATAAAAAAAAAGAAGTGTTCTTTCTGAAAAACCCTGATTTCAAAAGTTTATTCAGTAAGATTGAGGAGTGTTGGATATTGGGGGAAGTTTTCTTATAGTCATCTGACGGTTTTTATAGTAGACGCTCTGCTTGTTAGATAATCAAGAAGACCCAACATTTTCCTCATCAGAATCCGCAATAAACATTTTGAAATCAGGGTTTTTAAACAATAGCACACCCTATAGTTTTATCCACCCTTTTATCGAAGAACACCTCAAAACCTCAATGGAGCTGCTGCAAAATTTTGCTACAGGCTTATTAATAGTTGATTGAGGGGTAAAATCCTGACAAGATAACGATAAGCGCACTAAAAATCACGAAATCCACTCTTAAACTCATAAAATGTTTTCAAGCGCGAGATCGTAATGGCGGTGATTACCGCCTTTTACATTGGGTTTCCCTACCACAATAAGCTACAACCTCACGGAGAAGTGTTTTCGCGACACCACACAAGAATTAAGGAAAGAAGCAGCACACAATTATTGCCATAAGATTTAGGCGGTAATCACCGCCCTAACGGTCTCGCGTTTGAAAGCATTTTATGAGTTTGGGAGTGGATTTCGTGATTTTTAAGTGAGCTTACTATCGTTATGTAAAAGGGGTTTTCCCCTCAATCAAGTATATTGATAAGCCTGTTGCAAAAGTTTGGAACAACTCCATTGTTGACTGCCCTTGAGATATCGGCACTGGTTGAAGAATGAAGAGCCTTCTGGGCTTTTGGGGCACACTGTAAATTGCATATTAACGAAATTCTAAATAATTAGCGAGACTGAGCGTGAAGAGACTCAACGGAGGAGGCTGAAAATAGGAGGCTTAGATTAAGTAAATTGTTGCCCCCCCCGGCCATCTGAGACATTGATATACATAGAGAGAGCCCCCGTGCACGAGCTTTGTGTATAGTCGGCACAAAAGAAGAGAGCGCCCAGCAGTTCTTTAATAGCTTATGCGGGTAATTATATTTTAACACATTCCTTGTTCTTCCTCCTTCCCCCCCCCCCCCCCAAGGGGCCCTTCTTCCTCTCTGCCACCCTCCTCTTGTCATTTCTTTATCTTCTGAGCTGGAAGAGCAAACAAGCTTAACGTACTCTCGCACTCGCTCACCATCCATCAGATTCGTCCTGGGTCTTTTGACGCCTCCCCCCCCCCCCCCCCCCCCAGCAACGATCCCTTTTCCATCCTGTTAGAGATGTCGAAGTGTACTTATACACAATCAAAACAGCCGTTCGATTCCAGTTTCCTTCCCTTATCTAAAGCTCTGGAAACGGGGGAAACCGTGATTCAACGTGGGAGCGAGGTAATTATAATCCCACCGATATAGGGCGCGGATTTGAAGCAACAAAAACAGTTTCCCACATTTATAGGACAGGCTCGTTCAATATAATCACATTAGAAGTCAAAAATTATCATTTTTTAGGTTTGATGCGGGTCTATAATCTCCGCTACCTATCTAAAAATGTAACGAGTCGGTTCTCAGCCCTCCCCTTAAATTTAAAAGTTCAAACTCCGCGCCTCTGGATCTGTTCCCCCTCCGCCGCAGAGTGCAGCAATGCCACGTCAGCGGCGTGCTGCCCTCTGGTGAGCGGGGTGGGAACTGGTCCAGCGACGCGGAGACCCATCATGCCTTGCGGCAGTCAGTCAAGTAAGATTCGCTAAGACTACGCGTGCGTCTCCGTTCTTCTCTCTTCTCAAAATGTGAGTAAGTTTTGTGTGTTTCATCCCATTTAGGGATGAAACTCTGATTTAAGTATTAGTTCGTACGTGGAGTGAGTTTTGGTGGCCGCCGGGCCATCCAAAACTACAAAACCTTGCGTCTCGTTCTTCATTCATGTAGGAATTCAAACTCCCACAACCTCTTCGGGACAAGCTTCGGCTTGCTCTCTTCTGGACAAGCCGGAGCTTGTCCAGATTATTTAAAAGTGGTAGCCCAAACCGCTTCAACTGGCGCCCAAAACGTAAAGCACGGCTCAAAAGCCTCGAAACCCAAAATTCTCGGCTCTGTGATCTCCCAAATCTTTAAATTGTGATACGTGAAACTGCAGGGTACACCGGCCTCATGGCCACCATTCGTGTTGAGTTCTCTCTCTTCTCATTGTTGTTATACCCTTGTGTTTATCTGTGCGTTTTCTCGATGTTTTCTTGTCGTTCCCGTGTATAAGTGCGTGGCTCGTCATTATTAATTGGAAGTGCGTTAATTGCCCATTCATTTTCTATCTCGTCATTTGCATGGGTTTTGTTTGAAGTCATGTGAACCCCGTCGCCATTTTGATTCCGCACCGTGGTCCGTGAGCGATATCGTTCCGAGTCGAAACTGTATCGCGCATCGAGATATCGTTCCGAGTCGAGATTGTATCGCGCTTCGATTAATCGTTCCGGTCCGCGAACCGAATGTAAACAATAACAATCCCTCAGTGTTTTTATAGTTTGTTTTGTTTGGAGAATTAATCGACTTGTTCCTCGCCGCGGCTATTTTCGTTATTTGTTTAGAATGTTTATCTTCGACCCGAAAACCTCAGCGGACAATTTGTTTATTTTATTTTGATTTCTGAATTATTAAATTCATGTCTTCCAAATTAAGTGTGTCGATCTTATCTAATTTATTTCTCCCAATTCATCAAACTACACTGAGGTGATTCACCGTTCCGGGATCTTCGCATTTCATCAACCATTGACTATGCTGATGGAGAGGATGGATGAATGTAAATGGTCAAGATTGTACTGCCGGCTAATAATGGAGAGCCACCCTGCTCGTGCACCAAGGAAGAAAACATGTAACCTGTTCTCTGGATATCTCGGACTAATCGGTATCGTCTCTTCTCTTCTTTCTGTTCCAGATTTGCCTGCTGTCTTCGAATCTCTTAAGTATTTCTCTAAAGTATTTTCACTATCGAATCTCTTAAGTATTTTCTTAAAGTATTTTCACTTTCAAATCTCTTGAGTATTTCTCTGAAGTGTTCTCACTCTATTTAATTTGTTTATTCTCTGTATTTTTTGTTTGTTGGTACAATGAGCCACTCTGAAGATAATATAAATAATAACCCCAGATTTAGGGGCAATGGCAGGGGTCTTTTTACACCGAATAATTTGCGCACTCCACTTGTTGCATTTAATTATCCTCGTCAATTTGCGCCTCAAAATTGGAGTGTTCCCTTGTGGCAGACTCCGCCTCCGGTGCTGAGATCACCAGTTCCATTCTCAGCCCCTGCTGATTTATACTCCCCCTCCGTCGCACCGGGCCCTGATTTTCAGTCTCCATCGGCCAATGCTTGTCCTCCATCTAATGTCAATGTTCAATCACCTTCAACGACCAATGAAGTAGCATCTCTAGCTAGCCATTTTGAGAATCTTCAAGTTGATCTGAACAAAAAATTCGAGCAAATGATTCAGAAAATTCCGGACCTGGTGCGCTGCGAGATGGATAGTGTGAATCGAATGGGGGGGTCTCGTGCCGAGGGTGGTGCCTGCCACAGGGAGGACCTCCCATTTAATGATAATGGTTCTGTGAGATCTGTTAGGAGTGACAGACCAAAAATGTTCAAATTCCAACCTCTTGTTAGGGATCTCATGCCATACAATGGTAATGATGAATTTCTGGATCCTACTGAATTTATTGCGGCAATCGATAACTTTTTTTACAGCTATGAAGCCTCGGATCAATCTAAGATAACGGAGGCAGGGCGGCTGCTCGCAGGCCCAGCCTCGACCTGGTTCAGGGCTTATGCTGGCACGTTTATTAGTTATGAGGATTTTAAAAGAAATTTTTTAAATCATTTTTGGGGGAAAATAAACAAGCTTCTCTCAGAGCTTCACTAGAAATCCCAGACCAATTCAACCCAGCCATGGGGGATATGGCAAATTATTTTCTGAATAAAGTAAAAATTGGAAAGCATCTAGATGAACCAATGTCAGACCGCTCACTGATTAGAGCAATTAAAAAGCATTTTAACGATAATGTGCGTTGGGCCTTGACTCATGCCAATGCTAATACGATTGATATGGTTGTAGAAAAACTGCAAGAAATTGCCGCTGAGTATGCGCCAAAGAAAACAGCGAGTCAGGCAGCGCAGAGTCAGGGTGCACGCGCACATCATCCAAACTACTCTTAGAGTTACCATGAACCAACAACCGGGTCGAGGTGGGGCTGCGGGCACCCATGCTGTCTCCTTTATAAATGCTTCGAATTCTTTTAAAAATAACAGCGATGATAACGATGTTTCCTTAAGCTGTTGGAGAGCCAGGGAACAGGTTCGGGGACTCTGACTCGGGTAAATTTAACCTTCAATTCCTCCTTCAACGACATGGAACAGGTGGGCAGCCTGGAACAAATCTTTACCAACAAACTTAAGTTTCTATGCATGTTATTTTTGTGTCCCTTCCAGTTCCATGACATATATTGGAGTAAAAAAAAAAAAAAAAAAAAAAAAAAAAAAAAAAAAAAAAACTTTTTTTTTTTCTTTCTTCGTTGGGGAAGGGGTTTGTTGAATCCTGATTTACCGATGAGCCAGACTCTCCAAATTAATTGTAAATATTAGCTGTAGGTATTATTTTTTTGTTGTGCCAAAAAATTGCACAGATCGGTTGGGGCTGATAAAACGTTATGTGTAGCCCCAGTCCTGAGTGTTTTCTTAGGAATAAATGGGTTGAGGCTGATAAAACGTCATGTGTAGCCTCAATCTCAATCGTTTAGTATTTAGTCCTTCAAAGTTACCATTCATGTTTTTAATTTTGTCATTTTCTTACCTTGCAGTTTCCACATTGAATTTTTTTTTATATAACCCATCATTTTATTTTTTTTATCAAGAGCCACCGATTTTGGCAGAAACTGTGGTATAAAATAATGTAACTTGCTGGTTCGTCACCTTACTATGATTACTATTTCTTGAGGTTAAATTCCCAGGGTTCCAACACCAGATCAGCATTCCTGGTTCCATAGTAATCCCCTTTGCGACCCAGACCAGAGGGTTGGGCGTAATGTGGTATCCTTTATATTTTTTTTTTTGGGGGACACAAGCCATAGTAGCTTATTCCTCTTTTTCTCTAGTATGTAAGTATTTCAGTGTATTTTTCCCTTCTGTGTGGAATTGTTGTGTCTTGCCTCAAGTAGGCCTCAGAGGAGGTCCCGAGGGGGGACATGCTGAGTAAGGAGCCAATACTCAGATAAAATCCGTTTATCCCTTGTTTGCTTTTTCGCAACACCCTGTGCGTGGCTCATAATGGCAACGAATGAGCAAGTGTATTAACAATTTTTTAAGGTCAAGTACCCCGTTATTTGGATAGACGTGAGAGTGTAAGTGTGTGACTATTAGATTTCAGTGGGCATGGTGTCTTTTGTTCATAATTTTGCTCTTGCAATTCGAATAGGGTGCTAATCACCGAAAAGTTGTTCTTGTTTTTCTCTCTCCCTCCCATTCCCTTTTAATTGTAACTAAGTTTTTCAAAAATGAAAAAATGTTGTTTTTCTCTCTCCCTCCCATCCCCTTTTAATTGTAACTAAGTTTTTCAAAAATGAAAAAATGTTGTTTTTCTCACTCCCTCCCATTCCCTTTTAATTGTAATTAAAATGGCGATGTCCCTTTATTTTGTCCCACAAGCTGCCTCAATCAAACCAAAATTTCATACATTATTTTATTTTCTCTCATGGTATTCTCTCTTATGTCCTTAGTGTGTGTCTGTTTTATTCTTGTGTATGAATGTTTGGGAACTGAATGCAGACCCTCAAGTAGACTTCAGAGGGAGTCCCGAGCGGCGAGCATTGATCGGTAATTGGCCTATACTGTGATTTTAGGATCCCTTACATGGATTACCGCCCTATATGGGCAAGGCCAAGAGAATTAAAAACTGGCACTATATTTTCTTTTAAAAATTAAGAAGAATGTACCTATTTTTCCATCATGGACTCCATACCAGAGGAGAAATGGACTGTTTTAGTACAGCGATCAATGCGTTGTATCGCTGCACTAAAACAGTCTTTATTACTCTTAATTACCCCAATCTATGCACTATAGCTCACTCCAAAGCTTTTCTATTTTTAATTCTTACCTTTGTTTTAATGTCGCAAAGCGACGCCATTTTACATTTCAGGTAAAACTATTTTTCCTTATTGCCTTTTTTGCCTTTAAAGAGATAAAGACTTGTGCGTGGCTTGGTTGATTTCCCTATCTTCCCTCCTATCGACCGAAATTCTCAACTACTGTTGTAACGACTAGGAAGAAAAGGGAGCCGAAGATGGGAAATGAATCATGCCCCGCACAGATTTTTTTTAAACTTTTATTTAGTATGTAAGGCTCTGACTTTGTCGTCAGGTTGTATATATGTTATTTTGTTCCTATTTTTTTTGTGTATGTCTTTGAGATTTCCACCAATAAAGCCCCGAACGAAAAGATTATAGTTCGAGGCACCACCATAACTTGCTCCACTGCGGTTTAATATTTTTAGTATTTTTATATTTTTTTTTGGAGTTGTATTTCTTCTTCGTTGGGGAGTCGATCCCTTGTAGCTCCAATCCTCTGGACTGGAGCTCCAAGGGACCGAGGGGGTTGTTGTAACGAGTCGGTTCTCAGCCCTCCCCTTAAATTTAAAAGTTCAAACTCCGCGCCTCTGGATCTGTTCCCCCTCCGCCGCAGAGTGCAGCAATGCCACGTCAGCGGCGTGCTGCCCTCTGGTGAGCGGGGTGGGAACTGGTCCAGCGACGCGGAGACCCATCATGCCTTGCGGCAGTCAGTCAAGTAAGATTCGCTAAGACTACGCGTGCGTCTCCGTTCTTCTCTCTTCTCAAAATGTGAGTAAGTTTTGTGTGTTTCATCCCATTTAGGGATGAAACTCTGATTTAAGTATTAGTTCGTACGTGGAGTGAGTTTTGGTGGCCGCCGGGCCATCCAAAACTACAAAACCTTGCGTCTCGTTCTTCATTCATGTAGGAATTCAAACTCCCACAACCTCTTCGGGACAAGCTTCGGCTTGCTCTCTTCTGGACAAGCCGGAGCTTGTCCAGATTATTTAAAAGTGGTAGCCCAAACCGCTTCAAAAACACGAGATATGATATACATAGACATGGTGCAGGGAGCATTCGGCATCGTACGTGAACATTGCCGTTAAATCGGAAGGTCTCCGACCACAAAATAATATGACTAATGTGAGCATACTTCATGAAAATATCACGTAAACCAGAGTCACTAAAACAGTAAGTACAAAAGAAACATAGAGATACGCCTCAAATTAGATAGGAATCGCCCATGATACCAGCGTCTCAAAACTCTCAGGCATCACACCCGATTCTGAGAGTGAATTTTGTGATTTTTTCAGTGCACTCATCGTCATTTTGGCAGGTTTTTATGCAAGAATCAGGGACCAATAAATGTTCGGTACAGACGGTCCCCGAAAGACGTTGAATGGTGAGCGTTTACGTGTGCTTTTAAATGGTCTTAGGTGCACGTGCACACCAATCATCTGGGTGCAGGACCGTCTGTACCGAACATTTCTTGGTCCCTCCTCTTCAATCCCCTGTAGCAAAAAATTGCAAGGGCCCCTTTAAAAGAAGAGAATCCAATGTTGCCACGTTGCACGAGCCGTCACTGATAAAATGAAATAGATGGGGAAATAATGAGTGAAAATATCAGGAGGGAAAAATAAGACGAGTCTTTCGCTACTTTAGAGCAAGTGATGAGTGATGGGCGATGCTTGATGCACAAACGTAGCGCTGCCGACGCAACGCCACGCAACCGTTGCAATTTACAAGTTAAGTGATGTTGCAACAAAAGGCGTAAGGCTTGTTTGGGACCGGTGCACTGGCCGGTTTCTGTGCTCTCGACCCTGATTACGTTTGCGATCGCACTTAACAGAACTTTACATACTAATCCGACAGCGGAATGCTTTCTGAGGAACATTGTACGCGCTAAGCATGGTTGCCAGATTGTAAGAGAATTAGCGGGCTTAAATACTATATAACTAAAAGCTAACTCCTATAAAAGGACCTATAAAACATGAGGTATGCTCCACCTTAGAAATTAACATTATGGCCCTATTAAGATTTCTCTGGAAGAGCACATCTGATGTTTCGTGGACTTTTCTTTCAAAGACCAAGCTAGCTTCTCGAAAACAAGCTAGTTTTGTATTATTATGAAATCGGGCCAACCCGCATATTATACATCATGAAGTAAGAGTACCTTTCGCATAATTAATTATTAAATCATTGTGACTGAAGAAATGTACGTAAAAACAAACTCAAATGGACTTACATGCAGTGCACTTAAGGTCAGCAGATCTTTTAAAGTTGTAAAGCAATGTAGCGGGAACTTACCTGAAAAAGAAACACAGTTTAGTTAGTCACAAGAAAGTAAAACATAAATATTTCTAAAAATAACTCTCGTAAGTGCATGGTTGCCGATTATTATTGTTACTTAAATGAAATTCCCCAATTCAACGGTGGACAGAAAGATGACGGATCATAGTAATTTTTTGTGATTTTTTTAGCGTATTTTCGTGCTTCAATTTGGACATCATCCGGAGCGCCATAGAGTCCCCCGGGATTTTATACGGGGACTTTGGTTTTAGGTGAAGGGTGGGCCCAATAAGATTGGTGCACCCGGTGATGTAAAAATCAAACCCCGAAAATTCACCGACGGTGAAATATTCTTGCAAGATGAAACATTCACGATACCTTCTTGAGGGTATGATCAAACTTTCGTGATTTTTTTTTTTTTTTTTTCAAAAATTTAAAAAAAATCCAATTTTGAGCCATTGAAACTTTAAAGAAAAGCAAACAAACAAATACAGACAGAATTTATCGGTCCGCACCCAAAATCTTTATACAGCGTTAAAAAGCCCTCGTGACGAGATTTTAAATGAACCCAACCCAAAAAAAACCCTTGCCAAGGTATGCAACCTGAAATAACGACTTCTGATAAAATTTTGAAATCAAAACCACTGGCCGCCTTTTTTCAGAACTTTAAAATTCGATAAAAAAAATGCAATATTTGACAACAGCATTGATATTCAAAAAGTCTGCAACAAAACCTTGAAAAAGCTCCTCTGCTGCATTATAGAAAATGACAACGATAGGGGTCAAAGTCACGTCCAAAGTCCTTCCCTGACCCATTACAGAACTTTGAAATTCGATAAAAATTCAATTTTTGACACCAGAATTGACAGTCCAAACGTCTGCAACAAAAACTTGTAAAAGCTCCATTGCTGCGTCATAGAAAATGATAAAGATAGGGATCAAAGTCACGTGACAGTCCTTCCCTGACCTGCTTCTATCTTTTTTTTCTTTTAATTCTAATGGGCGGGGGGAGGAGAGAGAGAGAGAGAGAGAGAGAGAGAGAGAGAGAGAGAGAGAGAGAGAGAGAGAGAGAGAAGAGAGAATTTCAGGATCCTCTTTTTTCGACCAAGTTGTTGTGGGGGGTGAAGAGGGGGGGGTATTTGAGCTAGAATAGAATTGGAATTCTGATCATCCTCTTCTGTATGACTAAATGAGCAGCATAGTCAGTTCCTTGGGATCACATTTATTTCATCGCAGTTAATGTGTACGCTATTTATACCTCTTTCATTACAATCATTACATCAGTCATTCGGTTTTACTGCCGCTCATTATAGCTCGCAGTTGACGATTGGCGACATGGGTTGCTTCTGACTCGTTTGACACGAGGAAAAGAAGCAGAAAAAAAAGAAGAGGAGAGAGAAGGGGAGAGAGAGAGAGAGAGAGAGGGGAGAGGGGAGAGAGAGAGAGAGAGAGAGGGGAGAGAAGAGAGAGAGAGAGAGAGAGAGAGCGGATGAATTTCAATTCCGAGAGCGTAATGCAGAGGGGCAAAAGCTGGAGGCGACTCAATAATCATTTATCTCACCAGGTGATTGAAAGTGCTGAGCACCCGTTATGAATACAGGGTGCGTGTGGGGTCCGGTGGGGGGGGGGGGTGGTGTCCGGTGGGGGGATGTCCGGGAGGGGGGGTCTGGTAGGGAGGGAGGAGAGGCAAGCTAACTGCTAGATTACTAAGTGAGTACAAAAACAGATGAAAATCGGGCATTATTTTCAGGCAAGATAGAGACACACTTCTTTACGTTGATATTTTCAAGAGGCTCCTAAGGCTTCGTAAAAATCCTCTAAGTATAACCCTGCTTCAGCGCCTGAGTCGCGATTTTTTGGTAAATACCCTATAGGCTAGCTGCACTATAGTGGCGGCTCGTGTAATTTGGCTACCATGCTTTTTTGACATTTACACCTATGCAAAAGTATCGATATCTTGGGGGCTGCAAATGCACCTCCTAAAAATCGATTATTTTACATAGGTTTAAATAGATGGGTTGCGGTGTTGCCACATTGCACGAGCCGCCACTGCTTTTGTTTGTAGGCCATCAAAAATGCGTTCGAGAGTTCGAGGAAAACAAATGGCCTAAACGACCGACGGAGTGGCTGAAATATACGCAATGAAATTGTGAGTGGATTTTGAGACTTTGCGATGCTTTCAATGTGATTTTCACACGATTTTACATCTCTATCAGCTCTCCAGTAGCAACACTGAAAAAAAAAAGGGATAGTCATTATACCAGATTCTAGTCATATTACCAGAAGCACAACGATACATGAACAACAGACATTGTAATTTGTAGTACTTTGACGAGAAAAGTCTAGTGTTAATATCAGAATAAAGCCATAGAACTAGAATTTCCTGAACATTTTCAAGAACTAAGATACAAACACTTAAATTCTTGTAATTTTGTACTATCCCTTACATAGATTTACAAATTGCCATGCTTCCGGTAATCTTTTTTTTTTTTTTCAGTGAAAAGTTTGTAACAGACTCGTTATTATTTCCTTAACACCCTGTACCAGCGAAAAGAAAGACAAGAAATAAATTTTGTTTTGGGGCCATCAAAAATGCGTTCGAGACCTCGAGGAAGACAAATGGCATAAACGACCGACAGAGTGGCTGAAATATATTACGTTGTGATTGAGACGGAGACGGATGTCCAAGAATGTCAACGATTTCAGCGAGCGATGCCAAACGAAAAGGCGATGGCGGATGAATGGCACGGGGCGAGCTCGGCGCGGCGGACCGGGTGGCTCCTGGATCCTGACGACATGACACGAAGCGCGGGTAGTATTTGAATAACTTGAAAGAATAAATAAAAAGAAGGAAACAAATTATTTCCTTACTGTTTTCAAGTGGGAGGAGGGAGAGGGAGGGATGCATGGGGGGGGGGGGGTACTTTCGACCTTTTACGCAAAAGTAAGACAACAAATATAAAGTGGCAGAAATACGAATTCCTCTTCATCTATTTCACTATCCTTCATTGTATGTATGCCTGTTGTGACGGGGACGAAGGAAGACACTGGGGCAGATTATGCATTACGCAACACACGAGATAATCAATGAGATAACAGATGATTACGCTGATTGTTTGCGTTACAAAATAGCAGGAGCGCTCAGTCTAAGAAATCGCCATTGCGGTTTGATTACAATGTCCGCGCGAGACCAATAAATGTATGTACGGTACACACGGTCCTCGGCCCCAAGTCCGCCGTAAGTACTTCAACAAGCATCGGCCACCAGCCAACGGACCGCATCGGACCGTTTAGAAATGGCGAAACCACAAAACTAACCTCAAAATAGCACTTAGGGTGGGTTGGAGAGGCTCTAGATTCGCCCCAAGTAACGTAAAGTTGGGAGCGCACCCAACATTCCGATGTGCCGTTAAAGAAATGTGAGGTTAGAATCGCCATTTTTAGGTACGACCAAAAGCCCGTGTGTACCGTACATTTATTGGACCCAGGTGATCATACTTTATAAGCCATAGTGATGGACCGCACCGCCTCAATTCTAATTATTCAAGACTTTAAAACCCAAATAAATGAGCTCTTTCTTACCTTTTTACCCATGCATTTCCCATTAGGGTGTTCTCGGATGAGCACATATACTGTTTTATAAGTCCTTCGCATCATGGATGTCGTCCCAAATTCTACGGTTTACGATGTAGAATTGCAACATGAAGTGACTAGACTTTTGTTCGAGGGGAATAGATCTTCTCCTTCCCCGAGGACGGTTTTTGGGGGTCAAAAGTGGGAGGATTAGAACGTGATGGCGTTTTTTTTCTCTTTTTATGGTCATCAATTTCAGTCCATTTAGAGTTGATTTTTTTGGAGGTCAATAATTTTAGTAGATTAAGGACGAGGGGATATTTCTCTGTGTTTATACCAGTGCGACTCCGTTGAGGTCCAAGGAGGGGGCCGGGTGTGTCGACCCCCCCCACCCCTCCCCTGCCCTTTTCTCCCTCTGATTACGCCTTACGCCACTGGAGTCGATTAATTTTTATAAATGGCACAGGGAACTTGCTGGAATTTTTGTTGGTACCAATTTCGGAAGGTTCTAGCTATGTTATTGCGCTGCAAGGAAAAAATGCTCAACTACAAAAATTGCCAGAATTCTAAAAATTTATAGTGCCCGAAAAGAAATTCTGACTGTTTACTAAAACATTATGATTTATTTTAATAAAGCTGCATTCTAGCCATTTAAAAATTCTGGCATTTGAAAAAATTTGCTTGTTAAAATGTCTAAAAATTTTCCCCAAAACTGGTCAGAATTCTAAAAATTTAAAAAAGATAAGATTTTCTCACGTAAGCAACCGAAATTTCTTACCGGTACTCTTTGTTAGAAACCAGGCTATTTTAAGCAGACCATTTTCTCCGTTTTCTCTGAAACAGCCGCTTCAGCAAAGCATGGGTTAAAAGTTTACAAATCACAAAATGTTAAGAGAAAAAAGAGTGAGCACTTTTATTTCTTCGGAACATTCGGAATAATTGAAGAAACCACTAAACCACCCACCCACAAAAAGCCGGTACTAAACGAAAAGTTTTAAAAATTTGGGGGAAAAAAGTAATGAGGCGTACTCAAAAATCAAATCAAAAGTTCAATCACGAGTAAGTAGAGAGGGAAGAAAGAAAGTATTCCGAACAGAAAAAGAATAAATACAAACACGAAGGGGGGGGAAAAAATCATCAGACGACCAAAGTTTAAGAGTAAAGCAACAGGAGAAAAGGGGGAAAGGGAGGGGGGGGAAAAGGGGTTAAAAGAAAAAAAAAAGGGGGGACTGCGGGGAAAAAGGGGAAGCGTAAAAAAAAAGTAAGACAACTTCCTCTAATCGCAAAAGTTTTCAAATTTTTTCTGCACTTCTTTGCCGTCATTAAACTTGATAACACCTTTAAAAAAAATCAAATGACCCCCTTATGTCTTTCGTAAATGGCTCAAGTTAAATTTTTTAAATTGCCGGAAAATGAACGTTTAGCTTTTTAAAAGTGTTTTATCCATTTTTTCGTTGATAACTTACAACTTTTTTCCCTGCTCCTTGGAGCTTTTTTCTTTCTTTTTTCATTTCTCCTAAAAACCCGGAACTTCCTAGAGGACAAGTCTTGTTGAATAAGTTGTTACCCAACAGAAAAAGTTCCCAACTTCCTCCCGGGTTGAAACAATATTAATTCAGACGGAAGAACTCATGCAAACCATTTCGAAGGTTTCTTCTGTTTCAGCAAGAAATAAATAAAACCGTCAATAATTCGCAATTTCCTGAAAGTTCGCGTCATGTCAAGGGGAAAACTTACGAACCATTTTTAATGACTATACTAACTTCGTTGCAAACCATTTCATTAATATATAAAGCTGACGTCCCTCCAAAATTTTTTTTTCTATTTCCCGAAAATTGGCCGAAGCGATTTCCCTCAAATTTGACACGATGATTCCTTGGGGTATTTAGAAAAAATCTGTCGAATTATTTTTCCCTAAAAAGTTGTCTGTGAGCGCCGCAAATTGAATTTTAAAATAAAGTGAAAACTCATTTTCGCACGACGCGACGCACGGACAGCGAGGTGACGTGATGCTCCGCGCCATCGCCTGAGCGGGATTCTCTGATCTGCCCCTCCCCACCACTCTACGCTCGGCAGAGTCTCACCTTATCAGTTGACGAGTCAGTACAGCGAGAGCGGTGAAGGGGGGGGGTTCGTTCGTGGGTCATCTCTTGCGCACTGATTACTTCGTTTTTTCCCTCCAAAATTTTTTCTGTCGCTCGCCCGTACCCCAACCTTCTCTCTCACTCCTTACGGACGCTCATCTCTCTCGACTAACGCACTCCCTTTTTCGTATTAACCATTCGTTTGCCTTTCTTCTTCTTTCCTCTCTTTTCATTTTATTTTTTAAATTTTTATCATTTCGACTTATATCACTCGGATCGTTGAATAACGTTCCTAATATTTTGCAGTATGGTCTTGATTTAATTTTTTAAGCGTGCCGTATATATACGGTACGTTTTTTGGTTTTCATTTTCATATCTCATAATAGGTTGCATGCTTTGCTTATGGCAAAACCTTGGCGGGAAAGGTTTGAAAAATTAAAAACGTTTTCTTAAAACTGGTTTCATTAATCGTTAATTTATTGCTGCAATCCAGGAGGTCTCGGCGTCTATTTTTTTAAAAATTGTAAAAGTTTTGGTATTCCTGTTAATTTTAATAAGTTATTAAGCGTCAAAGTCGAATTCCTTTGAACGAGAATTCCATACAGGCCCCAGCAACCAATTTTGTGCCAACCTATGAGTCAAAATTCCAAGGCAGGAGGGGGGTGGAAACATCCTTCACAGAAACCCTCTTTGCCCCTGGGTTTTGGGCTCCACCGGTCACGAGTTTTCTTCACGGTTCATTAAGCGGAGAGATTTGTGAATGTGGGGGGAGAGGGGGGGGTTAAGAGGCTTTGTGTCTCGGATCTCGGAGGTCTGAGGACTCATAAAAGTGTCAACATCATTTGACGACGGTATCGAAAAGAAGTGACGGCGAGGTATTGAAAAGCGGGGGGGGTATAGAAAAGAGAGGGCTCATTCATATCCTTTAGTAGACCTGTTTAGTGATGACGTCCCATCAAAATAGTTTCAAACAAATGCTCTATCTCGCTCACTCTCGTTGATTTACCTAAAAAAATCAGATCCAAATTTTCGAACGCATATTCATGCTAGTTACAGCACAGTTTTCTCAAATTTTATTGCACCATTAGATTCCCCCTACAAGTATTTTTCACTCTAACAAAATTCCTAAAAGATCAAAAGCGAATTTACAATCACAGTTATACCGAAAGATGTTCTACCGTTTTGTCCTCGTCTTACCACGGTCTCTTATGGGAGTATCACCGCCATGACACTCACCCCATTCTAACTTCTCTTCGTATCGAAGCTATTGTTCGAGGTATAACACATGTCGTGATGGTGCTGATGGGGCCTATATCCTAGAATGTTGTGCTCATAAGAAACTGTGAGTGTGACAAGGACAAAACATAGGACTTTCTTCGATATAGCTGTGATTGTGCATTGTTGCGCGATGTTTCAAAAAGTTTGTGGTAGCGAGCTAAATTTTAAATCACTAAGAAAAAAGTGGCTGTTAAAACTGTAAGAATAGAACCATAAATGTTTCGTCTTATTTCAATCATAAGACCTATCGTTGCTATAGTCAGCGCTCTTGAATCTACACGAATACCGATTGTCTCTAAAAAATTTCGATTATTTTTATGGGAAATAAAGCGCGGGAATATATATCATATCGGAAAATTCATTGAAACAATGGGAAAATTTTTTATAAGGGACGTGGAACCCAATGGTGTGAAAAACACAACTGGTGCAAAGAACTTGTTGTTTACTAGCACTTGTTTTTGAAAATTTGGATCGTATTTCATATGGGAAAACCCACGAGAGCGAGTGAGACGGAGCCTTTTTTTGGAACCAATTATTTTCATGACGTCACACTAAACAGGTCTTGGTCATTGGAAACATTTGAAATTCTGGGGGATCGGCAAATTGAAAAACCCTTAATGAGCGTCTATGCAATCAAGGGATTTTTGGGGAAAATTTTTGGGCGTTTTGTTAAAAAAAAGGTTTTTAAAATCCAGAACAAAGGGAGGGGGTATTCGCATTAATAGCTCTAAAAAGTGAGAGGGCCTGTCGCGTGTCTTCCACCCCTGGGCAGCCTCCTCCCTGCGGCTATGGAATTGACTCTGGAATAACTTATTTACCTATCCTAAAAAGTTTCCCCGCGTGTACAGTATTTTTTACTGGAAGCCTCTTCAAATTTTGGAAATTATGGGTCCATATGAAACTTTGTTTTTCCCCAAAACGAAAAATGATATCGACCTACGGCAACAAAAAAAAAAAATCATATTACAATGCGTTATGGGCTTATTTTTAACTGTAAACTTTCGATACTTTTCAACAAAATAAAGGGGGAGGGGGGGAATTAAAATCCACAAACGTCTTAAACCTCCACACCTATTATAATCTATACCCCTAGAATGCTTGACGTGTAAGGGCCCCTGAAATGGTTAGTTCTGTATTTTAAAAGGGATTATTTTTTTCATGGCAAGTGTTCCATTTATGCATATTACATATCTACATCGTGACAATCGCAACAAGGGCGGACAGCACCCTACCACGGAAAAAAAGAAAAAAAAAAACTGTTTTTATTTAGAATCACGGCTTTTCCGAATATGACACTTTTTGACTTCAAAAGAACGCAAACCTCATTTTTGATCCCTGAACAAGCCTTTTAAAAAGGTGGAGGGATTTAGAAATATCTATTGTCTATACTTTATGTGGTAAAAAAGATCGAGCCTTAACAAAAAATTTTTCCCTCTTTTCAGCTTTCAAGGGGTTTTGTTGCAAACTTTTGCTACAGCGCTATAGAGTTTTGATTTTTATGTAAAATCGCCTGAAAATTACATTGGCGGCATCAATAGTCATAAAATCCATTAAAACCCACAAAACGCATTAAAAAGAAAGCCAAATGGCAGTCGTAAAGCCGAACAATCTCTGCACGCGCATACGACGAACATCAAAGATGGGCGATCCTTTTTCCCCCCCTTTTTCGTTGAAGGGGGGGAGGGGAAGGAAATATCTCTACAGTCAAACTGTGTTTTTAAAAAATTTGCATGGTCAAGATGTTGTGTTCTGTGAAGGGTGGGGGGGGGGGGGGGGGGGAGCAAAATATCAAGAATTAGGGTGTTTCAAAACTTAAGTGCCAAACTTATGGAGTTTTTTTGGGGGTCAACACATATATAAGGCTTTATTTTCCTACACGAATATGTGCTGCAAATGTTTCTCTTCTGAGCTAGAGCCCTCCAAAGTTTTGAAAACAAAAATAAAAAAACGAACACAAAAAAAAACGCCTTTGATGATTCATCCCCTTTAAAGATACATCTGATCTTTTTTTTTTTTTCTTCATTTCTCACCAAATCAGCTCAATTGGACAGCACTTGTCACAAAAGAACTGAGTGACATTTTTGAAAAAATTGAGTTATTGATTGATAGACCTAGCAATACTAAATCTCGAAGCAACAAGTGCTTCTTCTAATAACAACTATTTCCTCATTGAAGCCTCATTGAAGTCATTGTCCATATGATGAAAAAAAATGAGAACTTGGTTCCTTTTTCTTAAACCTTAATCCGAGTCACGTAAGGAACCAACTCCGACTTGGTTCCTTTTTAGAATTGGGAACGGACTTAAGTCCGGATTAACAGTTTTTAAAAATATCAACAGTGTAAACCAACTCTGCCGTTTGGTTTCTCTTAGAGATTCGTTTTTCGTGATTATGCCAAACAAAAAGAAGAAAGGAGCCAAGTCACTTTAAACGCAAAAATTTAAAGTAGGTACCTTTCCTGCATAGGAAATTCCACTTTTCCGGTGTTGAAATGAAAAACCCATAACACGGTAGTTGAATGAAATCAAAACGTAAGTAATTCCGGGGTTTTTTGTTTAAATCTAGCTCTTCAACTTTGGACTCAATTTTCTCGAGATCAGCTCCATGTCACATGGTTCCTCTTTGATGAATTATCATTGCTAGCAAAAGCACTAAAGCTGTTCAGACTTTAGTGGCACGCTTTTCCAACACCTGCGTGTTGGAATTTTCCCTGCTTGTTTTTTTTTTTTTTTTTTTTTTAAGAAAACATTCTTAGCGCATTGTGCATTTATTTTTTCCGTGGTCACCGTTATATGTAACCTTTAAGCACTCGCTTCTCTTTTATAATTCCTCTTCGATTTTCAACGCTTTTATTTTGGTATCCTCCGCGTCTTATTAGTTCTTTTTACACATTGCCCGGCAATATCTTTTTTTTTTTTATTTATTTTTTTAATACAAGAAAGTACAAGCGCTTTGCGCTCACATTCTTACATTTTCATCTCTTTAATTCTCAGCACCAATACTCCGTTTCATTTTATCATTTTTTACCAACTAGGTACCAACTAGCCCGTAACCCTAGAATGCTGGCCGTGGAGGGCGCCCGTAGGGTGCTTGGAACGGCTAGTATTTCATATAAACGATTGACGCATCGAAACTAAGCTGTACTTACACTGTTAAAAGTCGACCGAAAAATCCGGGTTGAAAATCAGAGCAAACGCAAAAATGAGCGCAAAACTAATTCGCGTAAGTAGTAAATGCATGGTGTATCGAGGGCAGAGCTGCCGTTTTGCGTATAATCAAAGCTATTTTTCTATTCACTGATGATTCCACCGGTTGAGAAAAGATTACACAGTTTAGTTCAGTGTATTACTCTCATGAACTAAAATACTCGCATCTGTAATCTTTTCTCAACCGGTGGAACCTCCGTTATTTAATTAAAATAATCGCAAGTTTTTTTAAGTCATCGACGACTCCACCGTTGAGAAAAGATTACGGATGCGAGTTTTTTAGTTCATTACAGTAATACACTGAACCAAACTGTGTAATTTTATCTCAACCGGTGAAATCATCCGTGAATTGAAAAATAGCATTAATTATACGCAAAACGGCAGCCCTCGGGGGAAAAGGGGGGGAAAAAAATACTATCGAAGAGAGTGTTGCATAGGCCTCCTCGGTGGAGTATCATCATTTAATTACTCCAGAGGTGTGCTTATTATGATACGCCCTTTTCCCTTTTTCCCTGGCACCATTATTTTGTCATTCCGAAAATATCTTACCCCGAAAACCATAGCCGAAACTAGGAATTTTTTCTAGAGGGGGGCGGATGGGGCTGAGCTGGTTAAAAATTGGTGATTTTTTTTTTCCTGCTTCTCATGTGATTGATCCTGGATAATTCTGACCATCTAGGTCCTTGGACGCCCCTTTTTCTCTTACTATTCTAGGCAAATTTTGGGGAAAAACACAGTTTTTGCCACTTAAATTCTCCCATGAGCGCCGAAATTTTGAGAAGTGGCCAAATCACATAGCCGAATGGCTAAACGTTTTTGATTCCAAAATTGTCTGGGGAGGGGGGCTTAGCCCCGTATCCCCCTCCATATTTCCGCCTATGCCGAACCCCGGGAGAAATCACGGCTTTTGTGGAACCGGGGTCAAAGTGAACATTTCTAACAGTAAGAAAACTATTGGTGGCAGTAAAAAAGCTCCAAAAATACAGTCCTGATGGGTTGAGAAAAGCTTTTAAAACAAGAGGTAATATTGATGACGCTGTTATACGCAAATGCGATGCATCATGCAGTAGTTCTATCTTTGTCACTTTCTCCGTGTTGGCAAAGGAGATTCACGGAAGAAGTGCAGTGTTGTCTGATGTATGGAGTAAGCCGTCTATTTCCAATAAGAATCAATGAAAATTATATGGATTTTCAGAAGTGACAAATTAGATATGGGACTACCCCGCCGGATAAGACCCTATCTCCATCCTCTTCTGACCTATGAATTTGAATGGACAGTAAGAGAGAAAAAAAATAGATGGTTGATGCACTTTCAGGGGCGGATACAGGAATTCGCCCTCTCTTTTCTCTCTCTCCTCTCTCTCTCTCTCCCCTCCCCTCCTCCCCTCTCTCTCTCTCCTCTCCCTCTCTCTCTCCTCTCCCCTTCTCTCTCCCCTCCCTCCCCCTCTCTCTCCCCTCTTTTCTCTTCCCTCTTCTTTTCCTTTTCCTTTTCCCCTCTTCCTCTCTCTCCATTTGAATGTGTGCGTTAAAAAAAGACAGAAAAAGGGGATAATGTCACGCGAGGGCCCCCCTTTTGCTATCCTTTTCTAACACGTGTGTTCAAATGAAAGGAGGGAGAGAGAGAAAGACAAATTCAAAGGCGGGGCCCCTGAGACCGGTGGCATGGCGTTATAGAAAAATTCACGTGGTTTTTTTATAAAAAATTTTTTTTAGATAAGTGTGATTTAAAGTATGAGAAAAAAGACAAATTAAAAACTCCAATCGGCGATCTTTTTGACCAGCATAGTAACCGATTTCTAAAAGGAACTCGTATCCTGAATGAGAAGAGTCAATCACTTTTTCGAAGTTCATTCATCGTTCGAGAACGCGGCGAAATAGAACTAATTCCGATATCCCTCCGCTCCGCTGCCGCTCCGTATCCCTTCCGACGTCGCTGAGTCCCTTTAGTTCGGGACGAAGAAGATGGAGAGCGAACGGTGATCGGTGAGGCTAAAACCCAAAAAGGTGAGTGCTGAGTAGTCCGATTTTCCATTCAGAATCCCGATGAATGTCTCATGAATGAAATAACACGGTCAATACTCGAAAAGATTTATCAGTTCAACGGGCACGAGGTCTGAATGCTGGGTTGCCGGTGGAGCTCCTGCACGCAACGGAAGATCAAACAAGACAAGAAAGCAGGGTAGGGGTTGTTTCAGAAGTGTAGGCGGACCTAGACCGATAATCTTTGGAATTTGTCAACATTATTTCTGATATTACTCGATGAAAATGAATAAAAATAAAATTGGGGGTTCACTTTTCAATGAGGATTACTCTGAACACGAAAGAAAAAGTCAGGAGCAAATTCGGTATTGATTTGAAGGAATGAAAGTTGAAAATTCGCCAAAGATTATGGTTTTGGTCCGCCTACACTTCTGAAACTACCTCTAGCAAATCTGTGATTTGCTGACTGTCTTGTGTCAACGACACAATCTGATTTTTTTCTCATGCGCAGAACTGATCCTTTTGGCAGGTAAACCCCAAAATTCGTGCCGACGACACATGCTACTTTTTTCTGTGCACGGCTTTGGATCCACTTGACTGAGATAACGGCTCTTCTAAAGCACTGGCACTTTCGTTTAAGACCATTTTGAACAGATTTAAATTTAAAATTTTGTGATTTAAGGTTGAAAAGAAGGGGCAAGCAAATCCTCAATCAGAGTTGGGTAAATATGGGGGGGGGGGGTAATCGATTACACGATTAATGAGTAATCGTAATAGTCGTTTTTTCGGGGGGTCATGATTTTAAGGTAATCAGGGCTCATTTTTTACAAATCACCCATGATATTAGTTGCAGAAAAATTGGATCAATTCAGAATGATCCTCAAATCGGCGAAGATCACATTTAATTACCACCCAAAAGGTGTGATGATTACCAATTACTTATTGCAATATACCTACACTGAAAAAAAAAAAAAAAAGTTTAAGTAGAACCGAAGCAGCTTTTTAAAATAGCTTCGCAGAGAAAAAGACCTAGCTCTGCCGGAGAAAGTTGTGGTTGTACTGAAGTGAAGTGCTACATCCGTAGAGCCAAAGCAAGAAAAGGGGCTGTTACTCTAAAGAAGTAGTGCTTTGGTTAACCTGCAACTTTCTCCGGTACAGCTTGAATTTTTGCTCTGCAAAGCTATTTTACAAAGCTGCTTCGGCTGTACATAAACTTTGTTTTTTCAGTGTAATCGAGTAATCAATTACACCTCCATTTGTTCAACTCTGCCGTTCATATTACCTCAGTACCTCACCTTGAGAAAAAATTTTACAATGTGGGTCGGGGGGTCGCCTCTCTAAAAAGTTACAGCTCGTTTCTTAACCACTTTCCAATGCATTTGTCACAACGTTAGTTTTGAGGTTAAAAAATAAGAGGAAAATAAACTGATCCCGTGTAAAATATAAAAGGGGGGAGTACCATCACGACAGCCTTGAAAGTTGATGGTATCTTCAAAATTACGTTTCAGAAGTGGGGATTTGGAGCTGCGGAGCGACAATCTAATTGACATTTGCACCTTCCCGGGATAAAAAAATAAATAACACTTTCCGAACTGAAATTTACTTATTGAATAGTAAATTTCAGTTCGGAAAGTATTATTCATTTTTTTTCTCCAGGAGAAGTGCATTTCAATTTTGACTGTCGTTCCGGTTCCCTCTTTAGAAGATCCCTTTTTAGTTACAGCTCGTTGATGGCCAATGACCCTGAAATTACGCTTAGACACAGAGAGATCGGGCAATGACGCAATGGGACGCGGGATTTAGTTGATATAGTGACCCGGGAAATTTCCTGAAGCGAAAGAAGTTAGTCACGGGGCCCCTTTTTGTCGAGACCTAAGCCAAGCCAAGCCGAGCCGAGCATTCGGGCAAAGCTATATAGCCACCCAACCAACCGACTGATCCCTTTTGTGTTTCTCCACTCCCGCCTAACCCCGCGCCCCCCCCCCCCTTCCTGCCATTCTCGCTCCCTATTTTTCTTGAGGCCCTTTCCGATCTCGATCTCGATCCCTGAGACCCTGACTCCTTGATGCCCGATGCCCTCAAATGCCCCCGGCAACAAATTCTCACCTCCTAATTTGTCGTCACTAATCATCGTCGCAGGTGGGGTCGCGCCCTTTTTTTCGTAACCCCCCCCCCCCCCCTCTACGCCTCCACCATCCCCCCCTTCAACAACGAATCCTCCCACGCTTACAACTCTCATTTCACCCCCCCCCACCGCGTTGTTAAGGAAAGGAATAAGTCGCGGAAGGTATCATGATAAAAGCGAAAGGCCTCTACGAACGATAAAATTTGGATTCTCAAAGTAGCTTCCTAGTGAACAATCGAGTTCTTCGGTAAAAAGGTGGATAAAACACAGAGTGCCCCCGAGCTCAAAAGTGATGCGTTGAAATATATAATGAGGTATACGCCATCAGTTGTTGCAAATATTGTGCATTTTCCCCTTAATTATCTAAAATACAAAGTATTTTTAAACAAAACGGGGTTTTACTGGAAAAGAAATCATTCATTAAAGGAGAAATTTAATTTAAAAAGTTCGTTTCACTGGACGTCATGGGTGATCTGTTTGACGAAAAAAAAGTGCACAATCTTTGCAACGTCTAATGGCGCTCACCACTTTATATTTTTCAAAGCTTCAAGTTTTAATTCCAAATTGTAATTGCGTGAAACTCTGATGAGGAAAACTAGCTTTTCTTAACCCATTGGTGCCCAGAACCCCTTTTAGGTCTCGGATTTTCGAGAAACTTTCAAAAATTGTTCATCACCAGGTGATTGATTCTGATTTTTTAGACAAGACGAGACGAGATTGCGGGAATCTAACATTCCTATTGGGTTTTAAACGGCGTCACGTGACCGATTTGAAGTCGTTTGAGTCGTTCATTTCAGAAGAATGACTCCGCTGCCGTTGAGAAAACACTTTAGACAGGCGGACCAAAAACTTTAGTCCTCCTGTCTACAGTCAGCTTCCAGTATATCGATACCGAGCAACTGTAGACAGGAGGACTAAAGTGCTTTGTCCATCGAATGACTCGAAATCTGTCACGTGACGCCGTTTAAACCAATGGGACCGTCTCGTCTCCTCCAAAAGAGCAAAATCAAACCCCCCTATGCCCTTCTGGGAACTATATATTTTGAAGATCCAATTTGATTGTCAGAAGAGGATTGGGAAAAACCCCAATTTGGATTGAAAAAAACAAAAAAACCCCCTTACTTCGCGAATCCGATGCACACGGACAGAAGTGCGTCCCAAAACTGAGATGATATCCTCGGCAAAATTAAAAATCTAGTTCTAAATGCGAGAGAGAGAGAGAGAGAGAGAGAGAGAGAGAGAGAGAGAGAGAGAAAAGAGAGAGAAGAGGAAAAAGAGAGAGAGAGAGAGAGAGAGAGAGAGAGAGGAAAAGAAAGAAGAGAGAGAGAGAGAGAGAGAGAGAGAGAAGAGAGAGAGAGAGAGAGAGAGAAGAGAGAGAGAGAGAGAAATGCGAGAGAAAGTTTTTCGGGAAAGGGCGTTTTTGGGGGACAGAAAGAAGGACAAGGGGGCGGGCCATTCAAGGATACATTACGATATAGGTTCACTTTACTTTTACTCGCGGTTCGTCTTTTTTTTACAACAATATGTATACATATAGATGCAACTTTAATCTCGCATTATTTTTTGTTTGTCTCGTATGTTGTAAATTGTGTATCGATTTTTATCACTACCCCCCTCATCCGAATACTGAGAGGGGGTTGTACTGTTGTAGGAGTGCAAGGCCCAAAGGGGGAAGGGGGGCGGGGGAGGTTCTTCTAGGCAATTTAATTTGATTGCATTGCTCGAACGAAGCCGCATTCTATCGGTATAGCATATTCGCCAAGTTCCGTTTTTTTATCCCCGCACGACCACGCCCGACAGACAGTGGATCGAATAGAATGAAATCTCCCGGACATAATGGGGCAGTGGCGGCTCGTGCAATTTGGCAACAATGTTTTACCTCCATTTGACTCAATGTAAAAAAATCGAATGCTGGTGAAGCGCTGCTTCACTATCGAATCGATCGTTTTACGTAGAGTCAAATAGACGAAAAGCATTGTTGCAAAATTCCACGAGCCGCCACTGTAATGGGGCTCTTACAACCTTTTTCTATAAGCGAATAAATAGTACAATCTGATGTAAAAACTAGCGAAAATCACAAACATCACACAAAGCTAGAAAGTCTAAAATTTCGTAGTAAACTCACATAACTGCTATAACGGGTAGCTTGTAATGACGGTTCAACGCAGGTATCATGTGAGATTCCTGTCTATTATGTCACTTTCTCTACAGAAACACAGAGATATGTCTCAATTTAGATAGGAATCTCCCATGACACCTGCGTCTCTCCGCCATTACGCCCAATTCTGAGAGCTAATTTAGTGTTTTTTTTTTTTACTCATCGTCATTTTACAGGTTTTTATGCAAGAATCCACTCTCCAATCCCCTGTAGCAAAAGCTTACAAGAGCCCCATGGTACGAATCAAACTCAAGATTATGGAGAACAAGTAGCAAGATAACTAAGAAATTTTGGAATAATTCGTGTTAGAGCTAAACAAATAAGAGTCTAGTGACGTGGTTTTTGAAATGAAATATCAAAAGAGTAAAATGTTTTTACAGAATAAAAAAAATATATTTTCTCTTGTCCGACAAAAGCTATATTTCGGTCCACAGCACTACTTATGGTCTAAGATCGAAAAAAAGAAGTCAACAAATCAGAGGAAAAAGTCATCAAAAATCATCGTTTCCGAACTTTTAAGCTTATTTTAAAATATTTCAGAGACATTTTTATGTTTGAATTACATGTATACAGTGTTTTCTTTTGATGAAAATTGGTCTCGAAAACTTTTACAAGAGAAATTGATGAGAAATTTATTTTCTGATTTTTGGCCACTTTTTGAGGATTTTCAGACCATTGTGCAACCACTGTGTGTATTTTTGTACCACTGTGCGACATATACCATCTCATTTCCTTCTTTTCACTTGGAAAAAATGTTGTTAAAGAAGCATACTAGGTGACTCGATAGCGGTTTGTTTTTTTTTCCCCTTTTTTTTTTATCCTAATAAACCTCGTGAAATGATATGGAAACTATACGGTTAAAACAAAACCTTATCATGCGATTTCAAAATACTCTGGATTACAAACTTTTGATGCTTTTCAAGTTTAGTGAAGGGATATTCTGAGAAAACATTGCAGCGTTCGTAAAATTTAAAGCAGAATTTTCTTCTTTAAAATTTCAAATGTAGTGGCGGCTCGTGCAACTAGGCAACCATGTGGCTTATGCTATGCAAAATCATCGATTTCTCAGAGATTCGGTGAATCCTCTGAAGATCGATTATTTTCCGTTAGTTTAAATGGAGAAAATCCGATCGATTGTTTTCCGTCAGTTTTAAAAGGAGAAAATCCGATCGATTATTTTCCGTTAGTTTAAATGGAGAAAATCCGTTGATGCGACATTGCACGAGCCGCCACTGCGCTTTAAAAGATTACCTTTCTAGCAATGAAAAGGTTTAGAGGTAATAATTATCATGCTATATTATGCCAGGCCATGACGTTAAAAAATTGAAGTTTTAAAGTCAAAATTAAAATTCTGAAACTAAAAGGAAAATTACCGTTGGCACGGATAGACTCTGAAATAGGAACAAGCGTTTTTTTCCCCGAGATATCAGTCAAAGAGAGCAGCTCAAAAATGTTTTATTCCATCAGATTTGACAACGGAGACAAGGAAAGACACACAGATTGATTCCGGTTGCGGCAGGGAAAGAAATCGAGCTGTGATGGTGACTTGTGTCATTCAGTATTCAAGTTCACGGTTCTAACTCTGTGACTATCACTCGTCTTTTTTTTTTTAGGCACCGTTGCGACTCACACTGGATAAAAAATGTGGATTTTTCAGGACGTAATTTTTTTTTTTTTTTTTTTTGCTTCCGAAAAATTTCTAAATGGATGCCTGAATGCCAATAGATGACTGAGAGTCGAGCAAAATGCAATTCTTAAAATTTCCCCCTGACGTTCTCTAACTTGAAATAAAATGTCAAAAGTCTCCGACTTTTCTTCGATTTTTTTCGCACAGTTGCAGACTTTTTAAATTCCCAGGCGTCTAAAATTATATTAAAATATTACTTTATGAGCTCGATAGCGTGAAAATTATTCAGACGTGGATCCTCTCTCAGGAAGTTATAAAAATACTACGTCTCCGTGAAAAAAAAAACCTTGATAAAATCTTGGTATTTGGACCGCCTTTCCTGACCAGTTCCCGCTAATCTATCGCAGAATGGGTCTGCTGCAAAATTTTGATACATGTCAAATTTTAAAATAAAATCACTTGAAAATAACGATGGGACTTGAGAGTTTCACAAAATTCCGAAATTGACTCACAAACTCAATTAATTTCTTTCAAACGAAATTCCAAAAAGGCTGTTATTGATTGAGTCACAATTGGTTAGTCCCAAGTAGGTAATCGCAACTTTCTATGCTGAGAAAAGTGATTCATCATTGAAAAAGTTGCATATTAAATGAGACGCCACCATTGTGTTTCGCTCATAAGACAGTCATCTTGGAAAATTTAAACGCATTTATTTAGTTTGCGAGTCAATTTTGGAACTTCTCGACGATTCTAAGGGTTTTTTCAAATGACTTTGCACTGGGTTTAGACCCTCTTCATAGTCATATCAAAAGCTTGAAACAGACCCATTGAATTCCCTGACTACAGAAAATTAGACACCCTGCACCGAGAAAATTCTTTGTTTAATTCACACTGAAAAAAAAAATTCCTGAATTCTAGTAATATTACCAGAAGCACAATTATAATTGAACCACGGAAAGTCTAGTACTTTTACCAGAAAATGCTGGTGTTAAATACCGGAATATGGTTATAGAACTAGAATTTCCTAAAAATTTTCAAAAATTATGGTACAAACACTAGAAATTTTTGGGAATTGTGCTATCCTTTACATATATCGTCATGATTCTGGTAATCTTTTTTTTTTTTTTTTTTTAAAGCAAGGTGTATTTCGTTTGTGTTAAAGAAACTGCACAGAGAAATACTAAAAAAGGGGGGAAATTTCCCTTTTAACCCCCAAAGGGAAAAACTGCTGCAACAAGTAAAAGATTCCTTGTTGTGACAGTGATTCTCCTTCATGCAATTAGAACTTTACTTCCCGCAAGGAACACTGTTAAAAGTAAACTTGTTTCCTTCTTTTGAAAGAAATGATTTCCCTCATAGTGTTATGGGTAAGAATCCGATTCGGCTCAGAATTAGTCTAAGGTTTAAGGTCCAATACTTTGAACGGGGTTTTTACAGGGTATACTCTGTGAAGTACCACAATCGTCCACAATCTTGAGTTTTTAATTTTTTTTGTGTTGTCCTGAAAAATTTAAACTTTTGACCCACGGTGCGACACGACGGTGACAACGACATCGATGCGCGACGCTGACTGCAACCCACATCCTTAATTTACTCACCTGCAACCAGCAATACCCCCCCCCCCCCCCCCCACCAAAAACAAATCCACCCCCCACCTCCTCCTCCTTTCTACAGTTGAGGCGTCACCCTTTGGGCCCCAGCCACCTTCACAAGCCGACGAAAGAGTACCGCACGGTTGTCAAATGTTGCCCGAGGAGGCAGAGAGGATGCGGAGAAGGGACAGAGAGGTGACAGAGAGGGGGGAAAAGAGGAGGCGTTATAAAGGGTTCATTCTAACGTAAAAATTTTGTTAGAATTACATTGAAAACAAAGTCTAAAAATCGACTCGCACGGGAAAAAAAGACAAGTAGAATTTACCACCTGCAAAGCTCATTTTGGAGTCTGCTATCAAGTATGGTAAATTTTGCCATCATATGGTAAATGCAACGTACCTTGTGGTAAATTAAGAGAACCTGTTGGTACATTTTACCACAAGGTACTTTGCATTTACCAAAATATATGACGGTAAAATTTACCATACTTGATAGCAAACTCCAAAATCAGCTATGCATCAGATGGTAAATTCTACCATAATTTTTTTCCCTGAGGAAGCCGCAAGAGGCTTTTGCAGAGAAAGCCAAGATGTCGGTCAAATTAGCGGGTCATAATGGGGGGTCACATCAAATTCAGTGACGTAGAATGCCATTTGGCAACGTTGGATTTCGTCCATTTAAAAACCCCTGAAAAATATCGAACTACTAGGTGTTCGGTGAACACCTTCACATTCGACCTTTTAAACGGGTTTAAACGGCTACAATACAACGTTGCCAAATTTTACGCTTCGCCACTGATCAAATTGCAGCTTTCTCTGCGATTAAGCACTTTTCTGAGCACAGAAAATGACGATTAGATGGGGCTCTTTCATTGTGACCACTAATTTGAACGCAATTTTGGAACTTTGTTTAAAGGAGCATTTATTGAGGTATATCAGGAATCAATTTTGGAGCTTTCGATCCCACCGTTATATTCAAGTGAATTTGAAAAAGCTGCGTGAGAAAAGTTTGCGACGGACCCATTCCAGCAGGTTTTCCCTGATAAGACACTGAAAAAAAAAATTCTACAACAATATTACCAGAAGCACACAACGGTTATGCGCACCGTGGAAAGTCTGGGACTCATACCAGCAAAATTTTGGTGTTACTATCAGAATATGGTCACAGTACCAGAATTTCCTCAACAATCTCAAAAACTACGGTACAAACACTAGAATTTTGGTAACTGTACCATCCGTTATCTCCGTTCGCAAATGGTTAGTATTTTAGCTTCAGTTAGTATTTTTTTTTTTTTTTTTCAGTGTTGACACCCTGAATTAGCAAACCCGCTGCCGCTGAAGAAAAATTGGGATTTACTTACATTGGATTGGCGGAGATTTAAAAACTAAAAATCTTACTGCCCTCAGAAAAGAGGACAGATTTTTTTCGGGATTCAAACAAGAAACAGGGTTCGCAGAAACAGGAGAAAAAAAAGCATATTTAAAGATAAATAAAAATTAAATAAGCGAGTTCCGAGTTCCCCGCGCGCGCGTGACCCGACAACACTGACGAACGCATAGAGAAGGAAAAAAAGACCGCCTGACACGCTGCGTAGTCCCAGTGCTTTTCATACTTGGATGAGTTTTTCACGCCTGTGGGCCTGCGGCGGCTGTGGCCCTCCAGACTGACGGATTCTGATCTCAAGACGAATGGAAGTTCGAGGCATCGAGGAAAAATAAAACAGGGGGGACCGGATATATCCGGTATCAAATGTGCGAAAGCGAGAAAAAAAAGGGGGACTGCGAAAAATAGCGTGGCAATTTGAGTCATGAAACATCGGGGGTGCTAGTTCTGACGGAGGATCAACGTTGTGATTAAACCAGGATCCCTCCTAAAGAGCACACCAGATGTTTAAAATCCGCGTCGATTGCGACACGTTTTGACGTCTCCATGCGCACCGACGATCGACATGACACTTCCACGACGTAATACATAATACGTAACGTAATAATGCGCATGGGGCGTAAACGTACACTGTACGCGTGCGATGGATTACGGAAGGGGGTTTAGGTCAATGAAATTTAGCTTCGCTTACCGCATGACCCCAAGAAAAAGAAAAAAAGCTAATGCAATTGGCTGCAAGAGCGCAATCTGCTTGCAGAATGCAGAGGGGGCAGCTTGCATGGTTACAGAAAAAAATTACTAGAAATAAGAGATTAGCAGAGGAGAGGAGAGATTCGCAAATGGTCCAAGCCAGGTGTTTACGGAGCTACGAATCTATTTGAACGCAAGAGCGGGAAAAACAAAGCGGCTGCTTTGCGTACCTACTATCGACGTGGATTAGCGCAAGAGCGCGACGAGAAATTTTTTTATTTCTCTCTTCTCACCATTGAAACATGTGTGTTAGACAAGGATAGACAATGGGATAAAACTCCATCAACAGATGGAATAACCGTTAAATTATCAAAATATTGGGAGAGAATGGGAAATTGTTTGAGTACGTCAGTAAGTGGAGACTCCACCGGTTAAAAAAAAATTAAAAGATCAGGGTAGTTTTTTGCATTACAGGCATTCACTGCACTGAACGGAGTAATCTTTTGATCAACCAGAGTCGCAATTGCATTGAGAGCAATATACAGGGTCACGTAACCTGCTCACTATATGGTTTTTATAAACGGGTGACCATAAAAAATCGGGAAAATCGGTTTTACAGTAATTCGGACCTAAGTTTCATTTAAAAATACTGTCGCAATCCAAAAATTTTTTTTCGGGGGGTTTTCAGGGGGACACCCCCCTAATCTCGAAATTTTCAAATGGCACCCCCTATCTAATGATACCTCATTTGAAAGGGCGTACAGTTCTAAGCATTTGTGCTTAAATCGGAAGACAATATCTTTTTTCGTGTTTGAGATATCGAGAGTCGAAGTTCGATTTAGGACCAATTTTCGAAAATTCGTAACTCCTACAAAAAAAGTCGTAAAACAAAAACTGCACAAGCAAAATACTCTACTTGATGGGTGCTTTCAAGAAAAAAAAACGAATTTAAAATCGAATAAACCGGAAGTCGACTTTTAGGCGCCTAAAAATTTTAGGCTGGAAAACCTCGTTTAATCAAATTTTCAAATGGCAACCCCTATTTTTTTCATTCGAAAAGGCGTAAAAAGTTGAGCATAATGAAGCAATCAAAAGTTTGATATCGTTTTTCTTATTCGATACATCGAAAATCAAAATTTGATTAGGACCATTTTTCCCCACCCTGCAAAAAATGGATCCTATCGTGTGATACATCACTTGAAAGCACTTAAAAAACCAAGCATTTCAGCGAAAACCGGCAGTCAATACCTTCTTTGCAGTCGAGCTATCGCAAGTCAAATTTGAGTCTCCGGTTAGGGCCTACCTAAAATTTCGACTGACGTGAAGTTTCTCTCAAAACAGTTCCTGCTCAAACAGCAGAGGAGCTGCAGAGGGATAGAGAAAACTACATCATGCATTTAAGAGCGGGGAAGTGTGAGTGGTAGGGTGGGGAAAGAGAAGGGGGGAAGTCTCTCGTCACCGGATCCAGAAAAATTTGATTGCTCTGCAAAATGTGTTTACTCGCCGATGATGATGATACCCTCAGTTCAGCTCCCTCACCCTCAACATCGCGATGCGTCCCCCCCGCATCCCCCCCCCCCAAGAAAGATCAATTTTCGTCTTACCCCTTTCCCTTTATTTGTCCCCCCGCATCTTCTGTCTTTCGCAGCGTTGCCAAATTTTCAAAAGAAAAATAAACTGTAGGGAATACGAATACCCCACGAACACTTTCTCACATCAAACTTAATCTGGGGAGTCCTAGACCCCCTTCAATATCCTGGGGAAACCCCCAGATCCCCATAGAGGAAAATTTAAATTTTTCATTAGACTGGTTCCAGAATGTTTTTTCAAAATTTTTATCAAAATTAAAACGCCTATATTTTTGAAATTTTTTTCCAATTTTTTCCCCATGTTTACCCCCCCCATATTTTCCATTTTATTTTTGGGAAAACCCTTTTTACCTCCAAAAAATTTTTTGGAAAAATTTAAAAATTTTTAAAAAAAACCCAAAAAAAGAAAAATTTTGGGAAATTTTAAAAATTCTTTTTGTAAAAATGTTGAAGTATACGGTGGTTCAAAAATTATGCCGGGATACAGGCAGACAGGCATCTGCGCCAAATGTCTGTTGCAAACTTTTGATGGAAGATTAAGAGTGTCTAATCTAATGTAAAATTGCCTGAAAAGTCCATTGGTGGCATCAGAAAGTCATAAAATGCAATAATAAACTCACAAGAGGCGTTTAATGAAATCCAAGATGGCGGATAAATATCGAGCAACTTGTATATGCATGCACCATGAACATCCAAGGATGGCCAACTTTGACAACCTCATTGGAGGTAAGAGGTTACGTGTTTGTTTACGTTGTGATTGGTTTGATATTTTGAGGTTTGGGTATCCTTGGATGTTCGTGGTGCATGCATACAAATTGCTCGATATTTATCCGCCATCTTGGATTTCATTGAATGCCTCTTGTGAGTTTATTATTGCGTTCGATGACTTTATGATGCCACTATTCACCAATGGACTTTTCAGGCGAATTTACATTAGATTTAACACCCTTTTAAATTTTTGAGTAGGAAAAGTTTGCAACAGACCTATTTCCAACTTCGTTGGAGTGAGGAAGTAAAAAAAATCGCAAACCACGTGCAGTTTTTTTATGGGATCAATGTAAAATATAGGGCTTTTCGACGTCATAGTACAGAAAAACCCAGCCTGCGTGCGGCCGTACAGCTTTCCCTCTCGTTTGTCTCACAATCTCGCATGATTATAAGTGGCGGTAGCCACTAACGGTCAAGAAAAAAAAAAAAACAGAGAGAGCTACCCGCCTACTTATTATACACACAGCCCCCGGGTTTTTGCCACTTTGCCGGATTTTCGACCGAGTTAGCCGCGATTCAGCCTAAACCGTAGAAATAAACCCTATAACATGTGGTATTGGCGGATAGAGCTCGTCAATTCCGATCGAACTGCGGAGCGATTTTTATTTTGGCTCAAGAATAAGAGAGTAATGTTAAAAAAAAAAAAGAAAATGAGGGGGTTTTTTTCGCATTTGACCCGTTTCGAAGGGAGCTTTATTGCCCACAGCTAGCGCAGTAACCGCAACTCGTATCAAACCAAATAAGGTCTTATTTTATTCTCCATATCTCAGTGATGTGCCTTTCGATGAGTTTTTTAAATTTCATTCGAATTTGACGAAGAAATCGTCTAAATTCCAACACTCCTTTTTCGGCATCAAAAAGCTCTCCATTGTTTACACCGCAAATCACCGGTTTCATCCATCAGTCATCATGACATTCATAACCTCCGATGTCTCAACTCAAACCCTCAACTAGAATGTAAACAGCACAGCGAACTCTGAGCGAACTTTACACATTTGGATATTTATTATCTCACCAATCAAACTTTTTATAAAATTAGACCTTTCGATTTATCTTTTTCGTTACCCGTACCTCCTTTTCGAAATATGATTTATTGAGCGACTGCTCTCTTTAAGTTTCAAGTCCGTGATGAAATCACTTTCACCGGTACTTATCTACACTATAGGTGCTAAACGTAGGTAATTAAACTTCATGGAAAGTGTTTCCATCACTTTGAATCACGTGTAAATTTGGAGAGCACCTAATTACACCTTTATAGATCTGCATAGCTCTGAACCTGGTGTAGGTGTAGTGTGCAATTTCCAGTTAGATCCTCTGTCTAGTGTAATGTAGGTTAGGAATGTAATTATTGTGTCTCTAGGTAAGTACACACTCCTCATCAAATTGATTGGAACTCAGATTTGTGGATCATTCCTCTGTGATTTTATCATTCATTTCAGTCAACCAAATCAAACGTAGGTAAGTCTTGTATCAGCCAACATCACAGATTTTCCCTATCTCGTTGTATTTTATGTTTCCGCTGTTGGCAGATACCATTCTTCTCTTCATTAAATTTGGTAGACTAAAGTCAATGATCACTCCACTGATTTGATGTAAATACCTAAATGCTATTCCTAATGAATCCTGCTGTTCATCCTAAGGCAACGATCAAGTTTCCCGACTAAAACATAATTTACGGGAGAGCTGCGACATTCTAAGTTGATTGCCAGTGAACGAAAAGTAGTTATGAATAAATTAGTTCTGCATTTCATTTGTCTCTGCAAGATATTTGAAGGTTGAAAGCAGATACTACTTACACAATTAAATCTGATAAGACACGGTGTAACTGAAAACCCGTTATATAAGTGTTATCAAGTTTTGCTGAAAGCTTCTTAATTCTTAAAAATAAAAGTATCCAGCAAATGAAGTAACTTTAGTAGTATGATGCGAATCAATTTCATTCCCAGAGGGGCTCATAGATCTGACTTCAGCTGAAAGAATATCTAATAACTGAATCTGTTGATGCCAGCCGCAAATGCAGGAAGTTTAGGAATGATCACCAGCGCTTTGCACGACGCACGTTGCATTACGTGCAGTTATAGGTTTTGAGAGATAGGTAAGAGTTAATGTGCCATGTCTTGTTAGAGTTGTAATGTCTGGTTATACAAATAAGGTTTTACAAGGCAAATGTTTGATGACAATAGTAACTCCAGGTTGGTTCACATCAGACCAACTTAGCTTGCCGCAGCGGCGTTTCCGTTGAATTTGTGCTAAATTATTGCAGGAAAGACCATCAAGTGAAACTTAGTGCCATTTAGTTCTAAATCTCATTACTCAGGAGCCTCCTGTTAATTTCCAACAAACAGCACTGTTAACAACTACGTAGAATCATAGATCGGATGCAAATAATGAGTAACTTTGCCGTGAGAATGCCTTAAACTTAAGTTAACATGGCTAAGTTGGCTGATTTCAGTGATTTCAGCAGAACTTGAAGGAGCCAATCTATGAGCGTTGCTCCTACCTAATTTAATCTAACATCGTTGAGAGGGTTGATGAGGTAAGATAGATGGTTAAAATAGACGCACATAATTTCATGAGCTCCAAAGTGTAGAATTGAGAGATGATTGTCTAAGCTGTCTCTAAAATCAACCATTGCTGAAAGGCAGGAATAGAACATTAGAACAAACCTTTCAGAACAGATTGAAGTTTAGAAAGACATTGAAACCGTCAACCGTGCCAATCAAAGTAACAACGGAAGAGTTGAAACGCGCTAAGTAGACCACTTCCTTAGGAACGCTAGTAGTACAAATTTTAAACCCTTTAAACCCTTTAATAGAGTAGAA